>PVIU01000504.1:96829-311985 GCA_004026605.1 Ondatra zibethicus | reverse complement strand
CTCCGTGGGACAAAGGAGGCCCCCTAGCAGGGGACTCGCCCTTCCCCCAAGGCCTCAGCCCGGGTGGGCCGAGCTCAGGTGCAGCCGGGACAGGGTCCAGATGAATCCGCGGAAGCTGGTTAGGCGAGGATCCCGGTCCCAAAAGCAGGCCTACTGAGGGTTGCCAGCTCCTCTCTGCTCGGCTCCGTGGGACAAAGGACTGGTTTTGATTTTTTTAAGAAAGAGGAAGAACATGAAGCTTGGGTGTGGTAAGAGGGATCTTAGAGAAGATGGGCAAAGGGATAAATGAGATCAAACTATGTTGGATGAAACTCTCAAAGATTAAATAGAAACTTCTTAAAAGAAGTTTTGCAATGGAAAAGGGTCAGACGTATGTTCAGAGAAACACATACGAGGATTACAGCACAGTTCCCACATGACAAACAGAACACACAGGAGTGGCAGGCTCAGGGTTCTGAAAGGATGCCACCAAACACACCTAAGACATTTTTAAGTAAATGATATTTTTTTAAAAAAATTCTGGGATAATTCATTTACAGCATATATGTATACAGCATGGGAAATGTTTAAGTGAATATTGCTTTGAGTGGAGTGAATGGCAGAAATCACAAAAATATTTTTTCAAAGAAAAAAGGACAAAGTAAAGCATACTTCAAGTGGAAGAAATGAGGTAAATGTAAAGTTATTTTTCTATTTTAATCATCATATAAAATAAACAATAGCCAAAAGCTACATAGAATCAACATATTGTGTTTGTTTCATGAGAAAAAGTCAAATACACCAACATTAATAAAACAAAGGATATGAAGGAAAGTTTGGAGTATATGCCTGCAGCAACATCAGACCATACATACAGTAGTATAGTGCAGTCTCACAGTAGACTGAAATTAGTGAAAGATGTGTATTTAAATCCCAGAATTACCTTAAATGTTTTCAAAATAAATCCAGGGTGGATGCTAGGTAGGATTATACAAATGTTCCCTTCAAAAGAAAATTTAAAAAGATGGAAAGATTAGATCAAAGGAATTAAATGTAACAGATGTTAATTCAGCAGTATCAGTAACTACATTGATGACAGGCAATTGATTAAAAACACATTAAAGTGAAAGACTTTTGGATTGGGTTAAAATGGCTTAAATTCATGCTGTAAGAAACTCACAATAAATATAGATTAGTTTAAGGAATTTAAAAGGATTGTATTGCCCCTGGAAAGGTGGGTCTGTAGTTAAAAATGATTGTTCTTTTTCCAGAGGACCCAAGTTTGGTCTTGGCACTCACATTGAGGCTTGTGATACAACAGCCACATGTAACCCTGACTTTAAGAAATCTAATACCCTACCCAGGCCTTCATAGGCACCCCACCCACATATATACACATGTATGCACGTGCACACACACACACACAGAGAGAGAGAGAGAGAGAGAGAAGGGGGTATAGAGAGCAAGACCTGGCCTAGTCATATTAATATCAAAGCAGAAATTAGGACAAGAAACATCACAAGAGATAAAAATGACAAATTATAGGACAACAAAGATTTTCAATCCTAAAGACATATTCCTAAAATGTGTATGTACCAACAACAGAGCTTCAGGTTATATTAGCAAAAAACTGACAGAAATGGAAATGAGAAACTGACAAATTAACAATTTAAGTTACAGGCTCCTATACCTCTCTTTCAGTAATCAATAGATCAAAATCATTATCCTAACCCCACAGAAATAAATATATTAAACAAGGATTGGAAATGTGATAAAACATCTCAGACAACTTAGCTCAATTATATATTATGTTGTATAGCTGTATTTATACATTATACTCTGAAAACACAGAATACTGCCTCTTCAAGTGCACACAAAACAGTCAACAACTCTACAGACTCAAGTTAACAGAAAAAGTCTGAATGTTTTTCCCCAGAACTGGGGACTAAACCCAGGGCCTTCTACCACTGAGCTAATCCCCAACCACAAATGTTATTTTTTTAACTTAAATAATACAAAGTATAAGCTCGGGTGGTATGGGAGGTCCTTCTATCTATGTGTTGCTTTTATTGGTTTATGAATAAAGAAACTGGCTCAGACTATAGCATAGGAGGAGGAAGGCAGAGTTAGAGCAAAGCCATGGAGTCACCACCAGAGACAGAAGCTGGGGACTTTACCCAGTAAGCCACAGCCACATGATGATATACAGATTAATAGAAATGGGTTAAATGAATATGTAAGAGTTAGCCAATAAGAAGCTAGAGCTAATGGACCAAGCAATGATTTAAATAATATAGTTTCTTTGTGATTATTTTGGGGCTAAGCGGCCAGGAACCAACAAGCAGCTTCCTCCAACAAACTAGCGCCCAACGTGGGGCTAAATCCATGTAAAACCTGGTTTACATGATTAAAAAGGAATTCTAGACACTAAAAAACAAAGTTTAGAAAAAAAACAAAAAACAAAATTTAGCTGCATTTTTTTCCAAATGGGCTTTGCTTGCTGCCAGCATCCTGTGGCTCCTTTAAGAGAGGTTTCCTGATTCAGCCGTATCAGGATAAAAGCGGCAGTTTTGAAATACCAGCTTTCTGGGCCATGCTGCCAGTGCAACCTCTGGCTCTTCCAGGAGACCAAGCATTTGAATGGGGTTTGTGAACAATGTGCTATGGCTTGCTTGGTGGCAACATTGACTGGCTGTGTGCCTAGAGATGGGGCCTTATGCATGGCTCTGGGAGGCAGTGAGCAGCTCTGCCATGCTGGGCTGGGCGGGGCAAGCAGACAGTACCAAATTTCCCCTAGCAATGGCACTGCTGAAGTTTTTAAGAAGTGCTTGGCATTTTAAGAAGCACTCCTGAACAGTAAATAATTACAGATACACAATAGGCAGATTCAGACATAAAAGACCTTTAAATGGGTCACAGTGTTGGATAAATGTACATGAGCTTAGGAGAGAGAAGAAAAAGTATAGAGAGTTGGAAAAGAAGTAAATCATTTAAAAAATAAAACAAAGTCTTTAAAGAGACAGAGTACAGACAGTCATAGATTAAAGGAGTAAAGATAATAAAATAAATATTAAAAAGTATTAGAATAAAAACAGCCATGTAAAACTGAAGTATACACAGAGAGTCTGGATCATCTATATTATTGTGTTTTCTTTGAATCTTTTGACTGTTAAGGAGCTAAGAACAGAGAGACATTTCATTGTATGGACTGCTAAGCTAAACCAACATATATATTTTAAAGGTATCATGATTTCAGAATTTGGGTCTAAGGATATGTTGCTTTGGAAAAAAAGGTTCTTCTTTTGTTTCCACAGAGGATGAGAACCTGTGGTTCATTCCAGGCTAATGTGGTTTGATAGACCAAGACCCTCCTGAAAGGTCACCTTTAACACCACTCAAAAAATTACTTCACTCAATAAACAGTAGGGTGTAGTTTGTATAGAACTATGCCCATATTCCCAAATATTGTCTATAAATGTTTGTTTACATTTAATGGGAGATATGTTAAGAGATATGTATTAGTATAATGTTGGTTTATTAATACAAAGTTAAGGTCAATTTTGTATACTGTGTATATATAGTTCTGCTCTTGATTAAGATATTGTGTTTGTGCAACTCATTTTAAAATGTAATGTAATAGATAGTCATCTATAACAGTCAAGTTTGTAGTCATGTTAGTTAGGTTTTCTAGATTTATAGAGATGAATTTCAGATGGGTAGGCATTCTTCAAACCTTTCAAAGACTACAGAATATGGCATTTAAAATGTTTAAGAACTTAGGACTTTTCATGACAATGAGACACATCTGTTCCTGGCAACACCAATTACTTCAAGAGGAAGATAGGCATGGAAGAGGCTCCTTATGAAATTGGTTAGCCATTTTGGCAAGAAACTGTTCTTGCCTGGATTTCTTGATGAACTGGACATGCAGGACCCACAGAGAAATGACTGCTGAACTTGCCTAAAGGTGAGACCATCCTTCAGGGTTCCTGCTTCATGAAAGAGTCTGCCAGGATATTCTGAAGGATACAGAAGAAAGTGACTAGCAAATTGCCAATATAGGCAGACCTGTCTTTGAAATTTCCTGCTTCATGGAAAAGTCTGCTGGACACTATGAGCCTGTAGGCTGAAGATGGATGCCCTAACAGTACAGAAGAACTTTGGGTGACTGTCCATGCAGTGAGAGGTCTCTGTCAATTCTAGAGTTTTGCTTACACTGTACTTCCTGTTTATTTTTAGGTAATATATCCTTCTGGAGTCTTTGATGGAGTTGAAGAATAGATAGTAATAATATAGTTTTCCTTGGTTATGATAAAATATAAAATAGATATAACTGTAATTCTTGCTTGGTAACTGTTTTGTTATCTGTAATTTGCTATGTTAAAATTAAAGCCTTCCTTTTTGTTTAAACAGAAAAGGGGAAATGGTGTGGGAGCTCCTTCTGTCTATGTGTTGCTTTTATTGGTTAATGAATAAAGAAACTGGTTTGGACTATAGTATGGGAGGAGGAAGGTGGAGTTAGAGAGAAACCATAGAGCCACCACCGGACACAGAACCTGGGAACTTTACCCAATAAGCCACAGCCACATGGCGATATACAGATTAATAGAAATGGGTTAAATTAATATGTAAGAGTTAGCCAAGAAGCTAGAGCTAATGGGCCAAGCAGTGAATTAAATAATATAGTTTCTTTGTGATTATTTTGGAGTTAAGCGGCCAGGAACCAACAAGCAGCTTCAAATCAAGCACAGAAAAATACCTGCAATCTTCAGTGTCTGATCTCTAACCTTTACAGTTTTAAATAACCACTATTTGAAAAAATAAGCAAAGAGGTACACATTATAATTCAGAATGAAACCAGAAACAACACATTGGTATTTGTTGATTGCATTGCTTAGAGGGTAACTTTTATCTTAAGTTGCATTAAAAATAAAAGACAAATTACAGTCAAAGAAAGAATGGAGTAATAAGCATAACAGAAACCAATAAAATTAAAAACCAAAATGAGTAAAAAAACAATAAAAAATAAAAGGTAGTTTCTTGCAGAAAATATAGACAGGTTAACAGACAATACTCTCTACAGGCAGACCAAATCAAAAATATTTTTAATGTCACTTTAAAACCTTAAAATATTAGGTAATAAAGAAATAACATAACACAAATTCAATAATACAGATGAAAATGTCCTTGAAAAGCACAAAATACCAAAAAATCATCTAAGAAAATAAAATCAAGATAATCTAATATCTATTAATTGAATTCTTATTCTAAAACCTTCCCAACATGAAAATTCCAGACTCAAAAGTCTTAATTAGAGGCCCATGAGATGGCTCAGTGAGCAAAGGTGATTGACAACATGCGTTCCATCCCTGGGACTCATACAGGGAAGGAGAGAATGAATTTCCCCAAGTTGTTCTCTGACTTCCACATGCTTGCTCTCCAATGCTCTCCCCCTTCTCTGTCTCTCTGTATGTCTGTCTCTATCTCTTTCTCTCTGTCTCTGCCTGTCTCTCGCTCTCTCACACACACATACAAATAAATAAAACCCTTGTTAAAAAAGAAACAATCTATTGAATGCTAATAAATAATAAATTTACACAGATTTCCTGACTATAAGGACAAACACTTCTGAATTCATTTTATGAAGTAAACATCACACAGATAGTAAAATCAAATAGTAACATATCAACAGTGCCTATTGAAACACCTACACAATTTATTGAACATAGAGAAGAGCTGGTACCTACCGAAAGCCTTCACCCCTACAAACTAATGTTCATGATACTGGAAGATACTCTGCATGGTACCAAAGGTGAAAGGTAAACACCAGCCTAGCCACAAACCATTTGATCTATAAGAATGGCATGCCTCAAAGATACACTGGTACAGTAATGGCACAAAGCTTGTGGGAATAACCAACCAATGCCTGATTTGATTTAAGGCCCACTCCATGAGATGGAAAACACATGCCCAAGGCTGTTTGGGTGACTAGGAATCTGAGACTAGACAGAGAGGCCAGGGACCTAGGGGAAAGCTAAATACTACTGTACCGTTAAAGGAGCATGGCAGTGAAATGACTCTAACGGCATTTTGTTCTGCTCATAGGTCGGTTCTTTGCTCAGCCATCATCAGAAAACCTTTCTTCTGCAGATGGGATAAGTACAGAGACCCCTATCAGAAACTATGTATAGAGTAACAGACCTTGGAACACTCAGCCCTAAAAGGGATGCCTCCATCAAATCCCTTCCCTCGTGGAACTCTGAAGAAGAGGAGGTAGAAAGATTGTAAAACCCAGAGAATATGGAGGACACAAGAAATCAAGGCCTTCTAGAACAACAGGACTGGTGAACATATGAACTTAGACTGTGTCAGCATGCACAGGACCTGCATGGATCTGCACCAGATGGGGTCCCAGAGATGAAATAAGAAGTGGCCATATGCCTCCCAATCCCTAATGTGCAAGTTATCTCCAACTGATAGTTAGCTGTAAACAAAAAATTAGTTTTCTCCTAGGGAGTCTCACTGGGGAAACAAACTACTCTTAATGGTAGATGGCCAAAACAAAATGAAATCAACAGCATCTTTGGAGGCTCTTTATCTCATAATGTTACATCAAGGCAAGACCTTTTGCTTTGTTTTGTTTTCTATATTATAGGCCTTTTCATGTATATTATAGCTTCCAGTTTGGGATCTTTAGGGGATTCCCGAGTGTGCAGACCTGTGTGTCTCTGCATCTATATACATTTATTGTGCTTTTTAGGACTTGTCTCCTTGTTTTTTCATATTCTGATTTGTTTTTTATTTATCTCATCTTTTTATTATTATTCTTTGGATACTTAATTTGTTTTCTGTGGAGAGACAGAAAGGGGGTGGATCCAGCTGGTAAAGGACATGGGGGAGAACTGAGAGGCATGGGGGAGAGGAAACCATAAACAGAGTATATTGTATGAAAAAATGTATTTTCAATAAAGAAAAAATATTTTTGAGGTGCTGGTTCAAAGCTGTCACAGTAGGTCTCTAGTTTAGCTAGAGGACAAGCCATAGATCAAACCCCTTTTGCAGTATTAATGAAAATCTTCTTCAGAATGTCTGACCATAGTGGTTCTCTGTGTGCATTGCTGGACTTTGCAGACAGCTCCAGGCCTCCTCCCTGGGCATCACCTTGCTATTCTGGTGTCGTCACTATCTCTATGCACAGCCTGATGTTTTCCTCCAATGTTGAAAACATTCACCGTGCCTTCCGTGTCCTCTACCATGAATTTTCTAGTAAATGTGGCCTCCTCAGACCCCTGAAGGCAGAATTAAGATTTGTTTGTACTGCCATACAGCTGCAAGCACATTTAAGTCTCTGTGCGTAGTTACCCTGTGTCTTTGAACGCCTGTGTGAATATCTGTGTTTACGTCTGATTCTCATTTTAACTGCAAACCCAATGGGTGGAGATTGCATTTTTAAGAATCTACAAGAATCTTGCGGTGACAATTCGTCCTTTTGGTTTATAAAGAGGTATCTGAATTATTTAGAGTTGAATCAGAAATAATACCATCCTTAGTAACAAATAATAAAAATGAAAACAAAAAAAAAAAGAATGCTTGTCGATTATGTTCAAGGCTCTGGGTTTCATCCATAGTACCACAAAAGGTAAGCACACATCAGAATCCCTGATGACAATACATGAAAAAGTCCTCAGTAAAACATTAGCCAGTCAAATTCATCAATGTATGAAAGTAATAACATAGCACAACCAGAACGATTTTCTGCAAGCTACATCAGACTAGTTCAACATCTCAAAATCAATCAGTACAACTCACTGCAATGCAGCAAAGATGAAGGCTGATATGGATTTTCTAGTTTGGCCAAAGACTGTTTAACCAAATTCAATATTCTCTTTTGACAAAAAAAAAAAGAAAGAAAGAAAGAAAAGAAAAAAAAAGGAACTTCTTTAACCTGTGTCTAGCCTTGAAGTAGACATGAAAGCTTTATGCTAGGTTAAGGACGAAGACAAGAAAATACACACCCACCACTCTTGTTAACATGTTAATAGAGAGACAATCCAGTGTAATCAGACAAGAAAAAGAATGAAGAGTTTGATTCTTAGAAGGAAATAAACTGGTGAAAAGTGAACTATCCCTCAGTAGACAAACCAATTAACAAACTACTGCATGCATCCAATGTCACAGGATTCAACAACATAAAGGGCCATTAAGAGGGGCAGCTCTCAAACATGTGACAGTAAATAAAAGGAGTCAGATTTGAAAGGGCACAAATTCCATCTTTTCATTTAGATGGCATTCTAAAAACACTAAGAGTTAACAGAGCCAGAAAAAGAAACAGTATCAAGTCATGTCTGCCATGATCTGGAGGTAAAGGGTGCCTACAGAAAGCTGGGCAGGGATTCTTTGCAATGGTGAGATTGCGCTATACCTTACTCAACATGACAACATGCTCTGAACAGTAACAAAACAGAAGACTAAGGCGAATTTCATCTTATGTAAATTGTATCTTAATAGTGAGTAAAGAACAATTGTGTGTACATATAAACTCTAAGATCAGACCACCTAAAAACTGTTTCTTCCCAAATGTAGAACTTAGGTTATGTTCTGCAACTATAAAAAGAAGATTGGCTGCACCTCAGAGGGATTAGTTTGCCTCCTGCCTCATCCTGCCTCACAGCTATCATCGTGTTCGCCATTGTGGGTCAATGGAGAAGTCACGTCATGGCCTCCATCATCTGACTTGAAGGTTTGGTATTCAGATTTCACAGTTATGAAAATTAACCAAAAAAATCACCATTGAGCATCTGTTAAGACAAATTCACATTAATTTCAAATGCAATTAAAATTAGGCAAGATTTTTCTAAAATCAGAATACAATTTCAACTCAAATATAAAATTCCACCAAATATTTTACAAATAATTTTTAAAAAGACTCAGAACTGTGGTCATTTATATTTAGTCTTTGAAAAGGAATATTAGTCTGACTTTACCAGTTCAACAAATAAGAGCCAAGAAAGCATTGTGGGGGGGTGGGGCAGGGCTCAATCAATAAACAGCTTGCTATTGAAGCACGGTGACCTGAGTCTGGATTCCCAGAACCCATGCAAAAAGCTGGGTACAGTGTGTATTTGTAATCCTGGTATTGGGACAGGCAGCGGCAGGAGGATTCAAGGGACTTGCTGACCAGCTAGTCTAGCTGAATAGACAAGCTCCAGCTTCAATGAAAGACTGTTTCAAAAAAAAAAAAAAGATGGAAGGCATGCAGTGTCTGAACATCACATGCACAAGCTTACATGTACCTCTCTCTCTCTCTCCCTCTCAAGCTCACACACAGAGAGAAGAAAGTGCTACAAAAAGAATAGGATACTTTTTTTTCTTAAACACCAAGATCCCATGTGTCTGGTAAGATCCTCCCCAAAAACCATGACACTAGGAAGAATCACCGAAAATGAAAAAGACAATATGGTATCCCAGAAATGTTGGCTCCCTCCAACAAGAAAGGAAGTCATGACTTTGGCTATGAATAATCTACTAATATGTGTGGGCTATGTATGCACACATACATACATGTCCCACCCCCTCACCTCAGCCTACCATTAGCCTTTGTCTATTAACCAGGTAGGATGACCTCTCTACAGGTTAGAACTATGGAAGATTTATGCTGAGACACACGCTTGTAGCTTTCCCAGTGTTAATTACATTTATGTCATATCCATGGTGCTTTTATTAAAGCCCCACTCTGCTCAGTTCTGAGAGCATAAACTGTCATAGGCAACTTTTATTAACTGCATCCTTATTATTCCAGGCTAAAAGCAAATGAAGCCAACCGATGTCAAAGCTTTCCCATCTACTGTCATCTCCCATCATGTCCCAGTGAGTCGCTGAGAGAAGTATTCTTGGAGTGTTATCAACTACAAATCCTGCAACAAGTATGGCTGTTTGCACAGGATTTCACACTGAATAATATAGTAACATCTAGAAATTCCTAACCTAGAGGGAAGGGGGAAAAAGAACATTTTAAAAGATATTTTAAAAACCATGGCATGTGCACGGGGACTTCTCCAGCAGAACCCTCGGATTCATTTTAAGCTTTTCACTTGCTCACAACTATTATTTTGAAATATGGAGCCCAAACATGGATCTTGTAAAGCCCCATAGAACAAAAATATTCCTGTGGATTGTATCTCTCAGTCAGAAGCCAGGATGAGGGGATGTGTAAGCGGCAGAGAAAAAGTAAAATCAATGTGATACTTAAAAGCAAATCAAAATGAAACTATACAAGGTGTGGAAAGCACGGAAACAATGGTACTGAATAGCTTACCTTGCTTTTCTCTGTCGACTTTTTCTAAAGAGCCAGGGAGCTGGGTGTCAAAGCCAAGCTGGAAGCCACATCTCTGCCTCTCAAAATTACGTTCTTCCTCTGCAATAGAAGAAAGTGTGTGCAGGGACTTCGGGCCAGCTGGGATCTGATCGGGCCACTGGTGTGTGGTAGAGCATGAGTCTTTGGCTTGTTGATCAAGTCTGGGACTTGCCGTACTGCCAGAGTCCTGAAGGTCACTGTTAGAGCGTGAGAAATGGTCCTCTTCAAGAAACAGGGAGTTTGCCTCCTCAGAATTCCTATCACTGCCCTGCTCTCCATCTTCAAAGTAGGTTTCTTGAAACTTAGTATCCTCCAAGTCCTGGTCTGGCTTGTCACTCAACGCCGAATCGTGTTTGCTTAGAAGAACCAGTGATGCCGATAATGCATCGCCTGCTTGCTGGAGAGCTTCATAAACCCGGGAGAGCCAGGAAGACAAAGGCTGAAAGAAGTTCTGGGCATCCTGAGATGCCATAGCCAACACCATGGCCAACTACCTCATGTGTACGGAGTCCACTCTTTTGGTTCCTCCAGAACTCCAGGCTCACGTGAAATACAGAACAAGCATGATGAGAAATTTGAGGTCTCTCTTTTATAACACGCAAAACCTTATTAATATACACATAAAGAAAATATGCGCAGTACGTGAGCACTGTTGGCTGTAACTAAAACCAGGCAGCATGCCAGTTCCTGCGCCAAGGTCTATGGAGTAGGTCTTTGCAGGGGACAGAGCAACTGTGTTTGATAGGGTAGTCTCTTAATGGCTGTGAACATTTCACTCTCAACAATTCTCGGCTGAAACAGAGGAAAGACATGCTTGCACCCATTAAAGTCACAACTACAGACCCGTCACCAGAGACCTATAGCCAATGTCAGTTAGCATTGCTGGGAGGGGAACAAAGAAACTTTATATTGAACTCTTATGGTGGCTAAATAAAAATGACCATGAAAATCTAAAATGTGGGTTCTCCCCATGCCTGTACGCCTCCTCAGGCTCACGCACAACTTCTGTTAGCAGTAATGGCTTCTAGTCACACAGGCCGAGAGAAGCCTGATCCCCATAGATCAGCTAAACACTGTGGACAGGGTAAAGGAATCCATGGGAACAGCCAGTTAGGCATGACTCTTCAAAATGCAAGAAATGCTGGAGGTTTCATGAACAAACATGCAGAGCCCAGAGAGCTAAGGAACAGGCATCACTGTTTTTGTGACACAAAGGTTTATCCTCTCAAAGGAAATGTGTGTCTGGAACATAAAAGCTTCCAACAAATCTTAAAATAGAGTTTTACAGTTTTATGCAATCTCTAGAAATGATGCCTACTCTTGGGGAGAAATCACTGAAAATATGTGCATGGCAAATGGATCATCCAGCTTCCTGGAGATAGATCACTGATATCTTGTGTCTTTGACTATGTCCCCATCTCCAAAGTTAGCCCTCTGCAATGGTGGGTCTTCTGAAACATACTTCATAAGATTCATAATCTGAAAGAGGTAGCTCCTAGACATTCATAGAACAGGACACTGTGAGGACCAAATAGCATATACCTATGCTTTTTATACTCACAAGCAAACACACACCTAGGTAGTTTTATGCATATACATGAGTATGGATATCTCTCTGCAATCATGGTGTAGGGTAAATGTCATTAATTGTTTCTTTGATAGCAACATCTTCCCTCAGAATCACTCCATTCCTGAAGATTCAACCCTCTTGACCCCAGCCTTTAGCACTTATATTCTGCTTATATTCTCTTGAAAATTTCTTGTTAGTGACTCAGATCCACCAATTCACTCAGTAAACAAGTAATAAATACTGACTAAAAACCTATGAAGGACTGGGCATAATGCCAGGCATAAGGTAACCTCGAGACCACTGTCCTCATGGAACCTACATTTCAGTTAAATAGAAACTGAGGTCTCTGCATTATCCTCTAAAACTGAATAATTCACGGGTAACTTTGCAGTTCTTGTCTTTCTCTAATGGTGTATTTGCAACCACTCTTTGTCCCATTTCTTCTCCTCATTCTCCTTTATACTCACCTGCTGGGAAGGCTAACCCATCCATATTTTTGTTTATTTGGATGGCTTTGGTTTCTTTGGTTTGATTAGTTGATAAATTGGGTGGTTGGGTGGTTTGAGAGAGTTTCATGTATCCTGGGCTATATAACCAAGGATGACCTTGAACTTGTGATACTATTGTCTTCATATCCTGAGCTCTAGGATTACAGACCTGTAAAACTGCACTTTGTTTATACAGTGCTGGGACCAAAGTCGAGGCTTCTGCATTCTAGGAAGCATGCTACCAACTCATTATTTTAATTTTAAACCCTATCTTAATCTTAAACTTTTATAAACTCAAAATAAATATCTCTAGTCCTTAACTTGCTCCTTCTTTTCTTACTCTTGACATAAATCCAAGTCAGTAGTGCGAACTTTGGTAGTTCAGAGTCATCTAGTAAACTAAGAAAGCACACAAAAGTCTAGGATGGCTACAGGAATAAGCCTGGCCAAGACCCCTGTATTTCTGTTATCTTCCTTGGAGGACCCAACCCCTATTAAACGTTGATATTTTAAGAAAAAAATCTGATGTACGGAAACAGATATACATTAATGTGCCACACTAAAATCTTAAATTCAGTTATTTCAAACCCAGTATGTCACTTTGCTGCAGGGGTTCACCTCTTGGGTCACAGGACCACATGACTGTGACTATCTCTTCAACACACTCCCCTTCTCTTCCTTCCAGCCAATCTGACATTAGCTTTTAAGCTCTCCAGCGATTGTCTTGTCCAAGTTCCCATTCTCTCCTGTCACTCACCTGGTTTGTTTCAGTCTCTTGGCTTTCCCAGCTCCCATCGAACCCTCTGCTCCCCACAGCCTAATTTTCATTTGGATTTACTGAGTCTCTCCCCCTGCAATGGAGGCCCCACGGAGAGTGGAGGCCAGCCTTTTTGTTCTCAGTGCCTAGAATTGTCCTGAACACATGGGAAGCAAATCAGCAAATAAAGTCAGAAATCTCATTAGAATCATGCCTGGAACAGTGCTCAGTGGAAGTTACTGACTCAATAATTTTGTTACATTTATGAATAAAGCCTACACAGAGCTGTCATGGAAATCTTTGGGGTACATTATCTTGTCAGCATTTGCTCTTGCCACCCAGTTCCACAACCCACCATTTTGGATTGCCTTTGCTGCTACTTGGATGACGTCATCTATTTTACTTTTGACCCAGAAAGTATTTTGCCTAAGCAAAAGCGCTTCAGGGTGATAGAGACCTGGAAGGCCTCTCTGAGAAATCGGTGACTTTAGCCATCTTTTCCTGTCCTTACAATTCATATAACCCCACTTTTCATCCCAATGGAATGTCCAGCTGAGCATAGGCTGGCCCCAGAGAAACTGCTGGAGTGAGAACTCAGCCATTCCTCATCGCCCTTCACTGTGAGGTCTTATATGTCAGGCATGCTGATACACTGAGAATTTCCATAAGTGACCTTGATTTTTCCTGATTTTTATTTGTTTATCCCCGGATATCTTCATACCTGGCCTGCCTCATTTTTTACATTGAAACTCTAATGGCTTTCTCTGCTAATTCTTCATCTACAACTAAAGACATGGCCTCAGAGTACTCAGAATATGCCTTTATGTTATAAAATTACATTTATTTGTCAATATTCTTCTGATGGGTTGGTAGTCCACAAGTTTGGGAAGTAGTTTTATAGGTTACAGCTCCAGAATCCACATACGGCAGGAGGAGCTCTGAACATGTTGGTTGTATGGATGGATGGTTATGTGTATATATTGATGGGTAGAGATGGATAGGTGAATGGAATGGGTGGGTAGATGTGTGGATTGATCGGTGGGTCGATGGGTGGATGGATAGAGAGGTAGGTGTGTGTGCATGTGTGTGTGTAGGGATGAGTGGATAGATGGTGGGCTAATGGGCGGATGGGTGGATGAGTGTGTGGATGAGGGTACTAGTGAAAATGCTTAACACCAAATGGTCTTGATTCTATCATTTATCATCATCTGTAAAATGGAATTCCCTTACTCTATCAGTTCCTTTCATCTCTAAAATTCAGGAACATATCAAATATGCCAAACAGCATGGTAGCTGAGGCTGGATATATTAAGAATATGTTGGCATACAAAAGAGTTCCACAGTAGTTCAGAATGGAGTATAACAAGGGTTTGTTTATTCGGGGGTAAACTCACAGAAAGAGTAGCTATCTGCAGTCCTCTGTGTGCACTAGGAACTGGAACCGAATCCAGCAGCCGAGAGTCCCGCTCATTCTTTTTGTCTGCCTTCATAGCACATGAGACCACACCCACAGTGGGCCGGCTTCTTAAAGGCTATTGGCTGAAGGAGTTCCCACAGCAAGAATAAAATTGCCTTTTCAGGAAGGAGTTCTAAATCTTTGTTAATTTTATAATATGGTAATTAACTGTCATGCTATCTCAAAAACAATGCAAAAGAGACCAAATCTCTATCTAAATATGGGGGGAAATGTCTAGTTGTTGTATTCGAGAACTCTGAAAAGGAATAGCACCTGTGTCTGGACACAGAAAACTACTGAGTTGGCAATACTGGGTACCAATCATAAACCTAAACCCAAAAGATATCAGTTCAGACAAAGCAGTCATGGAGATGTTTTTAAGTAAATATCAACTTGATTGAGAAGGCACAACAAGGGTGATGCAAATATGTATTTACGGTTCTAGTTCTTTGGAGTACTTTCTTATATTTGGTGAGATGACATGACTCCTGGTCAGATGAATATATGGGAAAGAGAAACAGAGAAGGCGGGTGGGAAAGCTTTATTAGGTTACTGTGATAAAACACTGTGAATAAAAGCAAGTTGGGTAGAAAAGGGTTGATTTGACTTAAACTTTAAAATTCCAGGTCATAATCCATATGGAAGGAACGAAGCAGAAACCACAGATTCGTTTGCTGACTCACTCACGTTGACCTGCTCCAGCTCACTCATTCATGCTCCCTTAGACAGACCAGGGATCTTCCCAGTGAATGGCCTGCTCCCACTGGGCTGGGGCTTCCTATAGCATTAGCTCTTATTATTAACTAACTTCTTATTAACTAACTCTTATATCTTAAATTAACCCATTTCTACTATTCTGTGAATCACCATGAGGCTGTGACCTACCATAAACATTCTGGCATCCTTCTCCTCCGGCAGCTCCATGGTGTCTCTATGACTCTGCCTACTCTCTCTATATATACTTCTGTTCAGATTTCCCATCTGGCTTTATTCCACCATGCCACAGGCTAAAGCAGCTTCTTTATTACCCAATGGTAGTAAAACATATTCACAGCATACAGAGGGGAATCCCATATCACGTATGCATGAGAGAGTGTTGTGAGAGTATGTAAAACACATGAGTTCTTGTTGCAGGGGGTCCGAGAAGGTTTATTACCTCTCAAAGTATGCAGAATAATCTAGAAATCTAAAGACAAAGAACAAATGATGGATGAAAAGAAAAGGGAAGCCATTGGTGTGTTCCCAATGAGTGCATTTTTGAAATCCTACTTTAATTAGAATTTTGCTTTAATTATAATGGTAGTTAATTGAACTACAATCATTTTAAATATAGAAAATTACTAAGCAGAAGACAGTAGATTGTGTTTCTATATAGGATGCCTATGAAATCCTTGAGTTATGTGCTTTCTCAAATATTTTTAAGTTCTCCACCAAAGGTAATTGTGAACAGAGAATAAGAAAGCTTAAGGACCTATAGAGGATATAAGTTAAATCTTTCTGACCTCCTTTTCTTGTAATGACAGCTTCTTACAGGGAGCAGGAAGAGTTAGAATCTAAGAAACACCAGCTTTCAGAAAAACCAGAAAAATCTATGATGGAAGTGTGCACGCCTGTGTCATTTTTAAAGGTTTATGAGCACCTGGAGAATAAGCTACATTCTGAAAGGCAGGGAAAACATTTCCAACGGCATGGTTTCCAGGTAACCAAATCCTAAGCCAAAATCATATACAAATCTGCCTTCTGACACGTGTGGATGTTGAGCATTTGTTTGAAAGATATGTCACCTTGTAAAAACCCTTCTCACGCTTCATGATTCACAGGACAATCTAAGGAAAAGTCAAGAATACCAGATTTATCTAGAGTGTCTCTTCACAGGCAGCTGTCAGACAGCTTCCCGGGTCTACAAAATGTAGTTATTTATTATTGACACACCAGCCTGGAAGCTAATTAAGTCTACCATTATTAAGCCTGATGGAGAAAGTCATCTTGAATTGCCTAAAGAGGTCTGGAAGATGAATAATGCATGTGGTGAAAATAAGAACTATAAAATAGGCTGCCATCCATCTTTCACAGTGTTCAGAAGTATCCACAGGTGTTTTCTTTTAAAAGCAAATTTGTTATGTGGGTAGAAATACTTGCCATTGAAATGAAATGCTTTCTGAATCATTTGTCTAAGATATGTTGGCATCTTAACAAAATAAAAATGGAGTACTGGAGCAAGAGACATAGCTTAGTCACTGAAGAGCTCGTCACTCAAGCCAAAGGTCATGAGTTCAATAACCCCACAAAAAGCCATGCGCAGCAAAACATACTTGTAATCCCAGAGCTGAGGAGGTAAAGAAAGGAGGATCCTAAGGGTTCCCTGGCAGGCCAGCCTAGTCAAACTGGTGAACTTCAAATTCAGTGAGGGACCCAGTTTCAAAACATTAGGTGAAAAGCAATGGAGGAAGAATGGTCAGTGTTGACCTCTAGCCTACAAGCGCATTGTGTGTAAAACTGCACTTACAAGTGCACATATACAAGCACATACACTCATACAGCACACACACAACAAAAGGAGGGCTACCAAGGAGTCTTTATGCAATAATATGAATACAGTGGAGCCACATTGTTATTGTAGAGTCTTGGACACACCTTTACTACTGGGCTTTGGGTTTGGGAAGGACGAACAGTGGATATAAATTGAAATGAACACTTCCTTATAATCGAATTACATATTTATCAGCTGATAATGAGAAGAGTGGGTCAGAAAGAAAGGGAGGAAAGGAGAGTACAGTTGTTTTAGAATCATTACGAAGCAAGGCTGCCTTGAATCCACCCTTCAATTTTCCAAATCATGGACAAAAATGGAGTACTGGGGCACGTGTATGTTCTCATTCATGATGAAGAGATCATGACTTATTATATTTTAATTCATCTTGTAAATTAAATTGCAGAACATTTTTAAACCACATAGAAAGAATCCAGTGTGTAACAAAGACTTAATATCAGGCATTTATTATGTTGAATTTTCTGGTGTTTTATAAGGTAAAAATATATTAAATACTTATAATATTACTGGTGTTAGTATCTTAGGAAAGGTTATTTCTCTGACATGTTACTGTATACAATATTTTGAGGACTTACACAAATAAAAGCTTATGTAAAAGACAATAGCTTCCCCCTTTTACAGATGAAAACACTGAGGCTCAGAAAGGGTCTATGCCTTGCAATGATGTTTATTATCTGGATTAAAGAACAGAAATGGTATTCCAGTTCTCTCCTGTTGAATTTCAAACAACTATTCCAAACCTTCACAAAAGGCCCGAAAGACTGTGGCAATTCTAGAAACGTCAAAGATGGGACTATTTTCCCAGGAAAAGACAGATGTTGAGTTCAATCTGAGATGTCTGTCTGGTTTGGCATTTTTCACATTGTTGGTCTGTGTGTTTGTTCATTTTATGCAGTAGGGCGAGTGTGGAAATCAGAGGACAGCCTATAGTGGTCAGTTTTCTCCTTCCACCGCAGGGCTCCAGGGATCGAAGACAAGCCATTGGGCTTGCCGGCCAAGCCCCTTCACCAGCTCCTGACCTGGAGGGCCAATCTCACTCCCTTTCCATTCAGCCTGCTTCACTCATGGAAATCACTTAAACATGAAAACTGTTGCAACTGATTTTCCAGAGTAAGTGTAATAAAGTAAGAATGCCTTCAATCGCTCTCTAAGTCACAGAAGGCTTCTGCTAAAGTCCATTTCTAAACCCGACGAAATAAATACCGTGGGGAATGCTTGAGCAGGACAATGCAAAACAAATGAGACTTACTTCAACTGAAATGCAAAGCTCCTCAAGGTTTGGGACATTATAGTGATGGCACCTTTTAAATACTCAGATTTCATAAGCCCATTGAGCATTTTTGAGTATCTATTACAGCCAAGGAAATTTAAATACACTCCATGAATACATGAATTACATGAATACTCCCAGTGGCTGTAACACAAAGTCCTCAGTGACTCCAGAGGGACTACTGAACCCAGCCTCAGAAACAATTTTCCAAAGAGACTGTTGCTGCTCTTAGAGAGAAACCCATTTTCAAACAACATATAATAAGGTCTTAAAGACAGTTAAAGGAGTTAATATTTACCTTTTAAAGATTAAGCCTGGGGCTGGAGAGATGGCTCAGTGGTTAAGAGCACTGGCTGCTCTTCCAGAGGACCTGGGTTTGATCCCAATACCCACATGGTGGCTCACAACCATACGCAACTCCATTTGCAGGGGTTCTGACACTGTCGTCTGCCTTCTGACCTCTGCTGCCACCAGATATACATGTGGTGAACATATAAACATAACTTCAGACAAAATATCCATGCCCATAAAATTCTAAAATAAGTTTTTAAAAGATAAAATGCGCCTTAAGTGATTAGCATGACCTCCCTTTCAACAGCAAGGCACCCAGATCCCAAGGCCATTGGCAGACACATCAACAAGTCCCCGATGAAGGAGATTCAGGAATTTCAAATAGCATCCATAGAAAGGTGCAATAAAATTGAGAGCTAATGAGATGAAATTGAGAAAAGAAAAAAATTAACAGGAATAACACCCAAATAAAGATACCAGACAGTTGATTTTTGTTCAAAGAGAAGAAAAGCATTTGTGTCATTTGGAAATACATTTTAGGCTCAAATAAAAAGACAATTGCAGCCATCTTGAGACAGACTAAGCAAAACTCAGATTGCCAGCATTCCAGAGTTATTAACTGTAGAAGTAGCCAGTCCTGTAACAATGTGGTTAAAAAGAGAGGTGACCACTTAGAATCTCACTGCTTGATACAACTGGTTTCTTTGCATATAAGAAATATGAAATTGCATGTCCTTGCAACTTACAGGGCTGGAATCACAATACACTGGAATCTAGCCATAGTCTCAACAACTGCTAGTATATCTAGAACTGGTCACCCAAACCCACCCATTCTTCCTTCTTGAATTTATTGGTCTTTGCCCCAGTGCAGGCATCAGCTGAGTTCAGGTCACCTTGATTCCCACCCGTTCCACTTAGCAGCCCCTTCAGTTGTCTCCCTACATTCACTTTCACCGCATCTCTCCAGGATGACTCCTAACATCTTTCCAAGACACATGCTTGATGAGACCACTTAGCATTTACAATAACAATGTCCCATTGTGATGGCTATTCTTGGCTGTCAACTTGACTACATCTGGAACTAACTAAAACCCAAACAGCTGGATGCACCACTGATGGATTTTATTTTTAATTAAATCATTCAAAAGGAGAAGAACCACTTTTAATCTAGATTTTTGAGGTGGGAGGATCTACCTGTCATCTGGACCACACCTGCTAGAAGCCTAAGGATATGGAAGAAGGAAGCTCTTGCTCTCTGCCTGTTCACTCTCACTCTTGCTGGCAAGTCCATTCCTTTACCAGCATTAGAGGATGCTTCTTCAGAATTCTGGGGTCTACTGATGTCCAGCTGAGAAATACAGACCTATACCTGAGACGTACAGTGGACTGAGCAACTACTGGATTCTTGGACCTTATGGCAGACAGCTATGGTTGGACTAATTGATCCACAGCTTATAAGTCATTCTAATAAAGATCCTTTGTGTATATATTCACCCTATCAGTCCTGTTCCTCTAGAGAACCTTGGCTAATATACCCATCATTCTTACCATAATGTCCTACTCCAGGGGACTCGGAAGGGCATCTCTGGTGCAGCCTTTTCCTGTCTACTTGCTGTCTACACCTGCATCATCTACTCGGATCCTTCAGCTCCTTCCCTGAAGCTCCCCTGCCTCCGGGATTCCCTCACTCCCACCCAAAAGCACCCGCTAATCTCTTTACAGTTCTCAGTTTACAGTTTCTCAGAATTCTTTTCCTTCTCCCTGAACCCAAACAAAATTAAGCCAACCTAAAATATTCCCTCAATGCACCTCTTTCTTAAAATAAATTTTGTTCCTCTCCTGCTACTCTTCCCCACACCCCCTCTCCCCTCCATCTGGTTCCTTTTCCATCTTACATAGCTGCCCTTTCTGCTCTCTTATCATGTGCATTTTATTAGCCTCTGTTTCCCACCTCTTTTAAGGTCTCCTCCTCTCTCTTCATCTCCATTCTAGTTGCATGATATACATATGTAAATACACATGCATATGCACATATATGCAGATACATGATTTTAAATCCAGTTTCTATGTATACAAGGAAACAAGCAGTAGTTTTCTTTCTGTAGTCCAGTGCTCCACCACTATGTATCTCCATATTTGTCTTTCTGAGTCTGGCTTATTTCATTAGATTCATTTATCTCCAGATCCGCCCATTTTCATGCAAATGCCATGCTTCCACTTTTGTTTCCGGAGAGTAAATTCCATGTACCATTTTTTCATTATCCATTCATACCTGCTGATGGGTATCTAGTTTGGAAAAATGACCTATGGTGACAGAAACCACAATGGTAGATAGTCTACTGAGGGACTGACTCCATTTCCTGGCCATGGTCAATAATGCAACAGCAAGCATGGATAAACAAGTGTCTCTGTGGTATGCTGACTTTAGAGTGCTTTCAGTGTATATCAAAGCGTGTTCTAAGTTACTAATATGTTGCTTCTATTTTAGGTTTGGTTTTTTATTGTTTTGGTTATTTTAATGTCCATACTGAGTTTGATAATGGTTACAAAAGTTTGCATTCCCCTAAAATGGCTGAAAGACACTTAAAGAAATGTTCAGCATCCTTAGCCATCAGAGAAATGCAAATCAAAACTCTGAGATTCCATCTGACACCTGTAAGAATGGACAAGATCAAAAATACTGATGACAACTTATGCTGGAGAGGATGCAGTGTAAAGGGAACACTCCCCCATTGCTTGTGGGAGTACAAAGTTGTACAACCGCTTTGGCTATCAGCATGATGATTTCTCAGAAAATTAGGAAACAATGTACCTCAAGACCCAGCAATACCACTTTTGGGTATATACCCAAAGGATGCTCAATCATACAACAAGAATATTGCTCAACTATATTCATAGCAGCATTACTTGTCATAGCCAGAACGTGGAAACAACCTAAATGCCCTTCAACCAAAGAATGGATAAGGAAAATGTGGTACATTTACACAATAGAATACTACACAGCAGAAAAAATAATGACATCTTCAAATTTGCAGGCAAATGGATCAATATGATCTAGAAAACATCATATTGAGTGAGGTGACCCAGACTCAGAAAGGCAAATATCCTATGTACTCACTCATAAGTGGTGTTAGACATAAAGCAAAGAAAAACCAGCCTACAATTCACAATCCCAGAGAACCTAGACAACAAAGAGGACCCTAAGAGAGACATACATGGATCTAATATACATGGGAAGTAGAAAAAGACAAGATCTCCTGAATAAATTGGGAGTATGGGGACCATAGGAGTGGGCAGAAGGGGAGGGGAGAGGAAGGGAGAGGAACAGAGAAAAATATATAGCTCAATAAAAACAATAAAAAATTAAATAAAAACAAAAGTTTGCATTCCCATCAGCAGTGTATAAGGGCTCCTATTTCCTATATTCTCACCAGCCTTTGCTTCCTGTTTGTTTTCTTGATGATAGACATTCTGATAGGGATTAGGTGGCATCTAAAGCAGTTTTAACTTGCATTTTCCTGATGACTAAAAATAATAGGATTTTAAATTAATTAAAGAATTTTTTTAGCTGTTTTCTCACAGTACCTCTTTTTCTTAATAACACATTTTATAGTTTGATAATACATAACTGTAGCTTGCTGGTGGTTTATGTAGTTCTTTTCACATCTGTTTTCTTAAATAAATTAACATTAATAAATTCAAAATAAATTAGAAGTCTGATAGCTGGGGTTTTCTATCTTTGTTATGTTATAAGCATGTAGCAGGGTGCCTGATGGTCTCAGGACAGCCAATCAATATTCTTGAATATTGAATGGATATAGCTACTGTGCTGGCTAGTTTCTTGTCAGCGTGACACAAGCTAGAATCATGGGTGAAGAGGGAACCTTAACTGAGAAAGAGAATGTCTCCATAAGACTATGCTGTAAGCAAGCCCATAGAGCATTTTCTTCATTAGCACTTGATGTGAGAGGGACGAGCCTACTGTGGCTGGTGCCACCCCTGGCCAGGTGGCCGTGGAGTACATAAGAAAGCAGGCTGAATGCATGAGGCCTGCACAGATTCAATCCAAATGAGGTTCCAGCACTAAGAGAAGGAAGTAGACGTAGGATTCCACTCATACCCAAGAAGCTATCTGCAATGATGCCCACGAGCAACGGAAAAATTAGTGTTCTGCAATGGAGCTTCACTAGGTATATTCACACGCTTCAGAAAAGGCTTCTTGCCCAGGAATCGCTGGCCAACACAAACCAATCTCAAGGGTATTTTTGTCAATGTCTGTCTCATTTCGCATTGTTTGGGCTTTTTTTGTTGTTGTTGTTCTTATTGGTCTTTTGTTTTCATATTTCAGTTTCTGTTTTTGTGGTTTTGTGTGTGTGTGTTCTGATATTCATTTAGTTTTGGCTTTGATTTATTGAGTGAAAAAGAACACAAAATTGGGCAGACAGGGAGGTGGGGAGGATATTTGAGGAATTGGGGGAGGGGAAAAACATGACCAAACGCATGAAAAAATTGCAATAAAAGATCAGAGAATAAAACAGCCACTCTGGTCAGCCTTACAGACCAGGCAGTAGCCACCTAGTTTGCCACAATAGTGGTGTGCACCTGTAATCCCAGCATTAGAGAGAAATATAAGACGGGAGGAGACAGCTCTCATACAGTCTCATTCTGAGATTCCTGGAGGCAAGATCATTATTTCAAACTGGCGTAAAGGTAAGAGCCAGTGGCTGGGTGTTTTGCTTTTCTGACCTTTAGGTTGAGCCCCAATATCAGTCTCTGGGTTTTTATTAGTCATGCTACATGAAAACAAGTATTTTTTTAATGAGAGGTTTAGGAAAGGGATGAGGATATAGCACAAGGTAGAGTGCTGGGTTCTTCCCCAGTACCACAAAACAACGGAAAAACAAGAAACAGAGCTAAATAGCACTAAGGTGGGTGAGGCCCCATGTGCAATTCCTAGATCTGTTAAGTAGCAATGACTTCTTCAAGAGGTTTCATCCCCTAGGCTTTCATTCCTTCCTCTGTGAAATAGGAACCACATACCTGGCAAGCCTCTATTATTTTGAAAAGTTAGCAGTCTAACCAGGTTTCGAGAAACTTTCTTTAGCCCCATTCTTTGGGTTTGCTGTTGATAGCCAACACATAAAACTCATTTGGGTCAAATATATCTATGGCACAGACAAATGAACTTATCAAAATGTCTGGCATTTGTAAAAAAGCAAAATAATAGCAGTTAGTCAAGAAGTTAAGTATTGGATCAAAACAAACTGAATTCAGATTGGTCTCCATAAATCATATATGTTTAATCAAAAAGCTAAGCCCCTAAAACTAATTTAAAAGTTTTTTTTACAAAGGTTTTTAGAAATCTTACACTACTTTCAAATTGTTGGCTGAGCACACTGTCTCCTGAAGATGATGTTCACATCACTCCCAGAGCCTCAATGAGTCCCTGTTCCCACAGTTGACACAGACTGTGGAGGTTGGTCTGAACCTAAAAGACACCCCATGACCAACATTTATACAACAGGTTTTAACCTGGTTCCATTGGCTTTGTAATGAGAGGAACATGAATCTTTTATCTAATGAAATTTTCATGCATAAGCGGAAATCCAATCCATCACAAACTACTAACCCATTGACTATAGTTCTGCAAGGTTAAAGGACACAGTCCCACAGTTTCATTCATCCTGGAGTCCCCTCATGTCTGTGAATAAGGACATCAACTGAAACTCTCAAGCTAAATCAATAATCACAACTGATTGTTGTTTTTCCTATGGCTTCCTTTTGGTTGTTTATTCAGGCTTTCAAACCAAGCCGATGGTAAACTCAGTCATTATAAAAATGAGTATTGCTACACATTTACCTCCTTCATTAGCGGTTATGAAGATTAGGTCTCCTGGCTTCTTTGATGACTGGGCTCTTAGGATAGTGACGCTAATAACATGACAATATCAATGCTTTTGTGTCTGGCAAGCATTAATAATCAGATTCCCCTGAGATCCCATCAGAATCAGCAGCCTTAATGGGATCTTTGTGGTTACAAACAGAAGTAGGCTAGGCAGGGGGTACACAATGTCTCTTGGGTCTGCTCAGACAAGGTGGCCCCAAACAACATTTGGAAACACTGCTTTTACATTTCCCTTGCCACTGGCAGAAAATTCCACATGAGAACTGTGAAGTACTAATTTTCTGAGTATAACACTGGAGCCTACTGCCTCTTAAGTAACTACATATATATGACCTATTTCATAGCAATATGTATATATACATATATATGTATAATCACTGCATCTATTCAGCTAAAACAAAATGCTAGCTTTATTTCTATTTTAATCCCACTGTGCCAGTCTATTGTCTTTTCCCTCTCTACCTCTTTCAAGTCTTGCAGTTTCTCATAAAAAGCCACCGAACATTGCTCGCTGAGGACACTAAACACCTCTATGACCTTCCATTCAGATGGTCCCACTCAGACTGAACTAGGACTCACGCCTCCCTCCTGGGAGGAAGGACAGTCTGCAAGCAAACTACCAGCAGCATCTCATTCCAAACAGAATTCTAGTGCTCCCTGAGTGTGGCAAAAGCACAGGAAATGAGCAGAAAGCCTCATCACTTGAAAAAAGGTGTTTCCTGACAGCCTCCATTCTCAACAAACTCTCACACAAATATAAATATATATATATATATATATATATATATATATATATATATATATGCCATGTTCAACTTCCTTGGGAAAATTCTAAATTGAATTCTTTTCCTAAAATGTTCCTAAGACTAATAAGAGTTAGGAATCTAAGCATAAAGGCCAAGTATAGGAAAAATAACATTTACGAGCATTGTGAAGGTTTCTGAACTAGAACAAAGAGGCATGAAGTGCGGCTGTCAGAAGCATTACTGTCTAGAGGACAGGGGGATATGGAGAGACTAAGGAAGGTCAAAGACTAACTTAAAACAAGAGCTTCTTGCTGGTAAGATTCAGTCCAAAGAGCATAAGCAATTGTTTTTTTTTTTCCAGCTGGCTAGATGTTTTGTTTTCATTTGGGGAAAATAAATATGGAATAGCTCAAATCTGGTTAACTAATTATAGTCCTCTACGTTATTCATGTGTGTGTGGTGTGTGTGTGTGTGTGTGTGTTTAAGGCTTTTTATTATTATTAAAAGTATTAAGTAACAACCGCAACAAAGAATGGCCTTTATGAATGCAAACTGGGGAAATAAAGAACTTTGTAATAAAGAGTCCAGGGAAGGGCGGGCAAGGGGGCTCAGCAGGTAAGCATGGTGCTAAGCCTGAAGAGCTCAGTTCAATCCCTAGGACCCACATGTTGGAAGAAGAGAACCAATGTCCACAAGTTCAGTCATCCTACCTACCTAAACTACACACATGCACACACTCACACACACATGCATGTACACGCACACACCATGGCATATAGGCATACACACACACACACACACAAATAAATGTAATAAAACCATGGCATATAGGCATACACACACACACACACAAATAAATGTAATAAAAAAATAAAAACATACGATGACTAAACTTTTTAAAAGTCAGGGAAAAGCCCCAAGATCCCACCAGAACTTCTATGAGGTGGTTTGCAAGGTTGAGATTTGGATTTTGCTCCGTGGTGATTTTTGCAAAACAAGCTCAGGGTCAGTGAGATTCTGTGGGTAAAAGTTCTTCCTGACAAGTCTGGAAACATGAGCTCAGTCCCCAAATGCATGGCTGAAGAAGAGAGAACCAACTCCCACCAGATGTCATCTAGCCAACCATGCACACCATAGCACTCACAAACCCGCACATGTATGGGCACGAATGTGTGTGTGCACATATAAATACAATAACAAAATTTAAACATTCAAAGTGCTCATATTTTAAAAGTAGGCTCTTCCCACCATTCTCCCATCAAATGCCCTGCACTTTTATGGACTAACAATATGAATTAATGTTCTGTCAAGACTTTGCGAGGGAGAAACTAGTACAAGCAGGTTTTAAGCAAATAAGAATATCCTCTGCCACTTACATTAATTGCTTCTAAGTATTAAGAACTGTTTAGAGGATCCTGAGTGGAGAAATTGAAAAAAAGTTAAGATTGAAAATGCTCTTGGAATTCTTAAATGCACATACTTCAAACAATATCTGTCATCTTGTCGCCCAACTTCAATCACCAGGCCTGGAATCCCAGGATCTCCATTATAATGAGAGCTTTTATAAAGAAGGCCTCTGCTCCTTGCTCATGTTTTAGAAGAACATAAATATTTTAATAAGTGACTATAGACCTGCTCTTTCATTTATTTTAACCTGCCATGCTAAATAAGCAATGAGAATTTCTAAACCAGTTACTTCAATAATCCTTTGAAAACTGACTGCTCAAACAGCTAGTGAAGTGTGTGGATTCCCAGACACCCACCTCTACGCTGGAGCAGTGATCTGCGCTACTAATTCTGTTCTATTCAAACAATAACTCCTTTTCCTTGCCACCTACCCATAAATGATTTTTTTAAAGATTGAAAGCATATGTCTCTCTAAAATACACACGAGCACTACTGTCTGGCTGACAAAAGCACAAAGATCCAAACTCCTGAGATAAATGTTAACTAACACTGCTTCGCGGTCTCTGCTAGACTGCCTGTAACCTGGAGAGATCTCTCTGGAAACACTGGTTCAATAGTACTACTCTTTAACACAAGCAAGAGAAGCTTTTACGATGACTTTGCTCTCCTATGATTAAAAATACTATGTGTGCGCAGAGAAAAATGTATAGCACAATAAAAGGAATAGTATCTGCATCTTGACTACACCAGAAAGCTCGCGACACTATCCAGAAAGTAGATGAAATCCCTTCACTAGCTCCAGCACAAAGATGTGTGTGTGATGGAGGGTTCCCCCAGACCCCTGCCCACCCTGCTCACCATGTGGAGGCCCACGGCAAGACTTCTATCAGCTAAGTCACAGACACTACTGGAAGAGTCCGTGCAGACAGCCGAGCCTTATGAAGAGCTGTCTAGAACTCTCCGTAGTGAAACTCCATGCCACGGCCATTTTCAAAACAGAAAAGGCTCCGGCGTTTCTGCTAAAAATAAGATGGAATTCGGTATGTCAGACACACGCACCCATATGCTACACAGTTTTCGGTAACATGAAACATCACAGAGGAAATCTGCAGCGTTTGAAACCATGATGTGTGTTTTAGGAAAGCTCTCACACCTAGGCACTAAACGTTTCCAGCAGTGATCCAGGCTCACAGAGCGCCTAGGGCTCGCTTTTATTAATAGCCCGCATCCCAGGCGAAGCTCAAATGCCACAAGAAGAATCTGTTTCTAAGGTAACTCGCCATGCATGCTTATGTAAATAATCGGGAAGCAGAGCCGCACAGCTGTAAGTGTGCCCAGATCTGTCAAGGGTTTCACCATGCCTCCCAGCTTTCCAATTGGATGCCTTTGTCTCCACATTCAGCCGACTGGATAACAAGTTCACGGACCGGATGAAATCCTTGCAGGAGACTAGAGCCCAGCTCTCTAAGTTGCAAGAAGGGAGGCAGTTGTTTAGCTGAGTCGAACAGTGGAGTTTAAGGAGCATCACCTCTTGAGAAAAGACAAAGAAGGAAGTTGAGACAAGAGGGTATAATTCAGAAATGAATCATCTTTGTTACTAAGTGTTAACAGTGGATGATGGGCACATGGGTTCATTATACCCTTTTCTCCCTGCTTTCTTGTATGATTGAACATTTTCATAATAAAGGTTTTTAATGGCAACCTTTCCCCAACCTCTCTGCCACAGTTCACTGAAGGAAATAAGAACAGAAACACAGAAAGAAGAGAAGCTACTGTCAAAGTTAATTGTATATGTCAAGTTAACTGGGCCACTGTGCTAAAATGTTGGCCAAGGATCATTCTGGATGATTCTGAAGGGTGCTCTCTGTGTGAGACTGACATTTAAAGTGCTGAACTTTGCGTGAAGCAGATTTTCCCCTACTGTGGGTAAGCCATATCTGAACTCCTCAAGCATTCAACGAAACAAAGACTTGGGGAAGGGGGATGCTGCCAGCAGACACACTTCTGACAGGACCACAATACTGAGTCTTTGCCCGGTCCCCAGTCTCCTGCAGACCTGGAACGTGCCAGGTTCCTTAGCCACATACTTCACTAACCACCAAACTCCTGCTCCTCCTTTCTTCCCAACACTCTCTTCTACACACACACACACACACACACACACACACACACACACACACACACACGATGGCCCACTCAAACTTTTCAGTTATTCTATCCAGCAATGAAAAGTATATTTATAATCCCATTTAACGCGAATCTCCCTGTCTCATCAATTAGTCTTAATTTTATGTGCTTATACCACTTATAATAACCTATAATAATATCAATTATTTGCCTCTTTAGTTTTAGCTTAAGTTTTACCTGCGTTCACTAAAAGAATGGAATTTTCAAGAGATTAATGACCGCGCTACTCGTCTGTACCACTTCACTTCCAGCCCCTAGCACAGCACAGAGCAGGACACAGGGTCCCAATAACTATTAATGCCTACAGAAATGAGTATTCTCAGAGCAGCAACTCTCAATGGACTGCTTTGCCATGTCCACCCACCAGACAAGCAGGGCTTCATTACTCGTACAATGATGGGCCCACTTGAGTTATTACAAAAGGTTAGGTCATTTTCTGGAGTACAAGACCAAAATCAATGCACAACAATTTGTGTCTCAATCGGAGTTACCCAAAAAGTCACCAATCATTACAGGTAGGAAATACAAGTTTTGCTCTGTCTTCTACAGGCCCGCCATTCTCAAGTGCCTCCAGCCCCAGTACTTGGTTGAGGCATATGAAATTTCCAGCCCAGTGAAAAAGCATTTCCTAGACACACACACAGATCCTGCATACCACGGCACTGAAATCAGGAAGGAGAACGCTGTGCAGCTCAGGTTGCCAACAAATCAGGACTTATTTTGTGTATGTCCAGTGGGGAGAGTGACCCAGGAACTATGAAGGGGGTGGCTCATGCTTCAGAACAAAGAAATAGAAGGAGATGTCAACTTTCAAAAGGTCATCCAACCTATACTTTAAAAAAAAATCAGCATAATCCTAAATTTTGTGGCTTTTCTTAAAGTACCTCGGTGACACGTAGAGCTTTTAAATCATCTTCTTAGAAGAATATTGGGCCTCTGGGGATTATAAAATATTCTAGTTATGTAAAATTCATCTGAATAGGATATCCCAAAAGAAACCTGGAAACGTAGATGCTGGTACTGAAAATACAACATCAAGAAACCACTCCAGCAAGCTGAATATGAATCACACTGCTCTTACATTACCCATAAAGATTGCTCCCTCACTATATGTAACTCATCGACTGTACTAAACCTGAAATGTGAGGAAGTGGGTAACAGTTAGATTGGCACATGTCTGCAGGTCCCTCCTCATCTCAAGGGGCTGAAAGAAAAAGCAGAGCCATGAAGATATGCTGGTCACTACACTATATAGCTACATTTTCTTTTTTTCCCCTTTGGTTCCTTGCTTTTTTAATTTTTTTTAGGTTTTCTTGTTTTGTTTTGCTGTTGTTTTTGTTTGTTTTCTCAGATAGAACCTGTCAGTAACTCCCAGGCTTGCCTCAAACTCACAACCTCATGCCTCAGCCTCAAAAGTGCTACAATTGTAGGCATACTTTATACTCTATTACACCCAGGACCACACCTATGGTTCCCATTCTCATGCATGTCTCATATCTTGATTCACATCATTCAACAAAATTTTTCATTGGCTTTTCTTATTTTGGCATAAAAGAAAAGCAGTCTTGTTAAAATAAATACTATAACACTAATAAATACATAGCTCAGACAGCCATACTTTTATGTTTTGGACAAGTTTACTGAAATCTTGTAAGTCTCAGAATGACATATATATATATATTTGTCTATTGTGGTTTAATGAAAATGGCTGTATAGGCTTATAGGGCCTGGCACTATTGGGAGGTGTGGTCTTGTTGAAATAGGTGTGGCATTGTTGGAGAAGTATGTTACTGGGCATGGGCTTTGAGGTCTCAAATGCTCAAGCCAGGCAGACCCAGTGAGTCTCATTTTCTCCCTACTGCCTGTGGATCTGGATGTAGAATTCTCAGCCCCTTCTCCAGCACCATATCCACCTGCATGCCACCGTGCCTTCTATCATGACCATAATGGACTAAATCTCTGAACTGTAAGCCACCCCCAATTAAATGTTTTCCTTTATAAGAGTTGCTGTGGTCATGATGTCTCTTCACAGTAATAGAAACTCTAAGACAGAAGTTGGAACGAGAGACTGGGATATTGCTGCGATAGATCTGACTATGCTCTTGTTTCAAAGAATGTGGGCTTAGGGGAGTTTGATCAGAAAAGCAACTGAATGCTTTAAATAATGCTTAATGTGCCATACCAGTAGGCTCATGGAAGACGGTGGTGCTAAGTGTGATTTGTTGAACTGTGGAGGCCTAGCTCAAGAGGTTTCAGAGGAGAAAAATGTTAGTATGTGGCCTAGAGACTATTTTTGTGATATTTTGGTAAAGAATGTGACTGCTTTTTGTCCTTGTCCAAAAAATCTGTCTGGGGCTAAATGGAAGAGTTTTGAATTGTGTTTGCAGAGATTTCAAAACAGCCTAGTATGGATGGACTGTGTCATGTGGTTATTAATGGTCACACTTACGCAGATATATATAATGAAAAGGAGCAGGTTGAATGAGGAAGTTACAAAATGTGTAATTTCAAGAGAAAAGGGGGTACCAGGAAGTGGAATGGAGCTAAGACCTGTGTTCAAGGACATAAACAGATTAAAGAAAATTCTGATGTTAAATGGAATAAAGGGAGTGGGGACCTCAGGGCAAGATCCCACCCAGCTAAGATTCCAACTTGTGAAAAGGAATTGAAGAAAAACTTAGAGCTAGGTGTGGTAGTACACACCTTTAATCCTAGCACTCTGTAGGCAGAGGCAGGCAGATCTCCGAGTTTGAGGCCAGCCTGGTCTACAGATCAAGTTTCAGGACAGCCAAGCTTAGGCAGTTAAGGAACCCATCAAACACAGAAAGCTGGTGAAAATGTAACTGAATGAGGGGCTCGTGCTCCAGCCCCAGCAAGCGGCAGAACTCGGAAGCTTTAGCCATGTGGTTCTGATTTAAAGCTCGGGGTTATGGAATTTGCCTCCCTGACTAAGGAAAGCTGCTAAGACCAGGCATATGTCAGGAGTGTCCCTGAATGGAGGCTGATAAGCTGTTCTGTGAAGCTGTGACAGTGAAGCCTGGATTGTCCTGGAGACCTCAAAATGTTGAAGGTGCCAGGGACCTGGGACACCTGCTGAGAAGAGCTGCTAACAGGGAGTGGAACCAGCCCAAGAGAGTGAAGTGCATGGCAGTCAACAAAACTGAAAGAAGTGGGAGAGCTGAAGAGCGCTGTGGCACCCACCATGCAGATACAGAGTTTGGAGTTTACCTGGCTGGGTTTTGGTCTTGCTTTGGCCCAGTATTTCTACACTATGCTCCCTTTCCCTGAATTTTGGAGGAGTAATGTATATCCTGTGCCATCGTATATTGTAAGTGTGTGATCTGATTTTTCCTTTTGATTTTACAGGGGATTACAGTTAAGAGATTGCATAAGACTTTGAACTTTTAAACAAGTTTGAAACCATTATAGACTATGAGGACTCTTGAAGTTGGACTAAATGCATTTTGCACTGTGATATAGCTATAAGTCTATGGGGGCCAGCAAATGGAATGTGGCGGTTTGAATGAAAATGGCCCCATAGACTCAGGTATTGGCACTATTGGGAGGTGTGGCCTTGCTGGAATAGGTGTGGCGTTGTTAGAGGAAGTGTGACACTGGAGGTGGACTTTGAGGTCTCAGATGCTCAAATCAGGTTCAGCATGGCATTATCTTCCTGCTTCTTGCCAATCAGGATGTAGAACTCTTAGTTCCTTCTCCATCACCATGTCTGCCTACATGCTGCCATGCTTCCCACCATGATGATAATGAGCTAAAATTCTCAACTGTAAGCCACCCCAATGAAATGTTTATATTTATAAGAGTTGCCTAGTCATGATGTCTCTTCACAGCAGAAAACTTAACTAAGACATCTATAATATCATAGTCTTGAATACTCACAAATACTCATGATTTAAATCCATGAACCCAGCTTTTGTGCAAGGAGTCATGGTATGTAGGAAAATAAACATGTGAAGAACATACCTCCCTCACTGTCCAAGGCTGAACAGAAACAGTAAGGTTGAAAGCCCTGGTGGGTGGAAGCAGACACGGTGAGGGGTGTTCGTCTTCACTCCTTTCATCAGGGCACCCCACCTCACCCTCACCTCTAAATCTCCTGGAATCCTTTTGAAAGATACACATTTCCCTGCTGGTGGCACTCCCTATTCTTAACCAATTTGCTGTAGGCATTGGGTAACAACTTTTGTAAAAGCTGCTGAGGATTGAATTCCAGCAAAGCTCAACTTGACCCGGAGTTGTCGTCTCTGATACCTCATCATCACCCATATCATAAACACTTGACACTATGGTTCTATGTCTTTGTTAAACCTTCCTAACCCTGCCTGGCAAGTGTGGGGAGTGGTTACCAGAGGGCCATAAAAAGAGAATCATGTGTCCTATACTTAATCAACTCTAACTTCAGTGCTCGACAAACATTCCCAGGTGATGTCATCCTCCTCCTATAGTAGCTTGAATGGTAGTCCTCCAAAAGGTATGGCCACATCCATAGCCCTGGAACCTGGGCATGTTGCTTTATTTGAAATAAATGGTGTGACTATCTGATGGTATAAATAATGATCTGAGATGAGACAAGCTTCCTGGATTACCATAGTGAGGACTAAACACAAGGGCAAGTGACAAACTAGAGACAGAAATATAGGAGAGAGAGGTGATGTGAAGTTGAAAGCAGAGACCAGAGTGATTCAAGCACAGGCAAATGGATGCTAAGGTCAATGACAGCCACCAGACAAGGAGAGGGGCAAGGAGTAGACTTCCCTGAAACCCCTAGGAGGAGTGTGGCCTTGTAAGCATCCTAACTTCAAGTCAGGATCAGATCCAGAATTGCATTGCACCAGAAAGAACTTCCACTAAGACACCAAGTATGCAGCAATCTGCAATAGCAGCTGCATAAAAGGAATGCACCCCCAAACCCACCTGTCCAATTTCTATGACACCCATCTTCATGGGAAAGCATGATAGAGTGGGTTGAATTGTGTAGGCAACAAAGTAGAAAAACAGAAATTAAGAATAGCCTAGGGAAGCAGTTCTGAACCTGGGGGTTGCGTATCAGATATCTACATTATGATTCATAACAGTAGCAAAATGTTATGAAGTAGCAATGAATAATTTTATGGTTGGGGGTCACCACAGCATGAGGAACTGTATTAAAGGGTTACGTGAGGAAGGTTGAGCACTGGCCTAGGAGAAACATTCATCTTAGTAAGTCACAGCTTCTTTGCTGGTAAAAATCGATGATAAATAGATTTATTCATTGAGCTACATCATGGGAAATATGTACTTGAACATATTATAACCTAAATGTATATATGCAGTTAAAAAAAAACATAGCAGCTATTACAGCCCAAGTAGAAGGAATTGCCAGGGTAAGGAGGGGTGCTCTGCTAGACCAGTAAATAATCACACAGTTGCAGATAAGGATAAGGAAGTGGCAGTGGGTTCAGAAGGAACCATTCAGAGCCTTTTAGAAACTGTGAGAGAGAAAACCTTTTAACAACTTCATTTCAGAGTACCAGCTGCCATAGCCTGCCCACTGAGTACCAGCTACGTGTCTGCTTACTTAAATGTGAAAACTCTTTCTCCTTTCATTTTTAAGTAGGAACTCCCCACCCCCCGACCTGCCCTGCATCTTTCTTTCTCTGGAGGCCCTTTCCCACATTCTGGATTGAGACACTAAACTCTCAACTTGTCTGTTCAATGTGATTAAATCCATTTCATTCTGGATAAAAAATCTGGTCTTGAGGGTTCTACCCTCACTGCCAGTGATCATTGAAAGCAGACAACATTGCAGCGTAGACCGAAGCTGATTTACCACAATGCATTGTTCCTGCTAGCTACCACAGAGGAGAGGAATCAACCTCTGTCCTGACAGCTGTGCCTGGGAAGTATCCACGTGCCTCTTAGTGGTCAGTCAGGCTGCAAAGACAGCACAACCGACAAGGAAAGTGCAGAGCCCTTGGAAATACTGTAAGGCAATGGGGTTGGGGCTGTAGATCCTGGTGGAGGATCAGAAGTGTAAGGTCATTCTTGGGAGCCCAGCGGGATGGCTCACATCAGAGAAAGGTGCTTGTTGTGAAGGCTGATGATCCAAGTTGGAGCCCCAAAACTCACACGTCAAAAGGCTAGAACCATCCTAGAAGTTGCTCTCTGATCTCCACCTATGTTGGTAATTATGGGCACATGCAACAAAAATCTGGGGTATTTATAAACGCACACAAAAAATGATTAATAATGAAAAATTAAAGATAATTCTCAGTTATACCATAAGTCTAAAGCCAGTATGGGCTACATAAGACCCTATCTCAAAAAATAATGCTTCGGGGGAAACAAAATAAAATCCATTTAGTTGATTTATACTTTCTCTCTCTCTCTCTCTCTCCCCCATGGGATTATATTTTCAATCAATTTCTCATCTCCAAGTTGAAGAATGCCTTCTTTGTTCCAAGTGATAGTTCTCCCAAAATAATCACTCCCAGGGATTCACACAGTACCTTAAATAAAGAAAGCAAATAACACGTGTGGAATACTGGGTCTGGCCACGGCAATAGCAAGTGCTAAATAAATGTCAGCTGCCAGCTGTCACTGCTCCTGCCTGTGTCGCTAGGAAGACACCGTCTTACCGAGTCGTCTCCTTTCTAATTCCAGGCACCGTGATACACGTAGACCTCTGACTATGGAAAAACACATAGCCTAAGGGTAGATCGGGCAAATTATTTTGCACAGTAGATGCAGAAAACAAACCACTGCTCCTTCGTCTCGGACAGCACCAGATGAGTTAAGAGACTTCTCTCGTGTTTCAACCCCGCATAGATTAGAATGGCTAATTAGTTGTGGGTGCTAAAGCCATCTTTTTAGTCCTTAAAATTTTCGGTTTCATACAGTACCATCTAAGAGTAGGATGGCCTAGATGATGTTTAATCTTTCTTATTAGGTCTCTTCCATTCACAGAGCCCCAGAAGTTGCTATGGTAACCCCATGAGCCAAATAGGATCACAGAATCAGAGCTGGGAGAAACCAGTCCAGACTTATCAATTTGTAAATGAGGACTTAAGGCCCAGAGAGGTGAAGTAGGTTTCTCAAAATACTGTGTGACCAATTAGCACCAAAGCAAGCTCCAAGGGTCTGCCCCAGGCTTCTCTTCACCACACGGAGCTGCTTTCCCTCCTTAATGCTTGTCAAAATATGTAAGGAACATCCGACTTCATGGAGAGATTAGTGCATTCGAGATGACAATTAAGGAAAATATCAAAGGTTAGGTAAAATGTTGAAGAGAAGTGTGTTTTCCATGGCTTCTGATCCATGACAATGAACCCTTTTAGAAAAGGGATGTCACAGGAAGGTGTTGGCTTCTCAGGGTCACCTGAAGAAGCTCCTGATTCCGCCCCTTCCAAAGCTACTCCTGGTGATTCTGCTCTGAGTCTGAGGCTAGAACTTTTCACTACTGTGTGCCTTCTCGTTAGTGTTCCAATGTGATCTAAAAATCTCAATGTTTTTGCAGGTATAATTTAGAATTGTCCCTAAAACACTCAAAATAAGCAAGTAAAACAAGAGAAAAAAAGAGGGTGTTTCAAACAACTCCAACCTTACTCCTAGTAGTTATCGTTTGCAAAGGCAAACACCTCGGCAGCCTCAACCTCCCAGCTTAAGTAAAGAATGTAATGTATTGGCATAAGGCATCCATGTCAGAAGGCTTACTTGTTTGCTCAACAACTATAGTTAAAGTTCCACAAGGACCTTCACGGTAGATGCTACGCCAGAACCTTTACAAAATAAATCATTTATTTTAAGACAACCTTGCTGGGATCCAATAATCCCAACATGCAGATAAGAGAGACCGGAGGTCAGAATGGTTCCCTCATTCACCAAGGTCACATCAGAGTGGCAATTAGAGCCAAAGGAGAAGAATCATTCTGAAGTCCACCTCCTTATCAGACTATTGCCAAGAAATACCTGCTCTTCTCCCTTAACCTAGACCCAGCTGGGATAGTAGTGGCTAAAGGATCTACAAGTCCCTGATTGTATATGACAAACTTCATAAAATAATCTGTTCTGTTTTCTAAAGATGAGTCAGATGCTTCGAGTGGAGTTCAAAAGAGCAAGACACCAGCAACAGCGCCGATGATCTGTCAGCTGCTACACCCTTGCCCGTGATGGACTCCACAGTGACTCTAAAACATGCTCTCACCCTCTATGATACTCTGTCCCTCCAAGAGTGAAGCCTCATTCCCAGTCCCCTGTGCACAGACTAGAGTCAGTGAAAAACAGAAGGGGACAGAAGTGACAATGTGTGACTTTGTAGATGTGGTTGTAAAAGGGAACTGTGGCTCCTCCTTACTCCCAGTGGGTCTTGGGCTCAGAAACCAGTTGCTATGCTGTGAAAATTCGAGGAGCCTTGGAATCATCCACAAAACTGCAGCTGAGCCTCCAGCCACTCTGCAAGTGTTTTTGCCTACTGACTTATTTACCTGCAGCCTTTTAAGAGACCCTAATCTGAAACACCAACTAAGCCACTCCTATGTTTCCAAAGCTACAAAAAAGTTTAGATAATATGTATGCTATTAAGTTTGGAGTGGTCTGTCATGACACAATAGATAACTGGCGAGCTTAACCATCTAAAGTATGTCCCTACCACCAATAAAGCTGATATGATCTGTGGCTACAAAAGCTGCCCTATCAATGAGCCAAATGTTCTGTTTGGTCCACAGCTCCCCTGGAACTGGAGGGTGAGTTCTCACAGCCTTAGATCTAACCCAAAGAGCATACAATGTTGCTCTTTGACCAGTTCCAACACATAACCTGAGGGGCGTGTAAGAGGAGGGTGAGAATCTGGCTACCAAGACCCAGAGCATTTCCATGTCTAATCTCCCTGGGTGGGAACCCAGACCCTGTGATGGTGTCCTCCAACACCAAATTCTATACTTAAGCAACTGAAAGACGATGTCCTTCAAGAGAACAAAGTCATTTCTGTGGATGACTTTCCCCTCATCAAATAGAGTTAGATATGGAAACTGAAACCTTCTCTCTAGAAAGGGGACTACTGTGTTCCAAGATGGGAATGGCCCTCGGACACTGAATATCTCAAAAAACAGCTAACGCAGCAACAAGTCAGCGTTGTTCCATCATGAAGGTAAAACACTTCTAATTCCTGCCCATCAACACACATTTTTTCTCCTTCAGGATTACTGTGGTGGGGGTGGGGGTTCTTCAAGCTAAGGATCTAAAGAGCAGAGCGAATGGAGCGTGGAGGTAAGCCCTTCCCCATCAGCTCTACGGACACCGGGAGGAGCTAAGGCGTCCTTTGGTGGTGCCATTTATCATATCTACCACAGCTATGACAGGCCAGTTCAGCTGTGAATTCTTATGGGGCCACCTTGGAAAAAGAGCCACTTTTTTAGTTCTTCAAATGGCAGCATCAGGTTGCCAGGCTCAGGAGAACATAAAACATGGTGCTTACCCAGTCCTGGGTGGCCCCCGGTCTTGTCTCTCAAAGACTGCTTTCTCTTCCCTCTTTGTTCCAGGTGTGGCTGGCCTCTTATGGTCTCAAAGCACAGCTTCTTGTTGATGAAGAGTGCGAGGACAGCCAGGAGGACAACAAAGACCCCTACGGCAGACAGGAAGCCGATGGCTTCAGGAGTGACTGGCAAGAAAACACAAGTGGAGAGAAGAAAACGTCACCGCTATTACAACGACGCAACTTCTGCTTCTCACAACTGAATAGACTCAGTACTTAAACTCATCGGGATGTCAAACCCTCTGCAGCCTGTCTCTTGGTAACATCCCCAAAAGGTGCTAAAGGGAAAGGGAGGGGCTGTGACTGGGTTCACCTCACTAGGCAGATTTTTCACAGGACAGACACCATGTCTTTGCATGTGAGGTTTCTTCAACATGGAACACCACTTTTCGTAACAGGGCCCCAGACCTTAGCACAACTGACTCCATGATGGAAGTACCATTCAGGCAGTAAAACTCAGCACATAGACAGCAAAACCTGCCGAAACTAAAACAAAGGCCTGATTCATGAGAGTCCGTATAGTTCTGAGAAAGTCTCAAAATATACAAATCTTGCTTTGGGGCTTCTGTAGTTCTGCTTCTGGCTCATTGTTCTTGCTAACTGAAGTATATGTCAACCCAGAAAAAGTTCACCCCAAGATAGGTTCAGTGCTGCACTGATATCTCCAGCAACCAGTATAGTTGCCGGCCAACTAATAGAGACTTCCTATTGGCTTAACCCCAGGTCTGAACAGCCTGCTCTGGTGAATGCCCCACAATGTCTTCATCTTCCTACCGCGAGCCTGATGTGCACTATCACAGACATGACAGCAGATTCTCCAAATGGCTTGAGCTACAAATGGTTGTCCAGTGCTATAAACCTACGCTACTATAAAATACAACAGCCTGAAGCATACAAATTAAGCAACTTGAAATCGATTTTTAAGGATATGCCCATCAATGTTGACAAATAAGGGAAAATCATTTCCTGGATGTGCTTTTGCAGACACCAAAATGCAATATGATAGGACATGACACCACATACTTTAAACAGTCCCTGATACACAGTTCTTTAATTCTGTTAGGAGCACATCAAGCAGGTCCTGTTCAGGAAAGACTCCTGTAAGTGATATTTGAGCCAAGATAACATTCAGTTTTTTTAAAAAAAAATCTAGAAATCAGTATGTACAAAGGACTCAATTACTGAACAAGCATCAGTAAGAACAAATCGTTGGAGTGCATGAAATTGGAGGAAATAAGGATCATAAGAGAAACGTTAGCCCATTGTAATGGCTAGTAGTGCTTGTCAGTCTGACTACATCTGTAATCAACTAAAACGTACCTTTGAAGAATTTTCTTAATTGGATTACAAGAGAGGAGAAGACCCACCCTAAATCGGGGCCTCAGCTTCTGGTGGCAACCCACACAAAAGGACGTGGAAGAAAGAAGTTTTTGCCTTTTGCCTATTTGCCCTCACTCTCTTTAGAAGGTTCCTCTATCTTGTTCCTGAAGCATTCCTTTTCTGGTGTTAAAACCTACTCTCCCATAAGTAGATATTATGTGTAAAGCAAAGGATAGTCAGGCTACAGTTCACAGCCCCAGAGAAGACCCTAAGAGGGACATAAAAATTTCCCTGGGAAGCAGAAATAGATGAGATCTCCTGGGTAAACAGGAGGAGGAGAGTAGGGGGAGGGGATCAATTCACAACCATCTGTGGTTCAGATCCACAAGATCCGAAGCCTTGACCTCCAACTGACGCCTGTGCTTTAAACGACAACCCTTTACAAGATACACATTTCTTATCCACGCTAAAAAATTCTCGCTGTAGTAAGAGAACCCCACCGCCAAAGGTGGTCCACTATACAATCTTGAGCGATGCCCTCAGCGCCTCGCAACCGATGGTACGGCCATCTCTGGTCTGACCGCAGTTACCAGGGCCGTGTCTTGCACCAGCTGTAGCCCGTCGGAATCAAGCAGCACTCTGCTCGAATCCTAAAAGACCATAGTTCTGATCGTCCAACTGGACTAGAGGTGTCTCGGGCATCAGCAGGGACGGAAGTCAATTCCAGCGCCACGCCTGCCTTATGGCACCGCCCAACATGGTCACTCCAGGTTTCTCCGTACGGTGGCGCATCTGTTTTACAAAACAGGTACTGACGAGGTTATCGTCCTAAATTGAACCATTGCACGCTGAGAGCTATCTTCGGTAAACTGCTACCTCAGCCGCGGTTCAGTGAGGGTTCGTGCGTTCCTACCCGCATTCTCCAGACAAAAGTATGAGTCAGAGTCGCTCGCTTTCCTGTAAAACTTTGAGGTTGTTTTCTGTTCAGTTTTGCATTTTATGTTTAAGGAGGTATTTTCTAAATTTACATTTATTAACATCTTTAGCGTGTCGCAGACGCGCAATTAGAGGCACGGTTGCCAAGGGAGGGGTGAAGGTGGAAGTCAAAAGACAACTATGTGAATCACTTGTCTCCTCCCACCATGTGTGTCCAGGCCATTCAACCTGGATGGTCAGGTAGGCAGCAAGCACCCTTACTGGATAAAATGTATTTTGAGAATACTTACTCTCTATCTGTATCCATTCCTTTTTCTTCCTGTCCCCGTTTTTTTGTTTGTTTGTTTGTTTGTTTTTGTTTTGTTTGTTTGTTTTGTTTGCCATCACCACACACGGAAGTTCCTGCAGGATGACTCTGGTGCTGTGGGAATTGTGCCCCTTTGCCAGCACTGCCATGGCTGTGGGGTCCACCACTCCAGTTGAACTGCTCACATCACTCATACTGACTTTTATTACCAACATGACAGAGGAGGTGCTTCTGGGAATTTAGGTCCGTAGGTGAATCACAGAAGAGGTCTTTGGGATTTGGGAGCAAGGCTCTACCATCCTCTGCGGACAACTGGTCTCCATTTTGAAAGACGGCTCTTGACCTGCTATTCCGCCTAAGTAGAAACAAACATTTGGCAATGGGCCAACCAATTTGCCATGCAACCTGAATTGCCTTTCATGAGCTGGGTGTTATTGGACTCACCAAGTCATAAAGTTAAAAAGCAGCAATCTAGTACAATTCATTTGGTAGTGGTTATATATGTGATCAGGCCTGAGCAGGTCCTTGAAGGCCCAAGCAAACTACATGAAGAAGTTGCCCAAATGCCTCTGGTTTCCACTCCTGTTACAATGCTGTCAGCTGCCAAGCATGCACCTATAGTCTCATGGGGTGTTCCCTTTAATCTATTGACTGAGAAAACTAGGACTGGGTTTACTGATGGTTCTACACGTTATGCAGGTACTACCCAGAAGTAGACGGCTGCAGCATTACAGCCCCTTTCTGGGACAACCCTGAAAGATACCGGCGAAGGGAAATCTTCACAGTGGGCAGAATTCCAGGCAATACACATGGCCATATAGTTTATTTGTAAAGAGAGATGGCCAAATGTGCAATTGTTCACTGATTCATGGGCTGTAGCCAATGGACTGGCTGAATGGTCGGGGACTCAGAAAGAACATAATTGGAAAATCGATGAGAAAAACATCTGGGGAAGAAGTATGTGGTATGTGGATAGATCTTACCAAATGGGGAAAGGATGTGAAGATATTGTGTCCCATGTAAATGCTCATCATTAGGTGACTTCAGCAGAGAAGGAGTTCAGTAATCAAGTAGATAGGATGACACATTCTATAGACAGTCAACCTCACTCCCCAGCCATTCCTGTCATTGCCCAATGGACACATGAACAAAGGGGCCAGGTCGCAGAGATGGGGGTTATGCATGGGTTCAGTGTCACTGACTTGCACTTACCAAGGTTGACCTGGTTACAGCTGTGCTAAGCGTAAGATCTGCCAATAGCAGAGACCAATACTGAGCCCCAGCTAGGACACAATTCTCCATGGTGACCAGCCTGCAACCTGAAGACAGGTTGACTTCACTGGGCAACACACTATGGAAAATACAACTCTTTTTCCTTATTGGAGTAGATACTTGATCCGGTTATGGATTTACCTTTCCTGCATGTAATACTTCTGTCAAAACCACCGTCCATGGACTTACAGTATGCTTTATCCACTGACATGGTATTCCACACAATATTACTTCTGACCAAGGAACTCATTTCACAGCAAAAGAAGTGTGACAGAACCATGATCATGGAATCCACCGGTCTTACCATGTTCCCCACTACCCTGGAGCAGGTGGCATGACTGAAAGATGGAATGGCCTTTTGAGGACACAATTACAGTGCCAATTAGGTGACAGCAGCGTAGAGGGCTGTGGCAGGGTTCTCCAGAGGGCAATATACGCTTTGAATCAATGTCCAATATATAGTACTATTCCCCCCATAGCCAGGATCCATGGTCCAGGAATAAAGGATTGAAAAAGGGAATAGTTCCATTCACTATCATCCCTCCCAAGTGAACCATTAAGAAAGTTTTTTGCTCAACAATGATAACCTATGCTGGAGAGGATGTGGAGTAAGGGGAACTCTCATCCATTGCTGGTGGGAATGCAAACTTGTGCAACCACTTTGGAAATCAGTGTGGCAGTTTCTCAGAAAACTGGGAGTCAACCTACCTCAGGATCCTGCAATACCACTCTTGGGAATATACCCAAGAGATGCCCAATCATACAACAGAAGCATTTGTTCAACTGTGTTCATAGCAGCATTATTTGTAATAGCCAGGACCTGGAAACAACCTAGATGCCCCTCAATGGAAGAATGGATAAAGAAAGTGTGGCACATCTACACACTAGAGTACTACTCAGCGGTAAAAAACAATGTCATCTTGAATTTTGCAGGCAAATGAATGGAAGTAGAAAACAATATCCTGAGTGAGATAACCCAGACCCAAAAATACAAATATGGTATGTACTCTCTCATCACTGGATTCTATCCATAAACAAAGGACATTGAGCCTATAGTTCATGATCCTAGAAAAGCTAATAAGGTGAACCCAAAGAAAAACAGATATAGATCCTTCTGGAAATTGGAAGCTGACGGGATAGCCAGGCAAGGGATGGGAGCATGGAGGTTGGCATGGAGTGGGAGGAGGGGAGAGGGAGGATAAAGGGGAGAGAGAGAGGGTTGGGGAGAGCTTGGGGGAGTGGGATGATTGAGAGGGAGGAGGGACGGATATAGGAACAGGGAAGAGGATGTCTTGGTGGGGAGAGACATTTTGGGGTTGGCAGGAGACTTGGCTCTGGAGGGGTTCCCAGGTGTCCATGGGGATGTCCTCAGCTGGGACACTGGGCAGTGGAGGAGAGGGTGTCTGAACTGGCTTTGTCCAGTAGTCAGTCTAATGACTATCTTGAATATCACCATAAAACCTTTGTCCAGCGACAGATGGAGATGGAGACGGGGACCCACATCAGAGCACTGACTGAGCTCCCAAGGTCCAGTTGAGGAGCAGAGGGAGGGAGAATATGAGCAAGGAAGTCAGGACCACCAGGGGTTGATCCACCCACTAAGACAGTGTGCCTGATCTAATGGGAGCTCACCGGAGCCAGCTGGACTGGGACTGAATGAGCATGAGATCAACCTGGACCCTCTGAACTTGGCAGACGATTGGGGTAGATTGAGAGGCCAATGATGGTGGAGCTGGGATTTGTCTCTACTGCAAGTGCTGGCTTTTGGGGATCCTGGTCTATTTGAATGAGCCTGGATGGAGGGGAGAGGGCCTTGGACTTCACACTCGCAGGATACCCTGCCCTCTCCTAGGACTGGAGGGGACGTGGGGAAGGTGAATCGGGGAGCAGGAGGGAAATGGGAAGAGGGGAGGATGTGGAAGTTTTGAATGGTATTATTTATAAAGCAATAAAAAATAAATTAAAATAAATTAAAAAATTAAAAAAAAGAAAGTTTTTTGCTTCCTGTTTGCATAACCCTAAATTCTGCTGGCCTAAAAATTTTGGTTCCAGGATAGAGAGTACTCCTGCCAGAATCCACAATAAACATTCCATTGAACTGGAAGCTCAAATTTTCCCTGGTCAATTTGGACTTCTAATGCCCTTAAATCAACAGGCTAAGAAAGGAATAACAGTGTTAGGAGGGGTGCTAGATCCAAATCACCATAGAAATTGGACTGCCTCTCTACAGTGGAGGTAAGCGGGATTATGTCTGGAATGCAGGAGATCCTTTAGGGCATATCTTGGTGCTATCATGTCCCATGATTAAAGTTAATGGGAAACTAAAACAGCATAATCCAGGCAGGGTGAGAAAGGGCACAGACATGTCAGGATATGGGTCATTCCTCCAGGAAAACAGCCAAGACCTGCTGAGGTGATTACAGAGGGTGACAGAAGTACAGAAAGGATGGTAGAAGGAGGTAGCTATAAATCCCATCTAAGGCTACGTGACCAGTTGCAGAAATGAGGATTATGATTTGCATGGGTGTTTCTATTATATTTTGTAAATATTGCATTTGTAAAGATATTTGTATTTTCCTTTGATTTCTTTAACATCAATTTAGAGAATATCAATGTCTATCTTATTCAAGTTTGAGATACTGAAAGCTAAAAGGATGTCCCCCACCCCAATGGATTATCACCGATTCTAAATTTATAATGTGTTTGTGCTTGTATGAGGGATAGTTATAACATGTTAGGCATAATTATAACCTGGTTAAATATATAATGTATTTACAATTGTATGTGGGATGGTTATGTTTAGGCATTATTATGGCTGGGTTATTGTTTTCATTTGGAAATCATGACATAAGGCGATATGATTGTGTGTCAGTTGACAAGGGGTAGGTGTGACAGCTATTCTTGTCAACTTGACTATATCTGGAATGAACTACCATCCAGAAACAGAGGGCACACCTGGGATGTTGATCTTCAGGCAGGAAGAAGATAACATGTCTTTGATCCTTATCTTGAGGCTGGGTAACACAGGCTTTTGATTTGGATCTTGAAGAGGGATGGTACATGCACTTAATCCTATATCTTGAGGTGGGAAGGCATAACTTTCATCTGGGCCACACCTTCTTCTGGAAGCCTCTATAAGGACAATGGAAGAAGGAAACCTTATCCTCGTCACCTTGCCAGCACATCCATTCCTTCACTGGCATTGGAGCCTACTTCTTTGGGACTCCAGCATATACAGAAGACCAGCTGAGATACCCAGCCTGTGGGACTGACCAACTACTAGATTCTTGGACTTTCCATTCATAGCTGGCCATTGTTGGATTAGTTGGACTGCGGCCTGTAAATTATTCTAATAAATTCCCTTTATATATATTTTCTCTATCTCAAAGAAAGAGAGGGAGATTCATTTCATAAGTTCTGTGACTCTAGAGAACCCTGACTAATACAAGATTCATTTTTCATAAATTGCTCTTGAAGAGCAAATGGCCATTCTTCTTTCTCTTTTAAGTGCCACATCTTCAATGTCCTCTGGACCCCAGCTAATTCTGTCCATTCCTAGTCCTTTCTAGACTTCTTCTAGCTCTTCCAACAGTCAGAAATTTTGAGGGACTTTTACTCCAGAGCCTGTGGTAGCCACCATCTTGCATGGCCATCACTCCTTTTCAGCGTAGTTCTAAAAGAAGGTAAGGCTGTGGGTGCAAAGACCATCTTCACAGGACATGCAGCAGTAGTAGAGGACATTTCCTAGCATCTGCCCCATGGGTCTCTCTCTGCTCGGGTCAGGTGCTCATGATCAGAAACATACAATTTGGGATACTCATGCAAACAATATCTCCAAGCCAAGCCATTGGGACTCCTGAGTGTGGGAAGTCTCTGATCCTTCTGCCTTCTCTTGTGCTCTTTTCCTTCAGTTGGTTTGCCTTGTCCAACTTCAGTGTGGTGGTTCTTGTTTTATCTTATTGTATTTTATTTTGTTATGTTTTGTTCTTATCTCTTAGAAGCCTGTTCTTTTCTGATAAGAGGCAAAAAAGAAACGGATCCGGGGAGGGGATGTGGGAGAAACTGAGAGGAGTAATCAGGATATATCCTATGAGAAAAGAATCTATTTTCAATAAAGGGGGTCAGGGAAGACTACACATTCCTCTTTCCCCATATATTTGTGCTCATTAGTTATATTTCTTGAGCTGTTTCCATTTTTCTTTTCCTTTCTGTGAAATGTTTTGTGTGTATGTGTGTGTGTGTGTTTAGTTTGGAACCACCATGTCGAAAAGATACATTTCTAACCTGACAGTTGTACCATAGATGAACTGTCAAACTGTGAAAGAATGAATTTCTAGTTTATATTTGTTTTTAAAATTAAATTAAGCCCTGATCAAAGTCGCATTTTTTAGGAATTAGTCCCTGACCACTACAGTTTGATACCATCTCCATCATGATTGACCTTCCTTACCATCGGGACTGCTATTCTCCTTGACCAACCGTCTACATGCATATAGTGGGATAAATTGCTTTTCTATCTCTATTTTTTAAAAATATATGAATACAGTACACATAAAGGAAATTCCTCCCAAAATTTTAATCTTAATTTTTTGAAGTACAGATTTTATAGTATATGAATTTTAATTAAAAAAATAAGCTTTACGTTCCAAAAATACCATTTTTAGAAAGACTGGAAGGAAATGTATGGGGAAAAGAATAATTCTAGTTTTCTAAGATTTGTTATAAATGATGATCCTCATGTTTGAACATTCTGTAATTTTATTATTCAACATTTAAAATTATAAATAGAGTTTAAATACTGTAAGAGTCATCAGAGCTACCATCAGCACAGTGCTACAGTTGACATGCACCAGCAAACACAGCAAGCCAAGAGTTCTGACAATGCAAGCCAAAGTAGGTTTGATGTTTCATTTGGGCCTACACAAAATTAGAAGCTTAGAAAGAAAAACCTTAAAGGCATTTTGCATCATATATATCATATCATAGTGAGGAACAAATATTCCATATATCATCTGCTATGGATGACAAGGACACATATGTCATGAAACTTAAGTGCCATCTGCGGAGCAACTCATCTAATTATTCCAGTAATTACTAAATTGGAAATCAGATGGCTGTGAAGTTCGGTCACATAGTTCATGTTGAAAACTTCCTCAAAGTTAGCTGTGTCTCTGGCAAGCCCCTGGAAGGCTCCATCTGTTGGTTTTTAAGCAAGAGCCCAAAGAACCAGTAAAGCATAGAGTGATAGAGAGAAGTCTTGTGTCACAGTCTCTAGATGTTTATAAATTCCCTTCCATGGTCAAATACAGCTATCAGACTCATAAGAACTGGGAAAAAGAAAGTGAAAACAACATTTAACAAAAATAGTAAGGTTGAAACCGGAAATAACTGAACAACTACAACAGAAGAAAGATCAGACTCTTCGTTTCTCAGGTGTAAACTCTCTCATCACTACTCTAGGAAGCATGAGAAATCTCATTAAAAACAAGGAAGGAGAGATGGCCATGTAAGACGGCAGCCACCACAGGCTCTGAACTAAAAGGCCCTTAAAAGTTCTGGAAGAGCTGGATGAAGGTCAGAAAAAAAGTAGACAAGGGCACAGTTGGCTGGGGTCTAGAGGACAGCGAAGATGCGACACTTAAAAGACAGACAGGGATGGTTAATTGGCTCCTCAAGAACAATTCATGAAAAATGAATGTAAGCCTTAAAATCAAATGTGGACCTAAATACCCAGAAGCACCTTGTCTGTCACATTTGTAATAAATGTCTGCAAGAGTGATTTTAGTAGTTCAACCGGAGTGGTGGACCCAAGAGTCATGGCAGTGCTGGCAAAGGGGCACAATTCCCACAGCATCAGAGTCATCCTGCAGGAATTCAGTGCGTGGTGATGGCGAAAAAAGAACATGAAGCTGCCACAGCTGCCAAAAGGACAATATTATAGCAATTAGTCACCAGGGTTCCAGCCTCCCCTTCCCCCATCCAACCTAACTCTTCGGTTTCCACAGTAGTAAATTTTCTAGCTACATCTTTTAGAACCTCAAAGTCCTGGAGAGGAGGCTTTGATCAGACTTCATCCTGAGATACTGTACAGATCCTAATTTCTTGTCCATTTGAAATATACCTAAGTTGTGTTGTGTAGCGTCTCCTGATGAGTGTAGCCAATGTCCAGTGTGTGCCTACTTGAATCAAGAAGGTGTGCCCATCAGGAGCGGTGGGCACAATTAACACAACTGTACACAGACACAAGACACATCACACAATCACCTGATGCTGGCTCCACCATGCCCTCCAGCCACCACTGCATGGTAGCCCTTAGAGCAAATAGTAAGTCTTCAGGTAGCAGCCCATGGAGCTACTTCTGGCTTTGGGGTACTTTGGCTTTACCCCTGCTTTCTTTCTTAAGTATTATGCCTTCTCGGCCATCATCCTGTCCCTGTTCCTCCACTCATACTCTTGGTTGGAGCTTAAATAATCCTCCAATTCCCTCTATAATTGGCCTTCAGTGAAAAATTCAGAGCATCCCATTTTTCTTCCCTTGCCCTTTATCAGAGGGTGCTGCTTTCTCCCTCCCCCTCAACTCCTTAGTAGCCCACTCCTGACACTTGCTGAGGCCCAAATAATCAAAGGAGGTTGGAAAGACCAGGCCCCCCCTCACTGAGCCCCAAATCACACTTACCACCATTCCAGAAAGGGGGTGCCTGTTCCTCAGCCTGGCACCACCACCAGCTTTGAGCTCAGGTCTCGGGGTGAACCAAGCAGTCAAGGGGCTACTGAGACCTGGCAGAGCTCAGGGTCCTCGGTGGTTACCCCTGGAGAAAGGCCACCCCAACAGTCCTAACACACAATTCTGTTGGTTCCTTTTCTACTTATCGCTCTACTTTTACATGCTGAAGAGGTTTGCGCAGGCCCTAGTGGTCACCCTGAAGTGGAGCCAGACAGCTGGACTATGAGGCCCTGACCCTAGGGACTCTGCTTTCTGTGCCACTCTTCAGGCCTTCAGCAGGGACCCAGAGGAGCTCTATGTCACAGTGTTTTCTTATCAGTGGATCTGGCCTCCTGCTCAATGCCATGTTTTCACTCTGTTCAGGAGCACTAAATGCTGAGCTGTGAATGCATACCTAAATAAAGACAACTCACAAGGCAAAGAGAGAGGAGGGCTGAAGAGATGGCTCAATGGGTAAAATACATGTTATGCAAATATGTTATGCTATGTTATGTTATGAAGACCTGAGTTTGATCCCCAAAGGGCTTGTAAAAGTTGTGTGGCTGTCCACACCTGTGACTCCAACCCTAGGCAGATCCCAGAAGACTACTGGCAAGGTTCAGTGAGAGACCTGGGCTCAAAAACTGAGGTAGAAAAACAGAGAAAGAAAACTAAATTCAACACCTGGCTTCCACATGTGGACGCATGGATAAGTATACCTGCATATACACATGCAAGCATATACATGCATTGCAGAGAGACAGAGACAGACAGAGAGAGAGAGAGAGAGAGAGAGAGAGAGAGAGAGAGAGAGAGAGAGAAAGAGAACATACAAGGTTAAATAAACCACTTAAGAATTCCTATCAAGGGGCTGGAGAGATGGTTCAGCAGTTAAGAACACTAACTACTCTTCCAGAGAACTTGAGTTCAGTTCCCAGCACCCACATAGCAGCTCATAGCTGTCTATAACTCCGGTTTCAGGGAACCTGAAACCCATAGCAAAACACTAATGCACATAAAATAAAATTTAAAAAAATAAAATAAAAACAATGAAAAAAGTTCTGTTTTTTAAAAACAGAATTTTTATCAAATGAGAGCTGTAATTCCCACTCTTTTCCCTATACAAAACTTCTACAATAAAAAATAAATATAAGAACAGTATCTTTGATATTTGAAAGCATACTGTATTATGGTTCTAATTTTGCGCACAATTAAATGATATATACTCAATAGCCTTCATGGATAAATGATAATCTTAGAACTATGAAATATTTCATACATGTTTGCACGCATACACACTTATATCCACACACTGTGAGGGAATGTGCAGCCCCACTTAAACCTTCATCCTAGGAATAGCTAACAAGGATAAGTTAACTACGTGTTCAAACAAATTCTTTGGAAGTAAAAAATAGACTTTTCAAAAAATAGGGGAGAAGGAATGGCTTAATGAAACCTAAGTGAGATTTTAACATGTTCCAAAATAAAACATAGCAACATATGGAGTCACTAGCAACCAATCATCTCTCAAAACACTTGAGAATTCATTTGGGGGATGCACGGAGAGCTATCTTTAATATAGTAATATATGTGTTGAAATGTGTCCATCTTCTTCTGACAATTAAGTGGTATAACCTATCTGATTTACATGTTCAACTACAAATTCTCACTTAGCTTACACACACACACACACACACACACACACACACACAAGCTTCTAGAAGTCAAGACTCATCAACCAAGCTTGATCTCTTTTCCCTTACTGCTTAAACATACCAGTTTAGAAGTAACACTTGAAAATGGTAGAAAGGCAGCAATGTCTTCCACAAACAGAAGCGCTGAGGCTTCGGGACTTTCCTCCGTGGTTTGAGTTCCCCTAGACACTGTGACAGCTCTCTGCCAACCCAGACATTCTTCATCTTCCCAGAAGGAAAAGAAGATAGAGAAGAAGCCCAAGGGATTAGGTTATTCTGCCAGTTTTTAAAGCCACCGCCAACATTTCTAGACTGCCGGAATCTCACTAGCACTGAATTGAGCAATATATTGGCCTTGTACAATTTAGCCTTTGCAAAGAATCCTGAATAGTTAGCATGGGGCAATTGCATTCATTACCATCTGACATTACTCAGTTTAATAAAATCTTGTAATAAAATTGGGAGCATGTACCCAATAAAAACATATATTATGAAAACATCAGAGCTTATACAGTTGTATGATGTAGGTGGGATTTTTTTATGTCTTTGAAAATATAATTTCTTTTCATACAATATATTCTGATCATGGTTTCTCCTCCCCCAACTCATCACAGATCCTCGGCACCTCCCCACCCACCTAAAACCTCTTCCTTTCTTTCTCTCCCTGTCTCTCATTGAAAAACAAACAGGCATCTCAAAAATATAAATAAGATAAAATAAAAACAAAGAAAGAATTGGGCACAACATCCAAACAAGAAAGACAGAGAGAGTCACACAAAAAGCACAAGAAACACATACAGACACAGACACAAACACACACATTCATATGCACAGGAATCCCACAAAAACATAAAAACATTGAAAGCCATAATATATAAGCAAAATACCTATAAGATTCTTTTTTAAAAAATACCAAGGCAAAACACTGTGAGAAAAACAAAAAAACCTCCAGAAATACCACTGAGTTAGGTTTGTGTGGTCCAGGTACTGCTGGGCACGGGACTGCCCCCAAGAGTAGGTTGTCTCTCCAGTGAGACTCTGTTGAAGAAAACGAACTGCAAGTGCTGATCAATTGGGAATCACTTCAGGTTAGGGACAGGGGCTAGTGTTTCCTTCTCTCAGTAATGGGGCTCCATCGGGCTTAGACCTGTGCAGGCCCTGTGCATGCAGTCTCTGTGAGTTCATATGAGCATCAGTCTTGCTGTATCTAGAAGGCCTTCTTTTCTTGGTGTCTTCCATCCCCACTGGCTCTTACAATCTTTCTGCCTCCTCTTCTGCAGAGTTCCCTGAGTCTTGAGAGGAATGAATTGATGAAGACATCCCATCTAGGATGTCTAGTGTTCCAAGGTCTCTCACTCTCTAAACATTGTCCAGCTGCGGGTCTCTGTATTTGTTGGGATGGTTTTTAGATCAATCGGGGGAATTTAATTTTCAAATAAATAGATTTTGGTAATGAGAGCAATTCAGAAGGAAGTCTACTTCAGATGGATAAAATATCTTAGAATAATATTCAACTTTCTTCAACACTGCAAAACAAATGCATTTGGAGAACATTTGGAGTGAATATAATTTTGATTTGTTTATGACTTCTTTATTTTTCAACTCACAGAAGACTACCCACACAGGGAGACTGAAATTTTAACAGAATTGTTTGAAACTAATCCAATCCCTTTTTGGAGAAAAAAATAAAGCCATTTTCTTGTACCCTAGAGCAATTAAATACTTTAATGATTATTATGAAATGCTTTGTTTTTTTAAAACTTTGCCCACTCACAAAAAGTAATTTTATAGGGTTAAATGTTCGAGGCTACAGAGAATGAGATAACTAGACATGGAAATTTTAAAGGCCAAACAACTTCTAATTTCATGTACAACACATTTTCTTGTGTTCAGAAAATTACTTGTACACAGAAGCAAGCTTACCTTGTTTCTAAGAATTTGTTAGCTGAGAACATCAAAATCTATTGATACTTTAGCCAAGATCAAAACTGTATAACCCCAACACTAAAATCAAGTATCTAATGTTAGCAACCCTTTCTAAGGGGATATTGACATATGGCATATGACAGACCATATGACAGCCACTTAGGTAACAAGGGCAATAAAATTGTCATGATTTTCAAATAAAACAGGCACTTTTCAAACTATTGTACCTTAGTAGAAGTACCTTCCAACGAGGCAGCTCCTCTAGAAGGATTTCTGGGTGGGGGTAAAAAAAGACCTCTTCCAAAGCAGATGGGGGAGTCTAATCAATTCTTGGATTTCTCTGCTCTAAGTATTTACTGGTTCTTTTTAATTACAAAAAGAAAAAAAAGACACCATAAATTGTCTGTTTTACTGTCTGTGCTAATTTCATTTCATTATATCCTTGGAGTAAGCTATTATTTTCCCACTGGTTCCCATGGCATTTTTCATTATCAGTTGCTAATTGTCTAGCATTCACATAGGAATGTGAACCAAGTAGGCTGCTGCGTGGGCTGAAGTTCTAGATGAAGCTGAGCAGCAAGAGGATTCAGTATTGTTATTATTGTGACACATTAGAAAATTTCCACCCACTTACATGCCCACGTCACTCTACTGCACAACATCCATATCCCAAGGGGCTGTGCACTGAAGCATGGAAGGCCATCTGTACCAGGCATCCCACTTGGTGACTATCATTCCACATCAAGGGAAGATTATACATCGGGTCTGGCTCCACTTGGTATATGTGAGTGTTGATCGTCTAACATAGCCATGACAGATCTATTTAAGAGGTTCCTTGATTCCCCACCTTGAATAGCAGCACCTGGCTCAGCCAAAGAATACCTTCAAACTCCCCCGCCACCCAGTTACACTGCCAGATTGAAGCCAATTTAGAGAGCTAACCAATTCTTGAGATGTAAACAGGCTGGAGATTTTTTTTTAATATATTTTGACATGAAGTGATTCTTAAAGTTATTCCCAATGGAAAGCTGCCCTCAACTTACTGGTTGTGCAATTTGAAGACTCTCCCAAAACAATGTAGGCTATTCCCATTGGCCTTAGTCGCCTCCCAGAACTGAAGGTAAGACCCTGTTTCTGAAGACATCACACACTTCAGGCACGAGAATTAGAGGAATCAGATTGGAACTGATCTGGAAACCTCCCTGAGGACTAGTTCTCATAGCATCCAACAGGGCTATGCAAGCTCTCAAGGAAAAAAAGAAATCAATGGTCCTACTCAGCTGCAAAGTCTAGGAACCACAAAAATGACCAGGATGGCACGATAGCCCCCAAGGGTACAATAGTGCCATTTGTATCTTGGGGACAACCAACAGCCATCTCATCAGACTGAAATCCACTTGACAGGAGAGAATTATGCCTGGTACTATAAACCTGTAAGCCAGTTAGTTACCCATGGGTGATGGTCACAGACCCTAGAGAAGAGCTACTACTGCTACTCTCCTAAGCTAGCTAATTCCCAGCTGTGTTCTAAACCTCCACTTACATTCACAGGTCCTTACCCCTCACCAGAGAAGCTTCTTTCACAGAAATCCGCGATTGTGCAAAATTCATAGAACTAATCATGGGGTGCCCACCCAACCACCATATAACCCATCTACAACACAACCCCATGCGCCTAAGGCTAGGGAACATCACGGAAGTAGGAAAAGACTATCGGAGTCAAAGGACTGGGGCATCTGCTGTGAAATAGTGTCACTATTTATGACAGAAGCTGTACCCAAGAATCCCAAAAGTAGTACTGTCACCTATACAAGTCCTGCCTGCACAACGGCAACATGGTACACATGCAAGTGGGATGGGGGAACTCTCACACGGCTCTGCTCCTAAGAAGAGATATAAGCAATTAATGGCTTCTGAAAGAGGGAAATCCGTATTTTCCCTGAAGAGTTGAAAGGTTGTCCAACCTCAAGTGGTCACCCCTAAATAACAAATGAACTTAGCAGGCTGTGTATGTGTGTGTGTGTGTGTGTGTGTGTGTGTGTGTATGGACATACATGCAACAATTTTTAAAGAAGACAAGGTAATACATTTGAGGGGGAAAAGGCAGGGTGAAAACTGTGCAACTGTCATACACATGCATGAAATTCTCAAAATAAAAAAAATTAATCTAAAAAATTATTCCCAATGGATCCCAATTGGGCCTTGGTGGCTAACTATATTTATCTTTGTGGATTCAAAAAGTGCAAAACAAAAATCCATTAGAAGAGTCCAAACATGATGTATTGCATGTGTAGGATCAAGAGGGAGTTGTCAGGGTCTCTTCATTACAATGCAGAAGGCAGTATGTTGATTCATGTTCTTTGCAGGCCCTGAGCTGCAGCGCCACAAGAAACAAAGCTCTGGTTTATAGCCCACTGGGTGCTGATCACTTGTAGCAGAAAGCCGTGCCTTTCCTTTAGAGGTTAACCAAGATCCTTTCAAACACTGTCAAACCCAAAAGCCGTAGGACAGCCTCAAGCAGCACCCTCAGAAACCACTACAGTCCAATTCCCTTCCACTACTTACAGCTGAAGATGAGGATATTTAAAATTCCCACAGATGTGCTCAGTTTGTGAATTGGCTCACTCCAATTAAACCAATGCAGTATTACCAAGCTTAGGGTTCAATTAATTCATCCTCATTTTCAAAATTCCTCTGAAACCTCCCGTGTCTCCATCACTCCATTCTCACCAGGCAGGTTTAAAGGCACTGTCCTCTGCGCATGGGTGTATCTTTACACCGGAGATTAGTATGTTCACTCATTGTTAGTTTAAACCATGGGTAAGTCTAGACTAGAATACTGAAGCCGCAGGTGGTACCCTCTTTATTCCTCCTCACATTCCTGATGCTTTGTTTGTAGAGAGCTGAAACCTATGGTAGTTTAAATGAATGAGAATGTATAGCCCATAATGTTTCCCTTTATCTAAGATTAATTGATCTGTAGTATCCCTATCAGTTAATGGTCACTGAACTAGACAGAAAAAGATAAGCTTCTCAGGGCTCCTTCAGAAAACAGGACCCTTGTTCTTGGTGGCTCCACCAGTTAATGGCTCTGCTGCCCTGGCCCTGTGGTTTTAGGTTCATCGGTGGTTCCAGGCCTGCAGCCAACGACCAAATGCACAGGCTACAAAAACTATTACCTTTCCAAACACACAGAGCAGTGACCTAGCCACACGAGAGCTGAGGCCCAGCTTCCCCTCTGCTGACGGTGTGGGCTTTCCCCGCACTCCACTGCCTCCCTAAAATCCTCCTCCACAACACTGCAGAATCTTCAAAGGAATGCTCTTCTTCTCCCCAAAAGGCTCCAACCTCACCAAATGAGGAAGTCAAAGTGTTCCCCCATGACTGACAGCTGGCAGCATCCATTCTAATGCCATGATAACTGAGGGCACTGCTCTGCCAAGTAACCCCTCTCTTCTTCGTCCATGTCTTCTCAGCAGACATTTTTTCTCACGAAGAAAGCCAACATGAAAGCATCTCATGAAAGCGCTATGCCTCCCAGATTTCTTTCTCTAACCTAAACAATGGTAGTTTTCTAGTTTCCTTCTTATCCCCCATAGAATTGGACCTTGTCCTTAACAGCTTTGGGGTTTGAAAAGAAAGACAAGTAAGGTCTTTGAAAGAATGGCTTTGTAGCCTCTCCGTTTGTTCATTCATTCATTCATTCACTGGTGGTACCTAGACTGCACATGCGAGGTAAGCATTCTGTCACTGAACTAGATACCTGGCCCCACCCCCTAACCCCATGCCTGCTTCTCTGAATGTTCACTGCAGATTCCCACAGCTGTCAGCTCTGTAGGATGTCTGGATAATAAAATGCAGAAGCCAGCAACAGAAAAACATTACCTGGGAGCATTCTGCTTTAAAACTCATTTCTATTTGGGCATCTAAACACACAGCTTCTGAAGCCTCTGAGGGGAGCAAGCAGAGAGCCACAGTATCCTGAAACACAAGCAAGTCAGACCAAAGCTTTCCAGAATGGATGAAAAGACTTCAAAACATTCCTCTCTCATTTCCCCCCTTTCTACTGCCATGGCTAAGCTAGGAAAGGACGTGCTAAAAAGCATCATTTCAAAACCAAAAATATTCAGTGCATGACTTCCATGCAATGCAACCATCTAAACTCCTGCCGAGATTCTCTTTCAGAATCCCACTGTGAGGAGAAAAATGAAACAAGAAATGTATTTCTCACTTTCTCACGTCTTTTCAGCTTTGCTTTCATTATTCAAATCGAGTGGAATCCCATTTTGATAAGACCACTGAGATCTCCACTGAAAAGTGTAGAGATTGAAGACAGCCTGTCCTTGAACATGAAGAACCAACCTGAGATGACTTCTTCAATAATTCAGCAACTTATTGGGCATCCATTCATGACTGGGACTTGATGTCTAACTTCAAGAAGCTTAATACAGATTTTCATAGAAGACTCCATTCACATAACACTTATTCTACATTCAACAAGACTTGCAAAAGGATTCTTGCTATGTGACTTAGCAAGAATCACTGCAGAACTTAGTTTTAAAACACCCCGTTATCTACTTCTGTAATTACTATGTTGTTAACTCTGCAATAAAAATAGGACCGGAGCTGAAAAGTAGATATTAAAGATGCCAAAGAAATTGGTGGAATATGCTGCCTTCTTATAATTTGACCAAAAGAACCTAGTATATTCTGCCAATTTCTACTCACTGCTAATACTGATAAATAGGTTAGTCTAATTAGTGAGAAATATTTTTATATACAGCCCCAAAAGCCTTACTAACAAAGAAAAAAAAACTCCAGATATTTTTCAAAGTGCTTGTTGATGTGTCTTAAAATATCATTTTAAACATAAGATCATTTCAGCTGTCCACAAACTAGAAATTAAGGTCTAACCCCTACGTCCTTGTGGCAGAGATATGGGAACTTAACATATGGGAGGAGCAAATCTGTACTAGGGAAATGATGCTGGAGTTTGCACACGGGGTACAGAAGGAGGACAGAAGGGTAGCATGAAAATGAGCCATAGGAGCGAAAAGAAAGATTCTGTTTGGCCAGATAAAGGAAAAAAGGCCTTTAAAGTTGGAACCTGGGGCAAGGGAGAGTCCAATGAGAAGCACTAAAAAGGAGAATTCAGATCTTCCAACCAAGCCACTTTGAATTATGAGAGCCCCAGATTACAAGGACGAGTGGGAGGGAGGGTTAGGGGAGACAAAAACAACAGCTCCAAGGCAAAGCCCAGCCTTAAGAGGGAGGACAAAGGGAGGAGTCTAAATTATTGCTGATCTCATTAGCAGATGGTGCCCTGATAGGAGAACCGGGACTCTTGATGTCCATGGAGGGCTGACGATGATACTATCTCTCTGTGGGTCACTAAGAAACAGGTAATGACTGGGGAGTTCTTTAACAGGTGCCAGCCCAAGGCAGGCTACAGGACAAGGAAAGATGCTGGTATTTACGCACTATAACTATGATCAGGAACCTGTCTAATGATGTCAGAAAGGCAGACATAGACATCCTCCCTTACTATAGCAATGCTCTGATGTGTCCAGACTTAGATGATATGGAAATGTACTAACTACTCAATCCCAGCCAGCTTCCTGTGGATTGTACCTCCTGCCTCCAAAATGGCGGTCATCGGCTGGAGAATGGGGCAAATGTTGTGGTCAATCCAGGAACTGGGAAGGAGAAGCCTTTCCCTGACTGTTCAAGCAGATGTGTCATCCCTAACCTAAGTCGAGTAAATGGCCTACCCTTGTCAGCCATTCTGGTTCTCAGTCTGATCTGGGGACAGCTGGCCTAATGAGGATTCCAGGGAAGCCTACCTACCCCTGCATGGGCTACAAACGGGAAACCCAGGAGGGGAGAAGCAGAGACTGAGCCAAGCAGGAACAGAAACTCCAGGGAAGCTACGCAGAACAAAGGCAAGCAGAGTCATAATTATTATATTTTGCACCTACTTGGCACTTGCTATGTGCCAGGTCCTTTACGCTCATTTAAGTCGAACAATGGTCCCGTGAAATTGAAATTATTATCATCATCCCTTAACAGATGAGACAAAGCTGAGCTGTAGAAAAGGAGTGAAACGCCCACAGTCACAAGGTAGTAAGTGTCAGAGGCAGGACTTGACCCCAGCCGTCTAGCTTGAGTCCTTTGTTTGATCATTCCGTCAGCCTGCCACTTGCCAGGGAACTTTTCCCAGGCTAGGATGTCATAGACTTAGCGACCATAAGCACAACAATTTTGGTCAGAAGTCTGAAGAGTAAACAAGAATACGGAATGGCATGAGACCTATGAACACCAATTTGAGCCAACAGAAGAAATAGAAAAACAAACAAACCAGGAAATAAAAGGGATGTCTCCTCAAAGGTCAAAGTTAAATTAAAAAACACTTGCTGACCCTGAAAGGTGAGTAATATATATATTAAACAAACAAACAGCAACAACAAAACTATATGGCTGCACTTTGCTGCATCTGTTTATTATGTATGTTCTCAGCCTGAGATTTCCTCCCATCGAGATAAAAATTACCATTGCGCATAAGCAGATGACTGCAATAAATATGGTAAGGAACTAGCATTGCCAGAAAGGTTTTTTAAAGAAGGAGAGAAAGGCTGCTAATTCTAAGATTGGGAGCTGAAAAGCCCCCAAATGACATCAGCCTAAATTCTCCTAGAAAAGGAATGACAGGAAGCTGGCTCCTGGAACTTTCTCTTTGGAGGTGACTCATTCCATCAGCAGCGGGGACAGGAGTGAGATGGAGATAGCAGGGGTTTGGCAAGAGGGCTAGGGGAGGGGGGAGCCTGCCTTCTCTTCTACACCTTCTTCCCCTTTGATGCTATTATGACCCAGGTTTTGCCCTGCCCCCTCCCCAGTTCAGAGGCAGGAGTCCTACCTAACCCGCAGTCCTTCGGATCATAACCATATTTAGACAAACCGTCTGCTGAGAAACAAGATAAACTGAGTTCTTAAGAATGGAGCCATATTCAACACAACTGCTGTCTCTACAACGGGAAGAATTTGGCCACGGGCATGGGCCTGTAGGAAGAAGGACCCTCTAAAGACAAAGGCAGAGGACCGCCTATGGCAATGAGAAGGAGTGGGGGCAGCCCTTGAGCTCAGATGCTTCCCGCAGACCAGCGGCTGTTTACAGCTTGCAGTCGATGCTGTTTGTTACAGCAGCCTGGCCGCCTAACACAGCTGCACGCTTTGAACCGCAGATGTACATCAGGAGAATTGCTTGCTGTCTCATTGACTAAATATGCAAGTCTCCCAATCCTAAAACAGACTGACAATCAGTGTGTGGAAGAGATCATGCGACTCACAGAGCTGGGTAGGGAAAAGGATGCAAAACTTTCCAGGTTTCTGCAACGAAGTTTAGAGCACAGGGAGAGGTCTATCCGAAGCCTTAGCCTGTTCCTTATGAATTAACACAAGATGCCTTTAGATTCTCTGTCTCTTGCTCTCTCTACCCCATAAATTCATCCTTCTGAATACTACACAAAGCCCATCTCCTGCCAAGTATGGCTCTTACTGTCATCCTCAACCGGGGCTAACTGTTCTCATTAGCTACAAGCTAAAAACCTATCAAGTCTCCATTTATGGTAGCTAACTTTAACCCAAAGCAACCTCACTCAACTCATGACTTGCTGCTCCCATGGGAATCTTCCACTTTCACAGATAGTCTGCTTAACTCACTGGCCCTGGACAGAGTGATTCTATATCCATGTCTAAGCCATGGGTCTCTAACCCAACCCCTCCCCAAGAACACCCTCCTAGTTAAATGCTACTCCAAAGTCCCCTCTTACATGTTTTTTTCCCATTCGGCTCCCAAAGGGGACTATACAGTATCTCCAAGCATTTAATACCTGGCAGGCTGGACAGGTATGTAATGGTTAAAGGTTTGTTCCTTTGGCAAAGCCTTCACTATTCCTCATACCCCGCCTACCTCCCATCACATACAGTGCGTATCAGTCTGGATAGCACACCATGCAGGAAAAGAGGAGGGTGTGTTCTAAGAATCAAAGAGTATGAAAGACAACCTGTGGTGAGCCATATTCTGTTTGAGCATTGCCTTACTATTTTATTTCCCTTATCCTTGGATAAGTAATTGAGAACGTGAACTAAACTTAACCGCTCAGATGTGTGCTGCCTCTTTCCTCCATGGCTCCTTTCTTAAATTGGATCGACTATGGGGCAACAGAAGAGGTATGGTTTGAAAGCTCAAATAGGCATTCCTCACTGGAAGGTGTATTCCTTGAAGGATGGTTGTGTGTCACGCTGATGCCCTGTGGTCTATGTGAGTATTCCCTCAGCGTGAGTTAGATGGATACCTGGAAGAATTCTATGCCTGACCGTAAACATGTAACTCTCTGATGTTTCCCTGGGAGAAAGTCCCATTCTTCCCTTTTGCAAGTGGAACTTCAGAAACCCCAAAGATACATTGTCTGGGGAAACCTGGTAACTAATCCAGACTTGGATTTCTGCTCTGGAAGCAATAGCCACTTGCTCTTCCTAGGAAAGGCAAAAAGGATGTACTGCCCATCTAAAGCAGTTGTGGCAATCACTCTGGCTGGTCCTGAAGTCATCAGAGGCTATATCAGCAAAGTCTTCAGTGATCTTAACTGAAGAACAAAGGAGGCCTGACATGGGTCTAAGTTGACAAACGATTAACAGGATCTCAAAATTAAGCCGTTCCCTGCTGTCAAGGGACTTTCCTTCACAACTGGCAATGGAAGGAAGTGAGTCTTCTCCTAAAGCAAAGGATCATCCTGGCTTTTCTAAAACTCACTCATAGTTAAATAAACACTGCCAAGCATGGCTCTCGCTAACATTAAGATTGTTCTAGCAATGATAAGCAATGACTGATTTCTGAAGCTATGATGAAATACTGTTTCAAAGAAAAACCACATAAAGGCAAATGCAAATACTTAAGCTCCTGCAAATGAAATCTCAGCTATGGTCCTTCCCATACGGAAGTCCCTGATCAAGCCACAGCCAGCATCAATGGAGCTACAGATCTTCCTATCAGTCTTTTTGCTGGCTTTGTGACGTGTAAGACAGTCCATGTTTGCACTGGACAGTGGAGGCAGCTTTTTTTTTCTAAATTCACCAATGAGAACATTTTGTTTAGGTTTAACCAAGTGAAGATGTGAAATGTACCTAGAGACATGAGTAGTAGGGGCTGCCTCCTTTAGAAAGCATGAAAACAGGCTGAACTGTTTACAAGGAAGAGAACATAGCAGGCCTAGGGCCTGGAGGATACCGGATGTGGGGCCTGTGGCCTACTCTCCCTGAGGCTTAAGCAACTGAGACAAGATGTCAGAGAAATAGCTGGAGAACTGATAGGAATCAAAGGAGGCGGCCAGTGGCGCAGGGAGGAAGGCCGGGGGACATGGGAAAGAATGAGGAAAGTGGTGGAGGACTTGGCAACGTCACCGGGTTCCAAAATGCAAACTCACTGGCCAATGCAAGGCTAACTAAACAAAACCTTATCTCAAATTCAGTCAAAACAAGGGGTCAATTCCCCTAACATTACCATGGAGTGGTTAGTAATCTCCTGGAGTTAGTCACATTCAGCTGACAAAGCCTGCCCTGCCCATGTCAGGCAGACCAGTTTAGACTGATCCTCTGGCCATCTTTTTCGTTTCTACTAAGCCACAGTTACAATACTCTTTTCTTTGCTGGGAAACCACAGCAGAAAATGGCGACTCCTTGTGCGTCTCTATGGAAACCTTAAACTTCCTCTAGAAATCACCAGAAAGAAAGAAAAAGGCAAGCACATAACCCGTCTCTGACTTTCAATCATAATCCTCTCCAAGGAAGAAAACTGAAAATTAGATGGATTCATTCCGAGTTCCTCTTTCCAATCAAACAGATGGGATTTAGATAAGCTCTTAAAGAAAATTGTGCTTCGTATAATAATATGTAAACTTATCACAAACCTCAGAGGCTTTTTCTAAAGAAGATTCTGATAATTAAAGCATTCCTGTACAACTCAAATTCCTGTAAAGCAACAAGGTTAGATAAAATGTTCCCTCTGATAAAGCACTTACAAGGTCTAAAGCCAAAAGGACCTAAATATTTGAACCCTTTGCTAGTAAACTAAAGCATGAATGATAAGAAAATATACTGCTAAAACCCCAGTATCACAGAATTCTTTCTTGTGTCCATATTTAATGGCTTTTAGGAGTCATTCTAAAGAACTTATACATAAGAAACATACACAAGTTACTAACACTTGGGAGGCAGAGGCAGGAAGATCTGGAGTTCAAAGTGAATCTTGGCTACAGAGTGAGTTTGAGGCCATCCTGAGCTACAAGAAGCTCTGTCTCAAAAAAAAAAAACTAAAATGAAATAGAAACAAAAATGAAGAAGAATCTGTTATATGCTCACCACTGTGCAAAGTAAGACTGAGAACAAACTAACTTCACTGATTACTAGAACCATCCTTCTAAGTCCATAGATGCAGTGTGCGCAGCTGAAACACCCAGACAGTTGTCAAGTTCACAGGCAAGCACCATCCCAGTGAGACTCAGAGTCGAGGAAAGAACCACCAACAGCCCTGTGCATGGTCAGTGTCGTCCCCAACAACTTATCTAGACAGATGCTACCTTCCTCTCTGGAACAGATCTAGACACAAAGATAAGGCACCTCCGCCCTGAGCACAAAACCTTGGCCAACTAGAGAGCCAAGTGTAGGTTGGTAGCAGTAATGAAGGGTTAAGAATTTTCTATTGCAGGCAGCAAAACCAAACTCTGACTTTAAAAATAAAATGAAACCAGAAAAATCACACTTAAGGGCAGGCCCCATGCCCAGCAGTAGGTGCCCAAAACTCAAGGATATTTTTTAAGGGTTGTCTTATTTTTTGCTTTTTGTTTGGTTTTGGTTTTGGTGGGGTTTTTTTTTTTTTGGCCTTATAATACTTTGTCTGGGTTTTTCCCCCTTATCCTACAAGTCTTTTGCTTATATATTATAGTATCTGGTTTTGTTTCATTATGGAGTTTCTGTGTGTTCAAATGTGTGTGTCTCTGCATCTATATGTGTTCCCTGTGCTTTTTCTTTGGCTCTTTTCTTTCCGTTCATTTGTTTGTTTTTTTCCTATTTCTATTAATTTGCTTTTATTTTAACCTCTTTTTTTAGATACTGGTTTGTTTTCTAATGAGAGAGAACAAGAAAGAGAGAGGACTTGTGTTGGGGAGGACCTTGGAGGAGTTGGAAACAGGGAAGGTGTAAGTGTAACCAGAATGTATTGTATGAAAAAAAAAAATCTACGTTCAAATAAAAAGATATAGGTTTAAAGAGGAAAGATTAAATAGTGAGAAAATTTTTAAAGTTAAACTAGAATGCGGTATTTTTTTATGTAAACTCTAAAGACTAGAAAGAAAGAAATAAGACTCAAAAGGGACCAGAATACAGGTCATTTGGGAATCTGGATGGGAGAGGGAGGAGCTGGTGGGAGCTTTTATTCTCTGGACCTTAAGTTCTTTACTGAAGCATCTGAAGGAACATGCTGATCTATGGGCTGGAATGGCAGGGCATTGTGACAGACAGTGCCGTTAACTGCCTTCATTCAAATCCGAGTGGCTTCCCATGCCCAGTAAGATCAAGATGGAAAACAGTATAGGCAAAGAGTAATATGGAAGGTCCTGAACACCGCTGCTTTCTTCAGATGGAGGACCACACAGTGCAGGTGCCCGCCACAGAGCTAAAGGCAGGAGGAGGCACTGAGATCCTCCAAAGAGCATCTTCGCCTCGTTTCTCCAGCCCCACTTCTGTTTCAGCATTCCTGGGCTGACTAAAGCGCTCTCGCACCTTGAACTTTCTAGAGAAGTTCCCCTATGCAGCTTATGGCCCTCCACCTGAGAAGGAAGATGGAGTGGAAGTTGGAAAACAGGATAGAGGTCTGGTTTTAGGGTTCCAGCCTTTGTTGGTTTTCTTTTGTGAGTTGAGAGATACAGGGTAAGAAACTGCACGTTCTGGTGCTGACTTCCGTAAGTCGGTCTCCGTGAAAGCAGAAGGATGGTGGTGGAGCTTTGTGGCTGGCCTCCTCCCCGCCTCCCAGCTCTGCTCCCTGACAGGCAGCTGGTGATTTAACTGTCAAACTGTAAGCAGCACATCTTCTTTCAAGAGCCTCCAAAGACCATTCCAAATGACAAAGGAATATAACAAACAAACAAGCGCCTGAAAGCTTCTGTGTTGCCATGGCAACTAGCCTGGCTTTCCTAAGCTCACAGAATAACCAAAAAAAAAAAAAATGCACTAGAGAGGGTGGGGGTGAGGTGCTACGCCTCAGCTAATAAACGTAGCATCTTATTAATGCTCCTGTTTATAGCTAAAGAATGTTACCCAAAACGGCCAAAGGCTAACTACAACCACCCTAGGAACTGGACATCTAGGCAGCTGACTTTGTTTTGCTACTGAATAGACAAAATGTCAGGCTGGTTCACTCAGCAGGCATTTAGGGTAGTAACACCCCACTGTATAGCTTACAATACCTATTTCCTCATGAGCAGATAAGATCTGGAGTCTGAGCAGCGAAGCAGTCCAGGAGAGAGGGTAAGGTGTATTTGTTAGGCCACAATGTCTCCTTTACATACAGACTCCATCCAGAAACCAGACACCTATAAAAACTGGAGGGCCATGATTCTCATCTTCTGGTGTGTGGTGTAGTAGGGAAACGGGAGGCTAATCATCAAGAGTTTTCTGATCTCAATCTTCTGGATGAATGAAAAGGGGGGTGTACCTTGTTTACATAGGAGCTAGGCCGGCTGGTTGCTGGCCACACTGCCCAGTCTGAGGGTAGCTGCTTAAAGCAATAGTCATGTCCAATATCAAAGTATCCTCTGGTTGCCTTTGAAAGCTGTGCTCTTCAACTTTCTCACTACAAGGATACCAAGAGCAGGAAGATCGTCTTCATAAAAGGGCACTCTTAGTGGGATGGCAGTTTGGTACAATCTTCCTGGAAGGAAGTTTGAGGATAGTGTTTAAGAATATTTTGATTGAGAACTTCATCCAGTGTATTTTGATCGTAGTTGCCTGTCACCTCTCCAGCTTAGCAATATTTATCAACTACCACAAACCTCCCAGAGTCCTTGACCCAGCCATTGCACATAAAGAAGGGATCCTAAGGAGCTCCTCACAGACGCACATGATGAAACTTCAAAGACATTCACGGCCATGCTGCTCACAGCAAAGGGAAGTTTGAAACAGTCCAGAAGCTCAATCACACGGGACAGAAGCTAATAAAGTTCAGTTCAGCTATGCAGAACTCCATGTAGCCATGAAATGGGAAGATAAGAATATCTGCACTGTGTTAAATGAAGAGTGCATTTTAAGGCACGATTTTTCTTAAACTCTAGATAGAAGTAAATAACTAGAAAAATAACTTCAGAATAACAAAGATGGTCTCTGAATGACTTTGTCCTGGATTTGTCACTTACTAAAAGCTGCCTGTAGTAAAATGTTTGTTACATAATTGCTTAAAGTGTAACAAATTAAAAGGATGATACTAAAACCCTTCAAAACTCCATGCCAGGGATGGTCACATCTCTAGGGGTGCCTCCATATTATGATGTAGCTAAATCGACATGGCGCCAAACCGTAGGCTAACTATTTATGTTTATATCCATATACAAATGTTACTTTTATCCTTTATCAGAGAAGCTTTCTCTTATCAGTGAACGATGATGAATGCAGAGAGCACCCTCTCTTCCTCCCCCGCCCACAACGCTCAGAAACATTGCAAAAGGAAGAGCAGAGGCCACGTAAAAACCAGAAGAGAGGTGAGAGATAGGAAAGGCTATCTTCGGGGCATAGCAACGTCACTGCAAACGTCATCCCAGAGCCGCTTCTGTTGTGTAAGCTTGGGCCTGTAAAAACAATCCTGGTGAACTTCTCCTCCCTGGTGAACATCTGGCAACTGATGGCTCCCGGAAAAGTGGTAGTCACTATGTTTAGTCACATGCAAGGCTCCAATGAATAGTTCCAAACACATGGGCACATAGACAGTCTAATTCAATCAGAGTCACAAAACCAAAGACGTGGTTGTGGGAAGTGGACCACTAGGAAGGTGGGGATCAAGGCGGCAGGAGAAAGAGAAGATAGGGTAAGAGTAAACAGATTGACAGATTGCACTGTGTACATGCATGAAATTCTCAAGGAACAAATTGATTTTAAAGTACAGATATATTCTAGTTCTACCCTGCTCCCAGAAATGGATAAAAGAATGCAGAGTACCTAGTTGGCTTTTAATATATCTCCTCAATAAAAAATAAAATAAAAAAAAAACATTGGCAGAGAATTCAACAAGCAAATACTCCAAGAGCCACAACTAGATGAAGACACTTTGGAGGTAGGACAACCGACATATTCATTTTCTATTGCTGCTGGAGTAACTATCACCAACAGAGGCTTAGAAGAATTCAAACATACTAGCGTACTTGGTCATAAATCCAAAAGAAGCCTCACTAGGCTAAGAGCAAGGTCCAGGAGCCCTGCCTTCCCTTCTGGAAACATGAGGAAAAACAAGTCACCTGCATTTTTCTGCCTCTACAGGAAGCTTAGATTCCTTGACTCAGGGTCTTTTTCTCTGCGATCAAATTGTCACCAGTGACTCGATCTGCCCTGCTGCATCTGCTTTCCTCTTCTGTTCCACTCCTGTGACACTGGCCTCACCTCAAGAGTTCAGGACACTCTCCTGTTTCAAGATCGGCCGTTAGCAATCTCAGTTCCCACCCCCGCAAAAATTATTATTACCAGTTATTGTGCAACATAACAGAAACATGGGTCCTGGTGGTGGGGTGGGTGTGGAGGTTACACTCAAGCCATGGGAGAGAGAGGGCAGCTCCACCTGAGACCAAGATTGAAAGCTGTAGACTTTGCAGCAAGTCAATGAATGAGAGTCTGGGTACCAGGAACCAGCTATTACCAGTCAAGGAAGCAAGAAATACAAGCAAGGGAGCAATTTGGGGAGAAAGACAGCATGGGAGGTGCCCATTCCATTGGAATATCTGTGTTCTGCAGCATTTAGCTTTGTGAGCAACTGATAGGGAAGGTGGCTTGCACTAAAGTCAAATAAGCGGGTGATGGATGCTTTCAGAAAGCGCATGGGCTCAGCAAGGCAGAAGCTCAAGCTCCGTTCACAGAGAAAGACAGAGAAGCCCGGCTTAATGGACATGATCATTTTTACTCAGATTTACAAACATGGGGTAACATGGGAACATGACATGGGACAAAGAAGGATTAGTAGCAAGGTGTTTTACACAAGCTGGCCTTCTTTGCTCAATTAAAACCATAGGGAAATGTGCCTTGTGTTTCTGTAAATTCTAAAGTATATGTGCAAGTTAAACACAACATATAGCTAGCTGCCTGTGTATACATCAGCCTGGTAGACAGAGTTGTTACACAAAGGCTACAGTGTGTTTGCAGCAGTCTTAACTAGTTTTGCAATAAAAATGCTGTAAGTTGTATAACACTGGAAAGCATATTTAAGTCACTACAAGTTTCCAATCACTCCTAGCTAATTCGGGAACACCCTGGCTAAGATACTATCTTTTAGAAACAGACACAGAGAAAATTAATAGAGCCCATCTGGTCCCACAAAATCACCTTCTCGTAACACATTCGGCAGAAACAACACCTGAGAAATTTCAAACTGACCCTCCATGGCAACCTGAGAGCAAAGACCAAAGTCCAAATGGATGAACTGGTTCGTCCCTGCCCAACCACGGCTGCAACGCACATTCTTCCCGAACTATTCTGAAGCCAGAAGGAGTGCTGTGGTGGGAATTAGTCATCAGATGAACTCAAGTAGGACAGAGGGCCAAGAGGGGACTGGTGGCTTCCCAGGGGTTACTTCCTCAGGGGATCTCAACCCCACCCTCGATAACTCAAACCCCACTTATCTTCCACAACCCTTTCTGCACTGTTCCTCCTCAGTATATCTGCTTTCCTACCTCTCTGTCAAAAAGTTTAAATGCCAAGAATTTTTTTTTTTTATTTCATAACTCATGACTCAATTCTCAAGCAATTCCAACCATGTTTTCTCTAGCCACCAAACCTGAAGGGTTAGTGAACAGGCTCGGCCAGCCAGCTTCCCAGAGCCTGCTTCAAGTTGTTCGCAGACATGTTCCGAGTACTGCAATAACTAACTCCATGAATAAAAGCAGGTCCTGGAGCCCCTGGTCCGTTTTTCCACTGAGCTGCAGAGTGGATTAAAAAGGGAAAATTTTAAAAAGCAAAGTATAAGCAATGCTGAGGAGGTGACCTACCAGACATGTTTAGTTTGGGGGTTGCGGGGGGCATTTAGCAATATTCTTGTTCCACATTGCAAACCATGTCTCCCCATGCTCACAGGTGGTCACTAATGACTATGCACACAGGAAGTGCCGGGCTCCTGTGTACTAAGGCTCCTCTCTCCCTGCCAGCCACAGTGCTTTGCCAGGTGCTTCTCTCCCTACTTATGCGTTTAACCTCATTATCATGGCCCTGACAACCAGCTGTATGCTGTGCTCTAGCCCAGAGAGAAGCAGGGCTTCCCTTTTGACCCAAATTATTTTTTAGAGAACTAACCAGACACCTCTAATGTGCCTCTGAGCAAAGGAGAAGCCAATATCCCCAGACAAGAGCCCATTCATAGCCTAGACACCTTGCAAATGACAACCACTGAAACAGCAAGCCCTGCTCTACCAAGCCCCCAAAGGCTGAGCTTTGCGCCTAGATGGGAAAGAAGCAGCTGCGCGTAAAGCCAAGCCCCGTCGCCATGGATTTTCACTGGCTGTACATCACTAATCCTCCTATATGTGGTCTCCTGGCCAGGTACCTAGACTTGTGGGAATCTACACTAGGCCTCAAAGCCCTATGTCAAAGTCAAAGCTAGTACACAAATTCACAGGAAAGCAAAACTTGAGTCATAACCTCACTTCCTACAATTGCTACTCGGTGAAGGGCTTTCCAGCACCCTCTTCTCCGGGAGTCCCTGAACGTCCATTCCTATCTCTGTGAAGGAAAGAGCAAATCTGGTCGGTGCTCATTCATTAATTCATCTAGTCCCACTTCAGTTTTTAACCTCCTCTAGTTCATGTAGAGGTCAGCACAGAGCCATAAAGCGTTTCAGTTTCCAGCAGTAAGAAGCATACCTTAGCTTACAAGAAGACAAAGTTCTGCTAGGCCAAATATCAAGTTAATATCTATCAAAGTTCTTGCACGTTTCCAGCAACAATCTTCCAAAGTTAGCCCTGGAGAATCTAGAAGAACGTCCAACTCACCAGGTCCTATGGAGCCTTCACAAGAGCAAAGCCAGAGTGAAGCAGACACAAGATTTCCTTGTGAGCTGATTCAACAGTGGCTTCAGGGGCACCTGCTATTTCCTGCAAAGGCAACTCCCACTTCTACTAAGAGTAGATTATTCTGGCCCCCTCTACCTCTATCTTACAATGTGTTGACCTTAACGCCGTGTTCTCCAGCTGCGTGTGGTGACAGTTCTCATCTGGCTGGGAGAAGGGAAAGATGGGTGCTTACTTGCCTGTGAGACTCACCACACCAATGTTTGCTGAGGAGGAGGAGGAGGAGAAGCATGCTTGACTCACCACCATTGCGGTTAGAACCGTCTGCCTTAGGAATTTAACAAGCATATTTAAAAAAAAAATATATCACCACCTGTTCAGAGGAGTTATTAGTTCTTCCTTGATGGGAAAAAATATCTTCCTCAAAGTTGTGCTTTGGGTTATTAATCTGTCAAACTGTAAGTGGTATTCCCTTCAACGAACAGATACACGTTGCTATACTAAGTAAACTCAGACACCTACCATAAATATTTCCATTAATCATAAAAAGGACTTTCTCTTATTTGTGCCTATAGTCCCCATACTGAAAAGCAAATACAAGATGACAGATGGGATTCTGACGAAGACAAAATGCCTAGTCTCCTGAGAACACAGCTGGGATGGAATTCAGGATTCCTCGCATTTTGACTAATCACACCGACTCTGGATAGCTCCAAAGAGCTTCCGGCAGAGGTAAAGCCATGACTCCCAGAATTTTAAACTAGGAGGATCACGGAAGGAGAAAAAAAAAATCCCTGGTTCTGCATGGGTGAGATATGAAGGCAGAAGCCATCCCAGTGAGGTTTCTCCCTGGAAACCAAAAAAAGTGAAGCCTGTGGGATGAAACATCGCTGCTGCTGCTCGGTTGTAGCGGATTTTAGACTCTCCTCTTTGTGCAAGAGGAGCCACATGATCACAGCTGAGAAAAAGTTACAGAATATCTAGTTAGCCTATTTTCCATCCAAAAGAAAGACAGCTAGTATTTTAATTCTGTACACACAAGAGACACAGAAAGCAAGCGGGCAAGCTCAGTTACAGGAGACCAAACAACAGAGACTTCGTACTTACGGGGCTGACAACACCCTCTGAAACAGATGAAAGCTTTGAACCTTCTCCATGCACAGAGCCTTATAGATGGCCCCTTAATAACCACCCAAAAGGCCTCTGAGGCTCCCTAAGAAGAAAATTTCTTCTTCCCAAGTGACACTGACCAGTACCTTGGTGCCATCCACATGCAACCAGGACACCAAAATAATTCCTCTTGCACAACCTCACTCTTCAGAGTTGAAGATGCTGGCCTTCCAGGAGACCGTGATTAGACATGATCGTTATACTCCTTTATTCTCCTGGCTATATGTTTCTTTCTCCAAAGCAAAGAAGTAGACTTTTCTAGAAAATGAAATAGTATGCTTGAAAATTAATTGACATCTGTCTGCTAACCAGGAACGTGCAGAGACTAAACGCTCATTAATTAGGGGGGTTGCAGAAACAATACAAGGACCCAGAGAGAATAGATGGGATCCATGGCCTCTAAAGTCTACTCCCATCTGAGATTTCATGAGTAAATTATACAACAAAGTCTTGAGATGTAGCTCAGATGGCGGAGCACTTGCCCAGCATGTCTAGAGCCCCAAGTCTGAGCCCCAACATCATGAAATCCAGGTGTGGTGGCCCACGCTTATAATACCAACTCTCAGTCAATGGAGACAGGAGGATCGGGAGCTCAAGGTTATCCTCTGCTACACAGCAAGGTTGAGGCCAGCCTGGGCTACGAGAGACCTTGTCTTAAAAACAAACAAGAAAATAGTACGCCATTGGCAATTTCTTCACAGAGCAAGCTCTGAGAACTAGATGCTGTGTTTCCTGTGAGACTCAACCACACATAGTGGTATAGGAGGTTCTTCTGTTCATGTGTTGCTTTCATTGGTTAATGAATAAAGAAACTGCTTTGGGCCTGATAGGGCAGAACTTAGGTAGGCAGAAAAGACAGAACTGTATGCTGGGAGGAACTGGCAGAGTGAGAGACGCCATGGATCTGTGGCCGGAGGTAGATGTGCTGAAACTTTTCTGGTAGGCCACGACCTCGTGGTGATACACAGATTGATAGAAATGGGTTAAACTAATATGTAAGAGTTAGCCAATAAGAAGTTAGAGCTAATGGGCAAGCAGTGTTTTAATGAATACAGTTTCTGTGTGGTTATTTCGGGTGTAAGCTAGCCGGGCAGCTGGGACAAACAAGCCGCCTCTCTTGCAACAACATAGAACATATTTTCCTTTCATTCTGAGGATGGATTTGGTCAAACTTCTTTTTAGCTACAAAGAAAGCAACTTCCTTTTAGTACCTAATGTCTCAATCGCTCGGAATCCACAGCATAACTCCTGCGTGATTCTCAGTCCATTAAAACCTGTCTGCTAGGGCACATTGCCCACTGTTCCTGATAGTTAAGTACTCGCTTATTTAGAACATATATTTTATGGACAGGTTACCATGTAGCATGCACATTCTAGAGAAACAGCCAGAATTGAAGCAGAAATGGTCCCTACCCACATGGAGCAGACATTTTCTTGGTCTTATGCCATCTTTACCATAACCTTGGTCCTAGAATTTTTAGATTCTTGTCTTTTTCTATTCTTGTGAAATCCAAATCTTTTCCCTAAAGGGGGGCAGAATATCAGTTGTGTACAGGCCCCAAACAGCTTTCAGACAATTCTTCCAGGACTTTACCTTCAAGTGTGGAGACTATGGCTCCTTCCAGGTGAAAAGTGAGATGCATATAATCATTGCATCAAAAAATGCTGGTAGAAACCCAAGCCAAAGCACAGAAAACAGTCCAAATTCAGACTGACCAGGAGATTTGCCCCCAAGAGAACACACATGTGCACCTAGGAGCACAGCAATTACACAACTCTCCAAGAGCTGGAGAAGCTCTTCCTTTTTTTTTTTTGTACATTAATTATAATGGGTCTAAACAGTGCTAACTAGTTTCTGAAGTAATCTTGGAAAGTGTTTGTTTTCCACATTTTTAAGTGCTGAGAATATAATTAGCTACTTAAATTTGAATGCTAATACAGCAGTTTGTGTCCACACTGAGCACTCTTTGTACAACACGCGATGCGATGCTAATCCGTGCCAAGATTTTCTTCCACAATCACAAATTAACAAAAACTGGCCACAGGCGTTCCTCTCGCAGTGCCCTGAAGCTCTGTTTTCAAGACTTAACACCCTCCAACACATACATGGGGACTCACCCCAGGTATAAACATCCCAGAAGAGGTGAAAGGGGAGGGGGAGTCTTAAAGGGGCAGCCGAGAGCGTTGTATGCCAGGCACTCCTAGACTACCATGTCAGTGCACACTGGCCACTGCCTGCTGGCTGTTCTCTCCTTCTTCCTTAGCAATAGAACTACCAACTTGTAACTAGGCTCATGATGGATCAGAATAAAGAAGGAATCTCAGAATCTCCAACACGATGAGACCAGGTAACTAGGGGATGCAATGCGATGCAAGTACACATTCTATGGGCAGCTTAGAGATGTGTTGAGAGGGAAGCAGATGGACAGAAACCAACAGCAAGAGACTGGGGAGATGACTCCATCTGTAAAGTGCTGCCTTGCAAGCACAAGGACCTGAGTTCGAGCCCTAGCATCCACGTTAAAAAAAAAAAAAAGCCATTCATGTTGGCGCTAACTTGTAATCCCAGGACTGGGGAGGTGGATACATAGTGATCCCTGGGACTCACTGGTTGACCAGTCAAGCCTACTCAGTGAGTTCCAAGACTGTTTCAAAAACTGTGAACAATTCCTGAGAGCCAACACCTGAGGCTGAACTCTGGCCTCCGTGAATGTGCACTCTCAGACACAAATGTGCACCTGCACAAACATACATGAAAACTGTGGATTTGGCTTAGCTGAGATAAAAGCTTCTAAGCAATTGAAAGTATTGCTGTCTTGAGGTACCTGTCATTTATCACTTGGCATAACCCTCATCACAGTGAATTTTTTAGAACTACGTATAAGACTCTTAGTAGCTAGTTATGGGCATCATTACTTTGCAGAATAAGTAACTGGACAATCTTTCTACCAGGTCCTCTCTTAGCAGCCAGTTTCTATAGTAGAAAGGGAAGCACGGTGGTATAAGAAGCAAGCACATCTCACTGCAGAACACTGACGATAGCACGAACTACATTGCCTACGGAGGGTTTATGTGGAATTTTCGGAGTAGATAGGCACAGCGATAGTTCAGGCACTGGATTTAAAGCTGGAGAGGGACCACACCCCAGTTCTGAAGGCATAACACACCGGATCTGTGTTTACACACTAAACGGCTGCTCCTGCTGTTCCTAACACCTACACTCTCAACTGCAGTAAAGTCTCCAAGCCTTGCTTTACAGCCTTATCTGAAAGTCTGTCTGAAGCACTGCACATCATAGTTAAAAGTTCCTTCCACACATGATGACACGCAGGAATCGTTGGCTTGAAGGGCTCAGATCCACAAGACATCATGGGGCTGGTGGTGTTTCAGGTTAATTATCTTCATACATAATCTTCACCAAATGGCTCTTTCATAGTATCTCATCATGTTACCTGGCACCATGTTAGGCATAACCAAGGTCATTTGTGACAACAATATAACATACAAGCCTCTCGTACCACTTCAGTGTTTATGTCAAATCTAATTTCAATGTCTTCACGTCCATTTCTCCCATAAGATTCACAGTAAACAGAAGTCTTTCGCACAGGGCACACTGTGTTAACTTTTCTTGATGAGGTATTTAACTATTAAAAGAAAATATTCACTTCTAGAAGAAAAGAAAAAAGACTGACAGCCATCACAAAAACATTTTAACTGTGGCCTTAATGAAGAATGTAGTCTAATCATTTTTGCCAACATGTTGTTGAAGGGAGGTCAAATTAACAGTGTGTTGATTTTGAGTCTTTACAAAGAAGTGACAGATTGATTTTTAAGCACTTTTAAAAATATATCAAATACTAGATAATTAAGTTTTGACATTCAAACACAAGCTGGAATTCATTTCCATTTGTCTGGCACGGGCATTAGCTGTACTGTGTCCTGGTAACTTTATTAAGATTTTTGAAGACTACTATGGCTTCAGTATATAATGTTCCCATCAAGACCCCTATGTTAGACTTGGCCTGTGGGGTGGTGTCATCTAAAGCTGTAAAACCTTTAGGGGGTGGAGATTTCATAACACAAAGCTACCTAATAACAGAGTATGAAAATAAGGTTTCCTCCAGATTTTTGGGGGTTGTCTCTGAAGATGCAAATGTGCAGCAAACACTCATAAGACATTTGTTCACTCACCAGTCAAAACACAGGAAGGAATTGCAATCCAGTGGTGAGGGCAGAAAGCAAGACATTTGACAAAGACAAGCAAGCCTGGAGTCTCCAGCACAGCTGCTTGCTCTATGCAATAAACCAGAAGAGCAGAATAAATAGACTTTATCACTGACATCGATATACTTCAAGCTACATGCCACTTTTAATGATAAAGGGAAGGCAGAAAGGGAGTGGGTGGCTTTCGTCGCCATCCTTCCTGGGAGTGGATATGTTGCCACAGGGCCATAATTTGGGCCCCAGTTATTGGAAGACCCCTCTGGTACCCTAATAACGCTTGATACAATTCACAAGAGCCATTCTCTTCCAACATGTCTAAAGGAGCAGAATGAATCCATTCATTTTCTCTCTACCGATATCAATTTATAAAGTCTTTCTTTTTGCACGTGGTGCTATAGTATGTGCTTTGAAACCACTGTATCAACTGTTAGGTATGTGCCAGATAGTTCCATTTTATAAAAGACCATGAGCCCACTTTAATGTCAAAAAACAGGTGCAAGTACTCACTGACAAAAACAATCAAAGTTTTGATTAAAGCTAAGGCTTGAAACCAGCTCTGTATGATCTGAGGCCCCTTCCTCTTAACCACTCTGACACTTTCGCCCCACCTGGTCCCTGCACACCTCTCGCTGGGTCCCCCTCATATGACTAATGGCAACTTATAGAGGCGCTGACTTTGAGTTAGAACATGTTATCAAAGGAAGGGACCAGGCAGAAAGGTTCCCCTGACCCCTTTGAGACCCTTACTCTAATGGCCAAAGCCTCAGGCGCTCGGAGCAGCTGCTCAGGCCTGAGGTCACAGCACTGGGAGTGGACTCAGCCGCAGAAAGAATGTGTGGATAGGGCAGATACAAAACTAAATATTGACACTGCCTCCAGAACAAAGGTTAGAAACACAGGGACTTCCTGCTAGAGAGAAGGCAACTGGAAGAGTGGCCCACTTGTCCATGGCAAGTTCAGATGCCTCGGAGGAGAATTCCAGGTGGGTCAGAAGAGGAAATGGCTAGTGGTTTGTGCAATAAGGAAATCTAATGTTAGACCTTAATAGTGATCCAAAGGGCAAAGTGGTACCCTGGGCAGGAGGAGAAGGTTCAAAGAAAATGCTCTGCTCCAGACACATGAGTGACATGGTAACACCTGTGCCAAACAGGAACATCTGCTAGGTCCAACGGGAGAGGGTTTCTGATGGACAGCTGTGTCTTCCTGACTCAGCACAAGGTGTTAAGAAAACAGAAATGATTCAGTAGATGTTCATTCCCCCTGAGGGAGGGGAGAGAAAAACAACATTTAAATGTCATGTGGTTGCTAACAGACTAGGAGTGAGTGTAGGGGCCTACAGGCATGTGGAGGGGTGTTCCTTAGCTAGCCTGGTCTGATGGTTCACTGGAAGCAAGCCTGAGACCTTTTAGCTGTTTAACCTAGTGGACAAGGATAACGGGGGTCAGGCTACCAAGATTCAAGTCCTAGCTGGACCATTTAACTGCCTAGGCAGTCCACTTGGCCTTTCTGGGCCTCAGTCTCTTATATAAGATGAAGCAAGGATAGTTATCTGTTCCATGCGTATATTATGAAGAGTAAAGCTAAAGGAGTGTCTGGCATACAAAATCAAAAGCCATTAAATATTCCCTCTTCCTAGGGCTGCATAGACTAAGGAACACTCAACCAATGAATGACTGACTGTAAACATTTGGGTTGAGGCTAATCAAAAGGACATCTGTCCTAACGTGGCTTCATCTAAATGCCTACAGTCTATCAAGGCACCTAATTGGTGGGCTCTGGCAGACTTCTCTATATACAAGCCTAAAGGCAGCGCTCTGATAAATTATGCCTGGAGATGTAAAATTGTTAAATGATCAGATAGAATAAATTTTTATCTGGAGCTATAAATCTGCTACTGATCAGGTAGTTGCCATCATAGCAATGGATGAGATCACTTATGGAGAATGGATGAAAAAGAAGGTCATGATCAACTTCCTCTTAACAGCTCAAACACTTCAGCTCAAGAGAGAAAGGGGCAACCAGGAAAAATATGAGGCAGAAAGAAGCTACCAATGAATATGGAAGAAAATAGGCCACATGTCAACCAGGTGAATGAGAGGCAACATGGGCCAAGGCATAGGAGCAGAGCAGAGAAAGAAAGGAGGATGCAGACATTTCTAGCAGCTCAGAGCTTCTCCAGTTTCTACTGAGAAGTAACAGTGGTGGGATAAAACTGACATAAGCGTCGTTCACATGGCGGTGACACTCGTTTGACAGCTCAAGGAAAGATTAGTAGGCTCAGGGAGGTTTGAACCAAGATAGAGGTCTGGCCCAAAGTGAGTGTCAGCCAACTTTTCCTAGAAGCTATGTGGATAGAGAAGCATAATAATGCTACCATAGGCCTTTGCCCTGATCCCCAGAATCTGTAGGTATGGGCTAAGGAGAACCAAGGTTCTAAGTTGCTAGTGAGGTGACCTTCAAATGAGAGATTATCCGAAATTATTCAGACGAGTCCTATGAAATCTTGACCACCCTTAGAAGCAGACATGAATGGGAGGGGTACAACAAGATGTTCAGTGGATAAAAGTGCTTGCTGCCAGGCCTGAGGCTTTGAATTCAATCCCCAGGACTCGTACGGTAAAAGAGAAACAACTCCTGCGAGTTGTTCTCTGTCTTCCACGTGTGTTGTGGTGTGGACTAAATAAATTTAACTTCAGAGTAAATGGAAGGGGGAAGCAGAGAAGATAATGCAACAAATGAAAACAGAAGACGCCAACCCACTGTTACTCTGAAACAGAGCCATAAGGCCCCGGCGCTGGGCGGCCTCTACAGAAGCAGCTAAATGGACAGTCCCCTGGTGCCTCCAGGGAGGACACAGTTCTGCTGATGCCTAGATTTTATCCCATGGAGACACATTTCAGACATATGACCCACAAAAAAATGATAATGGATTTGCATGCCTCTGTGCATCAGCTGTGTGGTAACTTGTTACACCAGCAATAAGAAACTAAAGTATGTCTTTGTCTGCGTTCATTGACTGACACCATCAACACATTTCTAGAAGATTAGCATGTTGATCCATTCATGAACATTTTTATTCTGGCAAAGTTAAAGTATGTTCCCATTGGAGAAGTACCTGCCTATAGAACTGAACTGGAAATTACTTCCAGGAGAAAGCTAAAGGGATGGTCTTCTGGCAAAAGGGTAGCTGCCAGGACAGCACCGAGGTCCTGTCTTCCCTTCTAGGATTCATTTCCATATGTTGAGTTTTGCTTATCATTGTTATCATCATTATCATTAGTATTAGTATTATTTCTGAGAGCTAGAATGCTTTTCCCTGGCTCCCAGATCTCTACCCTGTGTGTCTCTGACACCCAGAAATGCCTGGCCCACGTGTTCACATTACCAATTATGTTTGTTCTCAGGGTGTGCCTTCTGCTGCTGTTTTTCACTCAAACAATTCATATTCATTGTAGAAAAATCAGAACGCAGGCAAGCAAAAGAAAAGGTACATCACTGTAATCCCACCCACAGAATATAATTGCTCTTTTGCATTTTCAAATGTATTTTTGAGAATGCTATATTAATATTTATACATGCGTTTTGTTTTTAAAATGCAACCATACTCCCATAAAACATTGTGCTCTTCTTACTAGGAAAATACATTAAGAATATTCTGTAAATATAAACATTTGAAGTACAGTTCTTAAAAGGCTACAAAGTATTTCCAACATAAAAATAATGCCATAACATATTGACTTGGTCTCTTTATCATTGGGAGTTTCCTTCAGGCTCCTCTTCCATGTTCCCTGCCTTCATCCTCTTTTCTTGTAGACATATTTGGTCACCACTAACTACTGACTTTAGGTCAGTCATGACTACTGCTGTAATCACTCTAGAGGAGAGTTCAGCCTGCCATCTGCTCTCCCGTGTGACTGACTATAGGATCTCTGAGTCCCTCTAACTAGAATGATACTCAATAAGGCAGAGATCAATGTGTGCTTAAAGCAGAACAAGTATAACCTTTATTAATGCCTCTAGAGACCAGCAATATGTATTTATCTGAAAATCCCCAAAGTGCTAAAACTTTGGTTACTAAGACAACATTCTGTATTTACTGTCACTTATAAAGCAGTGCTGTGTTTATTAGTGAGAATAAAAGCCTTGTAAAGAATGATCCTGATTCTCATTTTCAAGTGCCTAAAAAGTCAATTCAAGTAGATTTCAGCAAAAAAGAGAAGGGGGGATGGGGACTGTTTCACGTAACTTAAATCAGATATAATCAAACCCAGACGTTCAAACAGTATCACAGAGAGATCACACCCTGGACTGACTGCCTGGCTCTGCTTTCAGTGTGCTTAAGGCGGTGGTTCTCATCCTTCCTGACGCTGCAACCCTTTAATACAACCCCTCATGTTGTGGTGACCCCCAACCACAGAATTATTTTCACTGCTACTTCATAACTTTAATTTTGCTAATGTTATGAACTATAATGTAAAATATCTGTTTTCTGGTGGTCTTTAGGCGACCCCAGAGAAAGGTCATTCAACCCCCAAATGGGTCGAGACCTACAGGTTAAGAACTGCTGATTTATAGTTTAGCCTTTAACATCCCTCCATCCCAGCATCAAACGTGTAGTAGGGACCAAGGGCCTCCAACCAGACCATGACTTGGCAATGAACACTTGCAAGCAAAGATGTATGGACAAAGGGGTATATGGCGTGACTTGTTGGGTCGCACTGCAACTTCCATGATGAGATTTTTAATTCTTTCCCTTTTTATTTACTTTTTATTTTCTCGTTTTATTTTCTTCACTTTTTTCTCTTGAATTTTGTTTTATTCTGGGGGGGGCAGGGTACAGAGGTAGAGGGCAGATGAGAAAGGACAGGGAATGAATGGAATCAAGATATATGATGTGAAAAACACTCAGAATAAATAAATCTTATTCTTTAAAAAAAAGAAACAATGACTTAAGGTTACCACAGCAACTGCCAGTTTCTGTCATTGTGATTTCAAGTCCAACAAAACATATAGTGCCTTTATTATACTCCCTCTCAGATCTCAGAAGTGGGTCTTACTGGACCACTCAGGTAATAAACTTGGTTCTTATTGTCCAGAGAATGGCCAGACACACTGACCTGGTTACAGCTAGATCTTAGACCTCTCATTCTTCATACTAAAAATAGTCCCAAAAAGGTAGGGTGAGCTTACCGAGAGAGAAATGAACACTGTGTAAGAAAAACAGTAGACATCTTGAAATTATGGAACTTTGTAGCATGGTGTTGTTAACTTTTTGAGGTCACAAACCCCTCAGAGATTCGGCGTAAGATTTTTTTTTTTTTTTTTACAGAAGAAACCAAGCAAAAGTCTGCAGAAAAGCATCAGGTTTTACATACAATGCAATTGTGGGTGAGAAATGCATTTTCTTTCACATCAGCAGAATATAAAGGGACCTTATAAAGAGTTATGTTTCCTGCTTATTCTTGCTACAAGCATCAATTTGTATTTCTTGAACAAAGATTAAAATGAATCCAAACTCTTCCCCTAGGGGAAAAAGTTCTGCTCAAAGGTAAATCTCAAGATTTGAAGATGTTTGATTTGAATGAGCTGAACCTGCGAGGCGCTTTAAGATAGAATTTAAGCCATCTTTAATATTTAATCGGTGTTTCATTTTGGTAGCAGCTATTCATGAAAAGTGACTTTCAAACACGTGCAGTAACAGTGAGTCAAGACTCCCCTCTTTCACCTTGACAGACAGCTCCTATCAGAGAAAGCAAGAGCGGACCAAGGCTCATGTTGAATTTACAGAATGTTGCTTCCTTTGTCCTCAAACACATGAGATCATCTTTGGCAACGACTGTCGCATTGGTGCACTGATGTCAGCAGAAGAAAGATTAATAATCCATACTTTAATTTAACCTTCAAACGAGTTGTACGGTTTCCAGAAGTCTGAAGAACGCTGTCATGGAAAGCCGAGTTGATAAGGCACACTGAAGCCTGGCACAGAGAAGTCAGCTTTCCAGCAATGGACTACATATAGTTATCATCTTCATTACAGGGGCAACATGACCCGAAAAATTTCCATTGTGATGAGTGTTGGGAAATAAGAGTAAGTAGTTAGTAAATAAATATATAGAGAGAGAGACACATTCACATTCATAAATATAATCAATAAACTCTTCCCTATTGGTTGGTTCTAAGTGTTTCCTACTTCTCTACAACAATAATTTTTAATTTGTTCCTATAGTTCAATTGAAGGCTTCAAATTTTTCACATTATCGAGACACAATGGTATATACCCAAGATCCTGGCACTCAGCAGGCTGAGGCAGGATGTTCATGAAGAAACGTATTTCCTTCACATCGGCAGAGTAAAAAAAGACCTTCTGAACAGTCTTAAGGCCAGCCTGCACTACACACCAAGATCCAGTCTCAGAAGGAAAAAGTGTACTCCAATTCCTTTTTATGCTTAATGTTTTATTAATTCTTTGAGGGTTTTGTACAACATATTTTGATCATATTCACCTTCCCAACCCTTTTCCCTGGTTCTTTTTAATGTCTGGGCTTTATATATGCATATATGTACTGTATAAGTCATATATATGTGTGTTTTAAATATATGTTCTTTCAATATTAGCTCCATGAGAAAAGGACCCTTGTTCCCTTCACTGCGGTCTCTCTCTTAGCCAAAGAGCTAAAGCTATGTTCATCCATCAGTTTTATAACAAAAAGGCTCATATTTTGTTCGCCATCTGGCTCTCTTTGCTGTCCTACTTAAGCAATTCGGAACATGCCAGGAGCTAGTAAATAAGGAGAAGAGTGGTGGAGAGAGGCTGGGTCAGATCATGTGCCAGCAATAAGCTATGTTAGAATTTGGATCTGATTCTCTTCATGGTGGGAAATGATTAGCAGGTTTGGCTTGAGTAGAACAGGGCCCAATTTGTGACTCAAAAGTTTACTTTGCTGTTCTGGAAGAACCGGCCAGAAGGAGAAGGTGGGGAGAAGGAGGTTAGTTAGAAAATCCGAGGGAGGGATAAGGATGATTTGTGCCTGGCTGACAATAATAGAGGAGCAGCCAAACCAACAGGTGTGGTTGATAAACCAATACAGCATTCAAAAAAATTGTTTAGAATGACTCCAAGATGTTTGGTTTCAGAAAACAGATAATGCCGCTTTACAGAGCTGCTGAGGGGTGGTAGAAGAGAGGCGGGTGGGAGGAGAGCTTGGAAGTCTGCCTTAGTCATCCCATATTCATCTAGAGATGCCTACTGGACCCCAAGTGAAGACTCTGACTAGACAGGTGACTCTGGATGTCAGGTCAGCACTGGAGGCAAAAGGCCATCCCAAGACAGCCAAAATCATGCCCAGGATTTAACATATAAGCCTTTGGCTTTGCCAACACAGAAAATAAGCAAAAACACAGCAAAACTAACAAACAAAAACCAGTAGGTTTATTCTGCACTCCCTCTGGGTGCAGAGCCCATGCTTTTCTTGCACTGAAAGGTTCCTCTGGCAAAGAAACTTTGGTTGGGCCTGAGTTTCAAAGGCTTCTCTGCACCTCCAAAACAATACAAGATACTACAAAGAAATAAGTGCCTGCTCACACTGAACAAAGTCTAATCTTCTGGGCAATTTCAAAGATGTCCATAGGCTTTACGTTTTTGAAAAGCATAAATAATATATATTAACTTTTTAATTCCAAAGAGAATTCCCACGATAGGAAAGAATACGAGTGACAGCCCTGAGAGATCTTGGGGAGCTTGTTCATTTATGTGCTAAAGAACTGGGCCTAGGAATGGTGTAGAAGGGTCTTCTGTATTTGTGTGTTGCTTTCATTGGTTGAATAAAGAGACTGCCTTGGCCTTTTGATAGGGCAGCCCTTAGGTGGGCGTAGTAGACAGAACGGAAGGCTGGGAGAGAGAAGGCAGTGTGGGAGACGCCATGCTTCTCTGGCCCAAGATGAACACTGGTTAGACTCATGCCAGTAAGCCACAGTCAAGTGGCAATACACATTAATGGAGATGGGTTAAACGAATATGTGAGAGTTAGCCAAGAAGAGGCTAGAACTAATGGGCCAGGCAGTATTTAAATGAATACAGTTTCTGTGTAATTATTTCGGCGGCCGGGAGCCGGGTGGAAGGACGCAGCCTGTGCACCTCTTACTAAACCTAGGTTTCTCTTAGACCAGCTTCAACATACTGAGTTACAGTAAATCCAGAGTTAGCCTGTGTGTGTGTGTGGCCTCTCCATTGCCCTGCAGCAAGTGAGTCTGCAGATGGGGTGTTAGGCAAACCAAAGTTGTGGCCCCAACTTTTAAGATTAATGAGCCCTTTCCTCATGAATATCGCCTGCTGCATTTTTTGAAGTGTCAAGCAAGTCCCAGATTTGTTCTCAAGCTATCTTTCTGGGGGAGGGGCGAATCTAAACTTATCAAATGATAATCTTGTTTTCTTCTCTTTGCTTTCATTTGAAAATAAAATTCCATGTCTACAACCATAACATAATCATAATAGTATGTTATATTATCTTTAATTTCTATCAATGGGAAATTGTTATATTCCAAACCTAAAACAATCGACAGTCTTTAGACATTATTATATATTAATATTATTATATATTAATGTATATATATGTCAGTAAAATACTTTTTAAAAAATTCTATGGTCACAGGCAGAGAAAAATAAACTGGGCTGGAAATGGGCTGCAAACTTCTTCACTGCTCATGAGATCTCATGGTAAGAGAATGTGCTATGCAGGCTGCTGGGGAACAACTGTCAGTAGTCTTACTAGCTGCGGACATATATACTACCGATTGACCCACAAGATAGGCCCACTGGTGCAATAACAATGAGCCTGCTATAGGAGTAAACAATCACTTAACTAACCAGGTCTGAGGCCCACTCCACAGGTAGAAACTTGTATCTGGTACTGTGATGAAGTCAGAAGACAGTGTCTGGCGAGTTCAGAGCCCCTACTGGGGAAACTACTGCTCTTTTTTGCTAAATGGATTTGAAGTGTCCATCCAATTACCTTCTAACTATGTTTGAGGCCATATAATAAAGTGTTGCTGTCAGCTTCAGTCAAAGAATCTTCTCTTCACAGTGGGCAACGGTGACTGAAGAAACTCACACCTGGGAAATATGTGATAAGAGCAAGGGACTATTGAATGCCCAGCCATTAATGAACATCTGTATCACCTCTGCTAAGACTCAGGGAAATTAAAGAAAAGGTATGGAAAGTATGTGAGGGCCAGAGAAGTAGGGGAATGATGTGGAAAACTGACGTTGGTACATGACGGAGCTGTGATACCCTTGAATTCACAGCAACTGGGAGTACCTACATAAGAACTACACAAGACTGTACCCGCCAACATCCTGCCATGGGGGGGAAAGGAGCTCATGAGACCCCACCCACTCCCGATGATTTCTACATAGTTCACAGTTACTAAGAGAGGGACATACACTTCAGCAGTGTAGTCACCGCTGAGATACCCTTGCTCCACAAACACCCCTCACCTACCCGCCTGTAAGCAACCCTAATTAAACTCATTGAGAAAGGGAAGGAAGTCAACAAGAGTGAGATGGGAACATAAAAAGGATCACAGCGAGTGACTACAATCAAAATGTATTATATACATACACGAAAATGATATAGTGAAACTCATTATGCTATTGAAGAACTTAAAAGGCAAAAAAAAAAAAAACCTCTGCAATCAGTGTACAACAGTATTCTGTGATACGTAACTTTAATGGCTTAAACTGCATTAACTTTCTTATTAAGGTGTAAGAAAAAGGTCTTATCTTTTTGGCCAACTAAGCAATCTCTTCAAATCTATACACTAATGTCATAATAAAGTGTACAGTCCTCAAATCTATAGTAGCAAACTGCACCCCCAGAGCCCAGCATAAATTTCATCCTTCTAACAAATACATTTGAGGGGTATTATTTGCATATTGGGCACTAAGGATCTTGGGATTCAGCAACAAGTCAGAGAGAAAAACCCCTACATGCATAGGCTCCCATTCTAATGGGAGAAACAGACAAGCTAGTCAACAAACATATAGCATATTTTTATATAATGACACGTGTTAAGAGAAAAATTATAGTAAGCCAAACAAATCACAATAAATTTGAGGTGTTCAAAGGACAGGTGTATGATGTGGGATTCCCCTCTGTATGCAGTGATTACCATTAATGAATAAAGAAAACTGACTTGGCCTGATAGGGTAGAATAGAGGTAGGTGGGAAAATCTAAACTGAATACTGGGAGAAAGAAGGGCAGAGTTAGAGAGAAGCCATGGAGCCACTGGAGATAGACACTGGGAACTTTAGCCAGGAAGCCACAGCCATGTGGTGATACACAGGTTAACAGAAATGGGTTAAATTAATATTTAAGAGTTAGCCAATAAGAAGCTAGAGCTAATGGGCCAAACAGTGATTTAATTAATACAGTTTCTGTGTGATTATTTCGGGGCTAAGTGGCTTGGAACCAACAAGCAGTCTCCTTACTACAGGTGTAGGTGGGGGTGAGGATTTTCAATGAATGTGACATTGAGCCAAGATCCAGATGTAATGAGGAGGACCAAGATGTCTCATTCCCTAAGAGGCACCATCAGTTCCTGCCTCCTGTTACATCTTTATTCCTTTGTTTGACAACGATTTCTCAAGAGCTTGCCACACCCACGTGTTCTTCCTGAGGCTCTCTGGTGCTTTAGTTTCTCCTGCTTCTCCCTGTTCCTATTAAGAGATTATGAAGACAGGGACTGGGTCTTATTTATCTTTGTGTCTCCTTTGCTGCCGTGTGCACTGGGGAATAAAGTATTCAATGGAGAGACAAATGGATGGATAGTCAAAAACTCAAGTACATCCAGGAGTGAAAACTGTATTTTCTTTCCTTGCTGCCTCAAAAGTCAACAGGCGTCTCTCCAGAGAAAACCAAGGCTATGCAGGCTCCTTGCAGAACACTTGGCATAGTAAATCAGGTTAGGCCTACTGGGAAATAAAGGACTAGAGTAAGAGGAAATCTTTGATTAAAAATGTACTTCATTATTGAACAGTCTTTGCTAGAGAGCAAGCATAAAAGCACAAGCAATTCAAAGAGCGTCCCAAAGGCAGGCTAATACAAACGGACTCTTGAAATCACACCTAACAAGTGACTCATTGATCCTAAGAACACAAAATGTCACACTTGTGTAAGACTCTACTAGGGCGCCAGCTGTAAGCACACTGAAAATGAGTGACATACCCTATCCTACCCTACCCTCCAGTTTGAAAATAAGCCCGTGTTTTCCCCTTTTCTTCATGCACAATTCTCTTTCTTAGTGCCTAGGAGGGAAAAGGGAGTCTTTTTTCAAATTGGAAATTAGAAAGCATTGATAAATCTTTAGGCACCTCATGTGGAACATGTATCCAGAAAAACAAAACCAAATTATTCACTGACTGATCAAAATTAGTTCTAAAATGGCATTATGCCTTGAAGACACACCACTTCCAAAATCATACATGGCATTAATGAATTTGCAATTGAATTTCACCAGCATCCTTCATAGGAAACAAGTCAAATGCCTTCCCAGTGTTTTTTTTTGCCATTTAGAGATTGGCGAATTGCAGCAAGAATACTCTCATTTTCCCCTAACCACACTTTTTGGGGCAATGCAGAGAATATTCCTTGTGTAAGCTTCTGTTTTCGTATTTTAAAGCTCAAACATCCTTTCACCTGAGAAGCACAGAGGAGCTGGTTTCCTCGGCAACATAATTTGCTTCCAGTTCAATGGAACATCGAGTTCTTTATCGCAGGTTCTCCACTTCCCTTTGCAAAGCATGGTGAAATAAAAGTCTGTTTCTAAGGTGTTTTTGTTATGGTTAAATGAACTTTTTAAATATCGGTTTTAATGCTTTCAATTTTTAAGCCGCTGTGAATTCAGGTGGGTTTTTTTTTTCCCTGAAATACACAGGGCACGGCTCCTCTTCCTCTTATTCATTGCCCAACTTTCATTTCAATGGTGCAAATCAACTGGACTCTTCTGTAGACTTTCAACTGAAAGAGGTCATTTGGCTAAAAAAGGATATACTTGGGAAAACACCTGCTTTTCTAATTCTGATGACTTCCAGTGTGGAACTCTGTCAACAGGAATGTCCCTTTGAAACTGGTCACACTACAATTTCTAAATCTAAAGAACCCATAAGTACCTACATGAGCTAAGTGTATGGGAAAGGTAGAGACTTGAGCCATCGGAGCCATTCCAAACAGTGCCTGGTTCTGAGACAGATCTTTAGGTTCTAGTTTGGGAGCAACATTTAAAAGGTCAGCTCTGTAATGATTTCCTGAATGTTTAGTTATCCAGTTAGAATCCCTGTGACTTTATTTGTCCATCAGGCTAAGAAAGTTCTGTCTGAGGGGATATCCTACGAAGTTTAGTCTGGTAGGCATGTTCAAAGTGCAACCTTCACAGTTAATCGATAGATGAAAAACTGATCAATAGCAAAATCCCAGCGAAGTAGCACACAGCCGCTGGGGAGCAGCAGAGCTCAGAGTAGCATCTGGAAATAGAGCCCAGGAGAGCTACTTTTGAAAAGCAGGAGGAAGCCTCTACATGCTTTATTCTCACAGTTTATTGTCTTACCCACCAGAGCCAGCCTTGAGTCTGGAATACTTTAAAAGGCCGTGGACATCTTGCAAAAAGCATTAAGACAATACGATGTCATACTTGAGAAATAATGGGGTTGGAGTGCCTGTCCGTGGAGTGTGAGTAGGAACAGACACGGTTGTCATCGTAGAAATACTTGTTATGTTCGGGGCAATCTCTTTCTGTTAGAACTGAGCTTTCATCAGATGTAAGCAGACGCTAAGGACTCTTGGCTGTGCAAAGGTCACTGGAGTGAAGGGCAAGCAGCTGGGTGTAGAAGTACTCACTTGTAATCCCAGCATTCAGAACACTGCAGCAAGAGGACTGTGAGTTTCAGGCCAGTCTGGGCTATAGAGCAAGATGTTAAGTCATACAAAGAAACAAATGCAGCATGACATCTGGCTTAGTACAGCGGATAGACATAGAGATCTGAAAAGAAGGCAGGAGTGGTTTAGAATAGACATGGGGATAGGTAAGACCAAGGACATCACCAAATGTTCCTTAGCCATTCATAATTAAAGACTCTATAAGCATTCTGTCAACTCTAGACACTGTAAGTTATATTATATATGGTTTACTTTCTATGTTATGGCAACGTATGTTGAAAGATGATTTCCCAAAAGGTTTTAGCCCTTGAATCTGCTACTGTGACCTTTCTTGACGGATAAAGGCCTCTGTAGATAAAATGAAGCATATTGAGGTAAGACCACCATGGACTACCTAGATGGGCCCTAACCCTAATGACAACTGTCCTTCTAAGACACAGAGAATAGTAGAGGAGGCCATGGGGTAACAAAGCTAAAGTTAGATTGGAATTTGCAGTCATAATCTGTGTTGACTGAGGTTTCTATCCTACCTAGTCCTGCAGTCATTCAGTCCCAAAGAAACACACAGAGGTCTACATTAATTATAACTGATTGGCTCATTAGCTCAAGCTTCTTATTAACTCTTATAACTTATATTAGCCCATAATTCTTGTTTGTGTTAGCCACGTGGCTTGGTACCTTTTTTTGGTGAGGCAGTCACATCTTGCTTGCTCTGTTTCTGGGTGACAACTGCATGCTGAAACTTCCCTCTTCCCAGAATTCTCATTGCCCTGCCTCTACTTCCTGCCTGGTCACCCCACCCAACCTATACTTCCTGGCTACTGGCCAATCAGCATTTTATTAAAAATAATACAAGTGACAGAAAAAAAAAACACTGTCCCACAGCAATAATCCATGAAGTAATTAGAGTCATCAGAAGATGCAAAGAAAGATTCTCCCTTAGAGTTCTTGATCTCAGATTCCACACCTATATGCAAACAAATTGTCGTTTTTTTCTGAGCCGCCATGATTGTTTTGTGTCTGGCATCCCCTAAAACCTAAATAAGTATATTTTTCTTGTGGAGTTTGTGTGTGTGTGCATAAGTGTGTGTGTGTGTGTGTGTGTGTGTGTGTGTGTGTGTGTGTGTGTGTGTGTGTGTGTGTGTGTGTGTGTAAACACATGTGTGCATGTGGAGTCCACAGGATAACCTTGGATATCATCCTCAGACATTCTGTCTATCTTCTTTTTGAGACAGGGTCTCTCATTGGAGTTTGCCAACTAGAGCAGACTGGTTGGCCAGAAAACATCAAGGCTATGACTGGCCCTGCTTCCTCAGCAATGGGATTGCAAACATACCACCTTACCCAGCTATTTTTACACACATTTCGGGAACTGGACTTCGGTCCTTGTGCTTGCCAAGCAAGTGTTCTTCTAACTGAGCCATTCCCACCTCAGGCCCTCTTGTGGAGTTTTAAAGTTAGCCTATGAAATAAAAATTTCATGTAGTCTAAATTACTTTGAGCATCCCTCTTATTACCCTACAAGCACTCACAAAAAAATATCCATCAAGGCCCACTGTGACTTTAGCACTTGAAATGGCTGCTTCTAGGTTGAGCATCAGCTGCAGAGGCTGGCTTGAGTTTTAGGAATATTACAGGATCCTATATCTCTAAGTACTAAATGTCAAACAGGGAGAGTCGTTCACCCAGAAGGCCCTCTGGAGCTCAGACTATCATGACATCAACACAACCAGATCTTCCTTCCACTCATGCTTCCTCCAGGCCAAATGACCACCCGAAAAAATAGGAAACTACACTTTCTGGATGCTAAGGCTGTCCATTCATATCCCCCATCCCTATGTCATATTAACAAGGACTGACTTTGAACCTTTGTAAGTCAGATGTTCACTTCGCTAATGTTACCATTGTAAGCCAACCTAGTGTTTTATAATCTTGTAAGACTTTATAAGTTAGATGTATGCTTTTTCAAAAAAATATCTGGGGCCATGAAGGTGATAAATCACTTGCCATGCACATTTGAAGAGCGTGTTCAGTTTAGATTCCTAAGCATCCACATAACAAACGGACAGGTTAACCTGCCGTAATCCCAGCCAACATGGGCTCCAGGGAGCAAGCTAGCTATACTAGTTGAATTTGCCAACTCTGTGTTTAGCAAGAGACCATGACTCAGTAATGCTCATAGAGAGCATTGTGAGAAGATACTGAATCTCAACCACTTGCCTTCATATACATAGTATATACATGTACCAACACACATGTGAACATGCATGCACACACAAACATTACACATCCAAAGAAAACAAAAATAAAAAATAAAACCCACATGCCTCTCCTCAAACAATCCTGATTTAGTAGATCTAGAAAAGGATTAAAACTTGTATTTCTCATGACAGGTAATTCTGAGGACCAGAAAAGTCTGCGAACCGCTGATTCAGTACATGCCCTGCACCTCACTGTCCACAGATTGCTCTTAGAATCTTCACAAAGTTTCTGATTAAGGGATTAATAATTGATGAAGCCTTATGATTTCATTAAACATCAAAGCTTTCTAAACCCAAATCAGTTTTCAGTTAGCATGGAGAAGAAATTGGGAAGGAAAGATGGGGAGACAGCCCATCAGACCAAAGGGATGCCCCATAGGGTATCTCGCCACCTTAGGCACGAACTGGTAAACAGTGAGTCAGTATGTTAAATACCCAACAATGTCTGAAAGTCCAAGTGCTAAGAGGACAAGAGGCTACAGAGGTACATACATGACTATATGTACACAAAAGAACTAACTTGCTGTCAAAACCCTAAGAATAAATCCTTTCGTAGAAACACATTCATACACTCATTTTATTTAAAAGGTATTTCTTTTTTTTTTTCCAAGATAGGGTTTCTCTGTAGCTTTGGAGCCTGTCTTGGAACTAGCTCTTGTAGACCAGGCTGGCCTCAAGCTCACAGAGATCCACCTGCCTCCCAAGCACTGAGATTAAAGGCATGTGCCACCACCGCCCAGCTTAAAAGGTATGTCTAAGAGTAAAGAGGTTATAGAGGAAAGCTACAATGGTAGTCAGCTCGTTGTCATGATTCTCCCACCCCCACCATGATCTCCACTCCCTGCATCCATGCTCTTCTGTGGCTTCTCTCCCACAGTATGTCAGGGTTATCTGTACAAGCAATATAATATAAGAATAACAATAACTGATATGTCTACTGTGTAACCCCTTTTAGATAAGGTTCAGGGAACATTGTGGAAAAGAGAGTAAAACAATCATAAGAGACAGGGGAAAGCATCTGCTGTGAAATAGTGCCTTCTGTGTATGACGGGAAGCTACAACCCATGAAATCTCAACAATAAGGCCTGAGTTATTTAGAATAGTTTCATTTTTATATTGGGGTTTTGACACAGATCTGTGGTGAGGAGAAACTAAAACTTTGCACACTGGTGCTTGAGACAGTGCTGTGCCAATCAGAGATGATTTACAAATATTTGTTCCAGACCAAGAAAACTTTATACTAAGAAAACTTAAAAAAAAAAAGAATCTTAAATCTTAACTCAATGAGAAATCCTTTATAGCCAATATACAAGTGGTGCAGAACCCTGACAACAATAATTGGGCACAGAACTTTGTTTTGCAGCCACTGCTTGCCATTCTAGACCTTTCCCATGTTTGACTATAGTCACAACTTTTTCCCTGAGGCACTTGGCTGGCTCAAAATCACTACCAAAACAGGTTTTTAAGGAAGTATCTTGCCACTTCGTTAGTCTAAATAGTATTAGCTGTAGAACAGGAAAACTCAATTTGCACAGACAACACAAAATAAGTACACCTGCTGCCGGGACAGAGCGATTCACCCACAGTGTCACAGATTAGATGATGAAGATGCAACCGTTCTCAACCCTTCACTTCCAAGAAGACCCAGATGTAGATAGTCAGCCAGCCTATACAGGAGGAGGACACAGAAACCAGTCCCGAAGCCAGTTACATCATTCCTAACCACATTTCACAGGCACATGACCACCCAGTGATGACCTTAGCAGCCACCTTGGAGTGGTGTGCAAGAATTGTTTGTATTCTATCAATCATGATTTAAATAAGTGCTGATTGGCCATTAGCCAGGCAGGAAGTATAGGTGGGAAAACCAGACAGGAAGTAGAGGCAGTGCGATGAGAACAGGAGAATTCTGGGAAGCAGGAAGCTCCCTGTCACTCCTGCCTGGACCACTGAAGAAGCAGGATGTGACCTGCCCGCTGAGAAAGGTACTGAGCCATATGACTACCATAGATAAAAATAATGGGTTAATATAACTTATAAGAACTAATACGAAGCCTGAGCTAATGGGCCAATCAGTTTGTAACTTATGGAGACTCTCTGTGTGATTTTCTCTGGGACTAAACACCTGGGGGACGGGGTGGGACAGAAACCCCGACAAGCCGGCCCTCATGTTACATCAGAGCAGCAACTTTGTACTACATGGAGAGAACATGAATTGTGCAGGTAACGTGAACTGTGGTTAGTTAACCTAGCCACAACACTCATTCACGAAAGGAGTCAGTACTTGATAACAGCTTAATGTTCCCCCAAAATTACTATTAGCAGAAATCATGACTTTAAGCTATAAGAATCTGGGAAGAATTTCAAGGTTCCCAGACATTTTTTTTGGAAGGAAAATGAATGCTAACAGGCCCTCGATATTAGGCTATTGAAAGAACAAAAAAGAAAGGTAAGGGGCTTTTTTTTTCAAAGTGGGTGCTCATAAGATAAGTGTATGATAGTCTACCCTGACCCCAATATAACAGACACAATTAGATAGCATTGCAAGTTTTAGGCCACCTAAGAAAATGCAATCATGACCGTTCCTTCGAGTAAATTTTAATGATCTCCTTCTTTTAATAATTGCTATGTTTCTAGCCTCCCAGTGGTTCAAGTGAATTAGGATTAGGAGTTACTTATTATAGTTACAAGATACAGGAATGACAAAGAGAAAAATTCATAAATACAATTCATGTGACAAAAGTGGGACAAAGCTTAGCCAGCATGCCTTTAGGAGCCCGATGAGAAGGATGTGATGTATCCATGAGCATTTTCAAAGATATGGCTTCCTTCACCTGATCATGGCCCCAGAACTCTGCTGGTCAGAGTGGCAGTGCTCGGAGAGCATACAAGTGTTTTTGAGAGCTCTCCTTTCTCTGAAATCATTACAACTGGATGCTCATGATATGGCCACATGGTGACCAACTAGCAAATGGGCCATGAGAGACAGACTCCAACCATCCAACTCTGGATGGAGGCAAGGCAGCCATTCGAGCGCTGATCCTGAGAAGTAAGTCGGTTTCACACACTTCCCTTCCAACCCTTAACTCTCTCCGACCAGGAAAAGGCAGTACTCATGGTGTTTCATAAAAGTGTATTCTAAGTATGAATGCGTTGTTAACAAACACATTCTTGTGGTGTCACAGGAATGCCAAAACAGGTTCTACTCCCCAACCTCCAAGGTACTGGGAAGCCTAGGTTTGCATTTCACATGAGAATAAGCTACAGGAAGTTGAGGAAACAGCAAATCTTATTTTCTCAGGGCCATCAGTCCTTAATCAAGTTCCTATCCTCCCTACTGTGTGTTGAAACTGAGAGCACCCAAACTTCCAGAGAAGTATGAGACCCAGGGAGAAGATATGTAAGGAAAGTTGCTTTGGTACTCATCTGTTAGTGCCAGGGAATGAGTGGAATTATGATCAAACGGTTCACAGGAGCAACATGGGGATTCCCACTCCTGTGGTTGGGAGCTTGCAGGAATATAACAAAAAGCAGGCTAACTTCTCCAAGGAATTGTTGACCTGTGATGAAGTAAAAAGGGCTTCCTGATGTGGGATGCCCCTCTGTATGCTGTGAATATGTTTTATTGCCATTGCTTAATAAAGAAGCTGCTTAAAACTAGAATTCAACAGCAATACTAATTCCAGAAAGCCCACAAACACATGGAAATTAAACAATGCTCACCTGAATTATTAATGGGTCAAGGAAGAAATAAAGGGAAAAATTAAAGACTTCCTAAAATTCAATGAAAATAACCACACAACATACCCAAATTTATGGGACACAATGAAAGCAGTGTTAAGATAAAAGTTCATAGTACTAAATGCCTACATAAAGAAGCTGGGAAAATCCCACACTAGTGAATTAACAAAACATTTGAGAACTTTAGAACAAAAAGAAGCAAACTCACCCAAGGGAACTAGATAACAGGAAATAATCAAATTGAGAGCTGAAATCAACAAAACAAAAACAAAGAAAACAATACAAAGAATCAATGAGACAAATGAGTCGAGAAAAATCAACAAAATAGACAAACCTTCATCCAAACTAACCAAAAGGCAGAGAGAGAAAATACAAATTAACAAAATCAGAAATGATAAAGGGGACATAACAACAGACGGGGAGGAAATACAGAGAATCATCAGGACATATTTCAAAAACCTGTACTCAACAAAATTGGAAAACTTAAAGGAAATGAATAACTTTCTGGATAAATATAACTTACCACAATTATCAAGACTGGAAAAGCATATTAAACAGACCTATGACTGCCAAAGAAATAGAAACAGTCATCAAAAGACTCCCAACTAAAAAAAGCCCAGTACCAGATGGTTTCAGCTCAGAATTCTACAAGATTTTCAAAGAACTAATACCAATACTCCTCAAATTGTTCCACACAATAGAAACAGAAGGAACATTGCCAAACTCTTTTTATGAGACTACAATTACCCTGATACCCAAACCCTATAAAGACATTACTAAGAAAGAGAATTATAGACCAATCTTACTCATGAACATTGATACAAAAATACTGGCAAATCCAAGAACACATCAGAACCATCATCCACCATGATCAAGTCAGCTTCATCCCAGATCAAGTTAGAACCATCCCATGCAGGGATGGTTCAACATACAAAATCTGTCAACGTAATACACCATAAAAACAAATTGAAAAATAAAAACCACATGATTATCTCACTAGATGCCAAAAAAGCTTTCGACAAAATACAACATCTCTTCATGATAAAGGTCTTGAAGAGAGCAGGAATACAAGGAACATACCTAAACATAATAAAGGCAATATACAGCAAGCCAACAGGCAACATCAAACTAAATGAAGATAAACTCCCAGCGATACCACTGAAATCGGGAGCAAGACAAGGTTGTCCGCTCTCTCCATATCTATTCAATATAGTTCTTGAAGTCCTACCTAGCTAGAGCAATAAGACAACAAAAGGAGATCAAGGGGATACAAATCGGAAAGGAAGAAGTCAAACTCTCACTGTTTGCTGATGATATGATAGTTTACATAAGCGACCCCAAAAATTCTACCAAGGAACTTCTACAACTTCTACAACTCATAAACACTTTCAGTAATGTAGCAGGATACAAGATTAACTCAAAAAAAATCAGTAGCCCTCCTATACACAGATGATAAGTGGGCTGAGAAAGAAATCAGAGAAATAACACCCTTCACAATAGTCACAAATAGCATAAAATATTTTGGAGTAACTCTAACCAACAAGTGGAAGACTTGTATGACAAGAACTTTAAATCTTTGCAGAAAGAAATTGAATAAGAAACCAGAAAGTGGAAAGATCTCCCATGCTCTAGGGTAAGTAGAATTAACATAGTAAAAATGGCAATCTTACCAAAAGCAATCTACAGATTCAATGCAATGCCCATCAAAATCCCAGCAAAATTCTTCGCAGACCTTGAAAGAACAGTATTCAACTTCATATGGAAAAGCAAAACCCCAGAAGATCCAAAACAATCTTGTACAATAAAAGAACTTCTGGAGGCATCACTATCCCTGACTTCAAACTCTATTACAGAACTGAAAACAGCCTGGTATTGGCATAAAAACAGACAGGAGGACCAATGGAACCAAATCAAAGACCTGGATATTAATCCACACACTTTCGAACAACTGATTTTTGACAAAGAAGCGAAAAATATCAAATGGAAAAAAGAAAGCATATTTAACAAATGTTGCTGGCATAACTGGATATCAACATGTAGAAGAATGAAAATAGATCCATATCTTTCACCATGCACAAAACTCAAGTCCAAATAGATCAAAGACTTCAACATAAAGCCAGCCACACTGAACCTCATAGAAGAGAAAGTGGGAAGTACACTTGAACACTTTGGCACAGGAGACCACTTCCTAAATATAACCCCCAGCAGCATAGACACTGAGAGAAACAATTAATAAATGGGACCTCCTAAAACTGAAAACTTCTATAAAGCAAAGGGCACAGTCAACAAGACAAAATGACAGCCTACAGAATGGGAAAAGATCTTCACCAACCCCACATCAGACAGAGGTCTGATCTCTAAAATATACAAAGAGCTCAAGAAATGTGTCATCCAGGAGACTACTTCCTAAATATAACCCTAGTAGCACAGACAATAAGAGCATCAATAAATAAATGGGACCTCCTGAAACTGAGAAGTTTCTGTAAAGCAAAGGACACAGTCAATAAGACAGAAAGGCAGCCTACTGAATGGAAAAAAATCTTCACCAACCCCACATCAGACAAAGGACTGATCTCCAAAATACATAAAGAACTCAAGAAATTAGACATTAAAATTCTAAATAACCCAATTAAAAAGTAGTGTACTGAACTAAACAGAATTCTCATCAGGAGAATTTCAAATGGCGAAAAGATACTTAAGGACATGTTCTTCTTCCTTAGCTATCAGGGAAATGCAAATCAAAACAACCTTGAGATACCATCATACACCTGTCAGAATGGCTAAGATCAAAAACACTAATGATAGCCTATGCTGGAGAGGTTGTGGAGCAAGGGGAACACTCATCCATTGCTGGTGGGAATGCAAACTTGTGCAACCACTTTGGAATTCAGTGTGGTGGTTCCTCAGAAAACTGGGAATCAACTGACCTCAGGATCCAGCAATTCCACTCTTGGGAATATACCCAAGAGATGCCCAAGCATACTACAAAAGCATTTGTTCAACTATGTTCACAGTGGTATTATTTGTAATAACCAGGACCTGGAAACAACCCAGATGCCCTCAACTGAAGAATGGATAAAGAAAGTGTGGCACATCTACACATTAGAGTACTACTCAGCAGTAAAAAATAATGACATATTGAATTTTGCATGCAAATGAACAGAATTAGAAAACATCATCCTGAGTGAGGTAACCCAGACCCAAAAAAACTGAATATGGTATGTACTCATAAGTGGTTACTAGTCATAAACAAAGGGCAACGAACCTATAGCTCAGGATCCTAGAGAAACTAAGTAATAAGGTGAACCCAAAGAAAAACATATATAGACCCACCTGGAAACTGGAATCAGACAAAAATTTGGGAGCACGGGGGTGGGAGGTAGAGGGGGAGAAGGGGATGGAGGAGAACTTGAGGGAATGGGATGGTCGAGATGGAGGAAGGACAGATATGAGAGCAAGGAAAGAGATACTTGATTGAGGGAGTCATTATGGAGTTAGCAAAAAACCTGGCTCTAGAAAAATGCCCAAGAACCCACAGGGATGAACCCAGCTGAGACCCTAAGCAATAGAGGAGAGGGTGTCCGAACTGATCTTACCCTGTAGTCAGACTGATAATTATCTTAAATATCACCATAGAAACTTCATCCAACAACAGATGGGGAACAGAGGCAATGACCCACATCGGAGCACTGCACTAAACTCCCAATATCCAGTTGAAGTATGGAGGGAGTGAGAGTATGAGCAAGGAATTCAAGACCATGAGGGGTCATCCACTGAGACAGTTTGCTTGAGCTAATGGTAGCTCACCAACTCCAACTGGACTGGGAGTGAACGAGCATGGGAACAACCAAGCCCCTCTGAAGGGGGTTGACAGCTGGGGCAGACTGAGGGGCCACTGATAGTGACACTGGGATGTGCCTCTACTGCATATACCGGCTTCATGGGATCCTATTCTCTTTGGATGTAAACCTTGCTCAACCTAGACGTAGTAGGGAGGGCCTTGGACTTTCCACAGGGCGGGGTGCATGGCACTCCCTTAGGGTTGGAGGGGGAGGGAGGAGGGTCTGTGGAGGGAGAGGGAGGAGACTGGGAGGAGGGGAGGGAGTGGGAATTTGGATTGGTATTTTTTTAAATAATAAAAAAAGAGAAAAAAATTCCAATCGCATCTGTTGATTGTGCCCATTTTTGGTAGTGGATATATTAACATGTGGACTTAAGTTCTCTTAATGAATTGCCTCTAAACAATTATGAAATGTCCCTAGTATATTCCTTATTCTGAAATCAATTTGGATATTAATATTGTAGCTTCAATTTTCTGTTAATGAAATTGTGCATTGTATACCTTTTTCTGCTATCCTTTTAAGCTATCTTAGTTAGGCCATTACAGTTGAAGTGGGCTTCCTGTAGGTAGCACAAAGTTGAGATCTTGCTCTTTATAACTTCAGTGACTTTTAAATGATTATTTGAACAGATACTGTAGAGTGCATTGGTCTCCAGCCACATGTGGCTACTGAGCATTTGAAATGAAACTAAAATAAATTGCAATGTGTTCTAAGTATTAAAAGAAACAAAAAAAAAGAAATGTGTTGTCAAAAGAACAAATAATCCAATTTTTAAAAAAATGGAGTACAGACCTAAATAGAGAACTCTCAACAGAGTTGGCTAAAATGGCTGAAAGACGCTTAAGGAAATGCTCAACATCCTTAGTTATCAGAGAAATGCAAATCAAAACAACACTGAGATTCCATCTTATACCCATAAGAATGGCCAGGATCAAAAACACTGATGACAACTTATGCTGGAGAGGTTGTGGGGAAAAGGGAACTCTCCTGCATTGCTGGTGGGAGTGCAAGCTAGTACAGCCTCTTTGGATATCAGTGTGGTGATTTCTTAGAAAATTAGGAAACAACTTTCCTCAAGACCAAGTAATACCACTCTTGGGTATATATCCAAAGGATGCTCAATCGTGCCACAAGGACATGTGCTCAACTATGTTCACAGCAGCATTGTTAGTCATAGCCAGAACCTGGAAACAACTTAAATGCCCTTTGACCGAAGAATGGATACAGGAAATGTAGTACATTTACACAATGGAGTACTACATAGCAGAAAAAATAATGACATCTTGAAATTTGCAGGCAAAATGAATGGAACTAGAAAACAACATTTTGAGTGAGGTAACCCAGACCCAGAAAGACAAGTATCACATGAACTCACTCATAAGTGGTTTTAAACATAAAGAAAAGAAAACCAGCCTACAAATCACAATCCCAGAGAACCTAGACAACAATGAGGACCCTAAGAGAGACATATATAGATCTAATCTACATGGGAAATAGAAAAAGACAAGATCTCCTGAGTAAATTGGGAGCATGGGGACCTTGGGAGAGGGTTGAAGTGGAGGGGAGAGGAAGGGAGGGGAGAAGAGAAAAATGTAGGGCACAATAAAAATCAATATAAATTAATTAATTAATTAATTAAATTGAATTAAATAAAAAGGCTGCTTTGTGCCTATTGCAGTGAAGAATAGAGAAAGGCAGGAATTCCAAGGAGTAAAGAAGACAGAGTCAGAGAGACACCACGTAACTGCCAAAGGAGACAGATGCCTGAAATCTTACTGGTAAACCATGAGCCTCGTGATAAAACACAAAATAATAGAAATGAGTTAATTTAAGATGTAAGAGTTAGCTAATAAGAAGCCTAAGCTAATAGGCTGAGCAGTATTTTAATTAATATAATTTCTGTGTGATTATTTTGGGTCTGAGCAGCCAGGCACAAACAAGCAGCCTCAGCCTACAGCCTCCCCAAGGGATGCTACATGTATACAACCTTGGAACACACAAACAGCTTGTACCATGAACATGGGAGAGTCAACACATAAAGACCTTCTAGACTGCGCCAAGGATAAAAACATGATGCCTATTGAGGCAGTGGCAAGTACTTGGTGGGGCTGCCACACTGCAAAGCACTTTGTGTGTCCTGAGTACTTTTGACTTTGTACAGAGGATGAGTGACAGCAGATGACTGACTGCGGAAAGAAATGCCAGACGTGGGTGAAGCAACTGGAAAGTAGAGTTAGACTCTTGGCACTGTAGGTAACAAGCAGCAGCAAGGTCTACACAGAGGTCCTTTGGCCGGAAAATAAGAACTGTGTAGAACACCTCCAAAAGCAAGCTGCATCAGCTCACACACAAGGAAGAGACATGTTTCTTACAAGGGCCTGACACAAGAGCGGAGGAGAAAGCTACTCAGGTTAGGATGAATACGTGAGACTGAGTTCAACTGAAGCAGCATGAAGGCGGCAGGTGAGGAAGACAACATAGGTAAGTTTCAGGACCCGTGGGAAATCAAGGTCACAGCCACACCGAGGAATCACGTCACCATCGGCAGAGCCACAGGAAGGAGAATCACTTCAGCCAAGCGTTGACACGGCTGCCTGGCACACATCTCACCTTCTTTTGGTAACCTCTGATGTGTACATGAGTGTACACTTGCATGCATGCACAAACACACACATATACAACATGCACACACAAATTTCTTGAAGGAATTATCTTCTTTGGAACTAAAGGCCAGAAACCATGATTTCTCCTGGACAGAGGATGGATACCAACTCCAAATCAGGCTAAACAGGCCATTCTCCCCTTTAAGTCTGTCAGTAGTGGATGGTGGGAAGAGTGGATGAAGCTGGAATTGACTGACGCCAGCTAGTGCCCAGAGGAAGCTGTGGAGCAATTCCTGCCTCAATACCTTCAGCATCACTCAGTCCCTGCCCTCTCTGTACGGTGAAATTTTACACAACTCCAGAAAACTCTCTTTGCATCTAAATTAACAATAGCAAGTCAAGTATGGTAGCACATAGCCAGGAGGCAGAGGCAGGTGGGATCTCTATGACCTCAAGGCCTGATCTACATAGAGAATTCCAAGCCAACCAAAGCTAAATAGTGAGACCCTGTCTCAAAAGACAAACAATGCTTATTACAAAGCCACTAAGATCTCTACTGTCCTAAATCTAAACAATAATGAACTTGCCATTTGCGTTTAGACTATAGGTGCCAACAAGAAAGCTGCAGAAACCTAAAGGCTGGCACTCACTGCCTGCCAACAGAACTCACAGCCTGTGGTCAGCTGGGGATATGATTCCAGAACCAGCTCTCTCTCCTTTCCATTACAGACACTGGAAGCCTGGTTGCATATCTTGTATTCAACAGCGTGTGGGGTCTGTGATAATAGAAGTTGAAGTGTGACCCAGATTTTGTACTTCTGTCAATCATTTTAGTAATCCTTTTTCCTTTAGCTTTATAGACACCTAGAAAGAGCACTTTGGGGGGAAATGAGTTCTCCCTTCTGAACACAGTTTCACCCTAGGGGGGACTCACTGATTTTGCTCATCAGCATCTTACCACTGATGTTAAGAATAAAAGAACCTTCTCAAACAAGCCCATCCATCCCTCCGCGCTGAGCCCAGAAGCCCCTTTTGGATTTCGTTCCCCTGGGATGAGGCTTCCACCCAGCAGGCCTTCCAGCACTGCTTACAGTAAAATCCATTCTCCAGTGGAATCTCTTGTTCACCAGCCCAGTCTCCTGACTCTTTCAAGTTCCCTGTGAGAGTGGTTGCAATGTTCCCAGTGTTACACCTGAAATAGACAAAGGCATTCTTCCCCTTACAGAAGCTTTGTGCCTTTCAAAATTTATTCACTCCACCAGCCCATACTGAGCACCTTCCATGTGTTAGGAACAAATGTAGGTAGATTGCTACATCCCCCCCTTTGGGGGGGGGGTGGGCGGTGAATGTTATTCATTTGGTATCCCATGCCTAGCAGAACACTTGGCGTGAAAAGAGACCCAGAAATGGTTTTTATTGGCAAAAGAATGACTTGCCCCTCTAGCAACTACGGCAAAGGACCTGCTAGTGGACTAGCCTAAGAAAACAGACAGTGGGTGTATAGAGTAGGCCCACGGGAGTCAAAGTGCCTGGACCGGAAGCCCAGCTCTACCCTTCTGATGAGGTCATCTTAAATTAATGAGATCATCTCAGAAGACCTCAGGCTTCCTCTGCAGAAAGGGATTAGTAACACCTGTTTCACAACATTATTAAAAGACTATTAAATGTAAAAATGCATAGAAATCATTTGCACAGCACTCAGTGCCCAGTATTTAATAAATGTGACTTTAGCATGTAGAAATGCTATAATGCCAAAGTCTAGTATGCAAAAACTATAACTTATTTCTTATAATTGAATATATCTAACTTTGAGTCCTAATCTGTCCAATATGAAAAATATACCTCAATTAGACATTACATTGTCTACTTTGCTGCCTCCTCAGAATGTATTTCCTGTCCCATTCCCTGACAATAGGTGGTTCTTCCTTGAAAGGCTCCCTGGAGCTAGCTGTTGGCACTCTGTAAGCATAAACAGGCCACCTCACATCTTTCCAACACATTCTCCTGAACCAGTGAAAGACCCTTTCAGGTCTAGAATGTCCAATCAAGGTGTTCGATCTTCCAATTGCAAGAAACATAGGTGTTCTTAAAGTGTTAGCATATGAACTAGTAACACAGAAATCTTTGGATCTTCCCCCAGCTTTGGCCCCTCCAAGCTGCTGATTCTACACACAATACCATGGTAACAACTAAGTCTCTTTCACATGAGGTCTGCTGCCTCCTTCAACCTCATACAGGATTCTATGCTTGGATCCTTTCTATTCCCATGGTCCTAGATGGAATGGGTGCAGAGAACTAGATCCCAGTCACTCCAGGTCTTGGCTTCAGAAGTCAGGGAACACAGAAGTGGGTGGGGACTTCTCAGGTTCTTTCCCTTGCTAGTCTCCTGTTTTCTGTCCTGTGTCTGTATCTACTCAGGAGACTAGAAGTGGGCATAGGCAATGACTGGAAGAACTCAACATGCAGCTTGGGCACCCCTCATCTGAAAACCCCAAACCTGAAAGACTCTGAAATTCAAAGGACTTTCTAATTGAGGGTGCTTAATCAGTGGTATATTCAAATGTCCCCAGACTCAAGGATCCTGAAATTGGAACCATCTGGCCCTTAAGCATGATGTGGGCTATTGAACCTGTGCTGGGAACTGTTCTGACTTGCCACACTCACTTCTCTTTTCGTGGCATTCTTCTAATAAGCTTTCAGAAGTGAGGCACTGGAGCATTTTTTTCTGACAGCTCCTCTCGGGGGTAACCAGTAGATAGGGGTGGCCAGGGAAAGGACAAAAATCACAACATCAATCATGTTGCCAGTTTATGACATTGTTGGGGCAAATGGACACAAAAATAGAGCTGAGCTTCAGATATCTTCTTTAGTAGAGATGTACTTTCAAGAAAGCCTAGCAGGCCTTAAGGAGGAAAGGAGACCTTCAGAAAGTGAGGCTTCCTAAGGCTAACACCAGTCCCCAAGCCCAAGGTGCCTATGAGTTCAAGGATTTATCTGCCTTTGCCTCCTAAGTGCCTTTGCCAGCTTCCCTGTCTAGTAGGTCCTGGATGGTCCTCAGAGTGGTGTCTTGACTTGGGGAACAAATCAGCTGTGCACTCTTTTGCCATTCACCAGCTCCCTCAATACCACATTCCAGAATTTTTTTGCTATTAATTTTTTTCATCTACAGATGGCTTCATAAAAGCCATTCTCCTTATTTCTGAAAAAGTCCAAGGGGTAGCTAGATCGCCGTGTAAGATGCAAACTAGGTTATGCAGGTGGCGTGAAACAACAGCAGGCATCAAGAACCACGGATGAGGGGTGGAACCCATATCAACAGCAAGTGCTGGCTGGTGAAGGCACAACTGCCCTGCCTGTTCTCCTGAAGACAGACTCCTGCCCAGTGCGGCTGTTAGCTCCTGCCTGTAAGCAGGGGAAGAGAACTCCAAACACAGCAAGCACTCTGCGACTCCTCTTCACCTCCCTTTGTATCCATGCCCTAACAAGGGAGGTAAGTAAACTTTTTCTACCGAGGGTCAACTAGTAAATATTTTCAGCTTTGCAAGCCATATGGTGTCTGTTGCTGCTACTCAGTTCTGCCAGTGCGCTCAGAAAGCAGCCACAGACGATACGTAAACGAATGGGCATGGCTGCATTCCAATAAAACTTTATTTATAGACACGGAACTTTATTTCCACATAACGCTCACGTGTTATGAAACAGCCTTCCTTCAGTTCTTTTTCAACGAGGTGAAAGTATTAAAGTTATTCTTTGCTCTAAAGTCAGACACGAAGCAGGCGATGGACTGGGTTTGGCACAATTCATGGTTTATTAACTTTTCCCTTTGGCCATCAGAGACTGGAAATACAAATCTCCGTTCTAGGAAACACCTGCATCCCAGGTAAGACAGAAAGGAAAGCTGTATTAATCTACCTCTTTTGTGTATGTGATATGGGATGAGGAGCTGGAGTTTACATAGTTCCTTGCAAATAATACAAATGTACAAGATGAATATCTAAACACCATAAAGCAGCTCGTTGTGGACCGGTCATGTTCAGTCACCACAGACCACATACTACAGTGGTTCTATAAGGTCATATAGAGCTGAAAAGTTCCTATCCTCTAATGATGTAAAAAGCCATCCTAACAGCAAGAAGGAAGACATCGTTCGGGCCTTTGTAGAGAGGCTGGTGGATGCAAACCTACTTCTTGGACAGTCTGTCAAACCATGGCAAAAACAATTGAATGTGAGACACAAAGTGATGATGTAACAAATGTCTGGGTTACTATGAATAAGGGGTTAAATCAGGAAGACCTAGCTGAGGGTCACAGAGCTAGACACTAGAGGATCCCACCAGGCCCAATGGCTGGGAGCTCTGAGATGTGCAGGACAGAGGACAAAGAGCAATCTGAAGTAAGGATAAGGTATCTCAGGGCAGATAGGATAGTAGCCAGCTACATTGTCCCCATCTGCCCTGCAAGACCAGAAATAAAGCCTCAGATTAACCTATTCTTTTGAGAAGGAAAATTTTCCAAATTTGCTAATACCTAAGAAAATGAAGAAGAGAGGGGACTTATTTTAAAGTGGTATGATTAAATATTTTCTGCATTCGGTACAAATAAATACCCAAAAATTCAAATGAAGTCAGTAGTAGCAGTGCTAAAGTAACAATGTAACAAAGTGGCTGTTTAGAAGCAGTGATGGCAGCCATAGGATACAGTGACACAATGCATGCTGAATGTGGTCATCACCCAAGACTGAAGCTAGTATTCCTTGAGTACTTCCTATTTGTCAGACTTTGTTCCAAACATTTTACATAAAATCGTCAACTTAATCTTCATAAACAATCCTACAGAAGAGGACTGTATCCCGTTTTAAGGATAAGAACATTTAGGCACACACACCAAACCTGCAGGAACGAGAAAGGAATTTAATGAATACTGCTGATTGCACAAATGAGCACATTTGTGAACCCAAAATAAGAAGTGGCTCCCACACTAAGTCAGGAAGGTAGGAGAATCCCACAGTCCCCAAATGCTTGTGGGTATTTGGAATCTGGAAAGCAGCGGGAACCTCCATCAGAGGAGGAACCTTAAAACTGCATAAGACAACAGAGGCCAAAAAGATAAAAGGTCCTGGGAGTGGGGAACATACTAGGTTGTCATAGACCTTTTCCTTGTCAGTTCTTCCCTCTTGGCACGGGACTTCCCAGTCAGCTCACACGCTCTTCTCAAAGCTTTCAAGATAAGCTTTCTAGAACCAGTGTCGTTTCTGACATCCTGGGATACACTAGGGCAGCAATGCTGAAAGGGAGGCAGCCCATGGGAAAGGAATGTCATCAGGGACCTGGTCTGATGCCACCAGCCTGTTTCCAGCTACTCAGAAGGATGGCAGTGAGGGCGATTGTGAGTCTGAGGCCACCCTATGCTGCATAGTAAGCTTTAGGCTAGCCTAGACTACAAGGCAAGATGTCAAGAGGGAATAAAAATGAAAGAAAATAAAAGAAGATATGTCCAGTTGGAGCAATGATGTGAAAGGGTATTGGACCCACCGCTCCTCCTAGACAAGCCGCTGCCCCACCCCCCACTCCCAACGTGCTATGGCCTGTCTCCTTATTGATTTGATACCATGTTATTTGAATGGTTTTTCTTTATGTAAATGTCATTTTAAAAATACTTAAAGTTTTAAAAACATAGTGGTTTTCCCTTTATCCACAGAGATGATTTTATAGCCTCAATCAGGAACTGAACTGAACTGATTCTTCAGTCCCCAGAACCTGAGCTTCCTCTATGACAAGCGGAGCCTTGGGCCTGAGAGCATCGTGCCACCTAGTGGCACGCTCGCCGTTTCATGAGCCTCCCTCCATCTGAAAGGAGGGGACCCAGCCATCAGTTAAATTATTCCATCTCACAGCCTATGAATTTCAATAAATATACCATCTGTTCACCTTCTGTGTGGGAGTTCAATCATCTTGTTGGCAGCAGTATTATTCTGCAGCAATTACCTATGTCTTTATCACCCCTCATTCAGCTGCGCCAGCCTGCTCTGTACAACCAACACTTTCTATAGATAGGACAGACTCTGAGGCTGGAACACAGGAAAAAATATCTACACTTCATGAAGAGGGGGCTGGAGGCAGGGGCATGAGGGAGAGAACCTTCAACCTATGTGAAACTAGAGCCTTGCCTATGAGCCGGGTGGCAGAGCTGAGCAGACTTCAAGACTTGCTGGCAGGTTTGGGTCTGTCCAAAAACACAACATTAGGAAAGGAGGAAGGCCGCCCAGGGGATGAGTCATATCCATGAGACGTGGGGTCAGGTGACATGGCTCCGGCCCCAGCTCCACCACTAGCCAGCTGTGTGACTCTGCACACACATGTAGCCTCTCTGGGCTTCAGTTTCCCTTTCCGGAAAAGTAAGAGGTTGGAATAGATGACGCCTAGACTCTCTTTTAGCTCTGGATTTACAAGACTCTAGTGGACGGAGGATGGTACCTGTGGCACAGTGCATACTCAGGTGTAAAGCAAACTCTTGGAGCTTCACTACTGCTATGTAAAATGTCAGCTGAAAACAGAAAGCATAACAACCGCCCAAGTAGCTTGTGTGCCTTTGAAATCCGGCTCATCTCAATGGCAGTTCCTTGCACGGTATATAAAAGGTAGAAACAAAGGTCAGGAACGCTGGCTTCCTCAACATTATGCTTAGGAAATGGAGAGACTTGAGCTTAAAGTCTATGTTGTCAGAAATCGTGTTATCAAAAGGCTTCTTGAAAAAGCAGAGTTGCAGAATCAGGTCTAGATCCAAAGGAAGAATGGAAAGTGCTTCAGAGGAATAACTCTGTGTGAGGGGATGTGGGGGACATGGGGGATGTAGGGGATGTGGGGGGATGTGGAGTGGTGTGTGTGTGTCTTGTATTCCCAGAGTCAGCCGGACCAGCTCCAACAGCTTGCTGTTTCATACATGTTCCCACTATCTGACTCTGGTCCTAACAGTACCCTGTACTCCCTAAGTCATGTTCAAGCTCTTCCTGAGTACCGACCACCACCAAAGTTGCCAGCATCCTCTGTAGCTGGATTAGGAGCAAGGGCCTGGGTTCTGGCTAAGGTGCTGTGCACAGGAATTCTGCATGCCACTAGAGAGGAAGGGGTCATCTTTATTTCTGCTCTTTCCCTCCCATCCATGAATCCAGAAGTGAAGAGTTGGGAGCAGGACCACGCCTCAAACCCTTGCCATTGAGAGAAGCATTGGGGAAGGTAGCCTCCCCTACACTAAGCTGTAGAAAATCGAGAGAGAGAAGTGATGTTATGTTCTCTTGAGATTTGGGGTCACTCTTTAGCACTAGCAATCAGTAACCTGACCAATAAGCACAACGGTGGCACCTGCCTTGTACCCAATCCTTTCTCCAGCACCTAAATGCCCTTCTCTAGCCAATTATGTCTTTCCTAAACTTAAATATGTGTTGACAAAAGAATACCACTACCCATCTTCAGCTTCTGACCCGGGAGCATATTTCAGCCCCGATTGGGCCACGTGAAGGGCAACCCTGGGTCTTTCGGATAAAACTATTGTGAAAGAGAAACTCCTTTCCCGTGGGCAAGGCCAAGCAAGACAGCAGGGAAGCCACCATGGGAGGGGATCTACACAAGGACATGCTCAGCATGAAACAAAACATGGTGAGAAGTGAAGAGGCAGGTGGGCAGCTATCACAGAGCAGAAGCAGGGAGGAAACACAAGCTGGGAGACCAAGGAGAGGAAGAAGAGTAAAGGCTGTGAAGTATGAAGAGTGCAGGCAGGAAGTAAGTAGGAGTAGAGGCAGGAATTAGGAGTAGAGGCAGGAAGTAGGAATAGCAGTCAGGAAGTAGGAATAGCAGGCAGAGGGGATAGAGGACCAAAGATGGAAGAGGAAAAAGGAGGGGCAATGAAGAGAGAATGGGATCACAGAGAAATCACACACAGCATGACAAGAGAGATGGACAGGGGAAAAGAATGGAGTGGGGGCAAAGATGGGACAGAGACAAAGAGGCCAAGACAAAGATGAGGGAGACGAAGGGAGGGAGAATGGATGATGGGATGTGGGAGGTTGAGAAAGAGCAGTCATGTAGAAAGAAAGACTGAAAAGGGAAAGAAGGACGGGAAGGAGGGAGCCAGACAATTGAGACCCATGTCAGCATCCTCAGGTCCAGCCACACTGAGTCTGCCTTGCACCCCAGACATCTCTGTTAGATGACATGCCAGGCACCTTTGCATTTATGCATTTTAATTGGGGCCCTGCCACAGCTACAGGCTCAGAAAGCTGCAGTTCAAATCATCCTGCAGGAGCCAACCATCGGCTGAAGCTCAGTCATGAGTCTCCATGATGTCCCATTCTCAATAGAAGTAGCAAGAAAGAGATGTCAGGCTTGGATTTCCTCAGCTTTTCTACAAAATAAAAAAGGACTCTAAAGAATATACGGTAGAAACCTACTAGTGTCAAAGCACAAACACAGCTCCCTAACACAAAGGCACAAACTGACCGCCTTCTGCCAAACTGAGCATCTTCAATGTTCGGAGCAATTTGAACCTTACCCGTTTCGTTTTTCCAAACTCTCTTCATCCATGTTAAGCTAGCCTGGGATCACATGCTGTGTGTTTTCTAGCTTGATTCTTCTCTTGCTCCCTCTCCCTTCCTCCTGCTCCCTAGTCTAAAACTTGTTCTGTCTTTATCCCCTGTTCCTGTCTGTGTTTGTGCACAATCATTTAGAATTCTGTAAATGTCCCGAGTGTCAGTACTCCAGCCCCAAAGGACTCTCAGCAATGCAATGGCAGCCGCTGGGGCACATTAGTGGATCCCACAGGCCACCAGCCGAAGCCTACACTGCTCAAAAGTGAGTCAACAGTCAGCTGAAGCTCATTGCTTTGAGTCTCCCTGTAGCCACATTCCCAATAGCAGCAGCAAAAGACAATTAGCTTGAAACTGAATCAATGCTCAAATGCTCAAAAGTGAGGGGCTAGGGGAAAGGAGAGAGGGATGGATACTGAGATTGTGTTTATGTGTATGAGCATGCACGCATACAGACATGTCAAGTGTGGGAGCAGAAGGCAAATTAAAGGATCCAGTCTTCAATTTCTCATCAGAGAATAAACCGTTCTGCCTTGTTCTAAGACCAGAATGAAAATAAAGTGATTCACAGAATTTTAAAAGGCAAAAAAAGAAAGAAAGAAAAAGAAAAAAAAAGCAGTTAGACGCATGGGGAGGGGCAACTTCCCCTCCTTTCATATCAGTGAAAGAGGCTGAACTAAAGTCTGCCCACTGGGGACTTGGGTTGATTTCCACAGTATTTCTCATACCCATTCAACCCAAATGATATAGATGACATGGGGTACAAAGTCTTTCTGGGAGTAGAACAAGCTGGGGGCATGCTAATTTCTTCCTCCAGCAGCCAGCACGCCTCCACTCAGGAAGCCAGCCCTCCTCATTCACTCCAGCACCGCTGTTCCACACAGTCCCAAAAGCGTGCTTTCTTTCTGTTCCTCTTATGCATAATTTACTAACTTACACAATTCTTGTCAACGGTGGCCTCAGGTTTTCATATTTTAGTGAAACTCAAGATTCCATAAAAATCTGGATCTATATAAAAGGGCCTTGTAGACAAAGAGCTGGGGTTTTCTGTTTGTGTTTTCCCTCGAAAGAAACAAAAAATGGAATCACTCTAGAAGGTTAGGTTTGGGTGGGGCGTCTGTAGTGATAAAAACACTCCCGGGCTAGTTTTAGGAACCTCCAGCTTCCTTTCTGCACCTCGAATCCATTCTACTGGCCCCAAAGGGCAAATGTAGCCGCTCCACTTTGGAAAAGGCAATGAGCTTGGGTCCTTGTCCCTCTTGCCAACCTGTGATGTAAGGTGGGCAGCCTGCGAGGGCCAAGCATCTTCTAGGGCATTCCTGTGGTCTGCCCACATCCACAGCTCTAGGAGCTGCCTCAGACTTCCTTTATCCTGGGTGGCCATCCTTCCTTAGGTCTCCACACGTTAACTACGTGTAACCCAAAGCCCCAGCCTCTCACACCCTTTTTATTTCCACCAGAGGTGCCCAGTCTTGGGACACTGACATTAAAGGGGGTGTAAGGAGGGAAGCGAGCTGAGACTGGAGCAATGCTCCACCTTGTACTCCTGCTCTTTCTTCACTTGAAGACCACACTCATTCACTGATGGTGTGTCTGAGTTGTGCATTCCACACTCATTCACTGATGGTGTGTCTGAGTTGTGCATTCCACACTCATTCACTGATAGTGTGTCTGAGTTGTGCATTCCACACTCATTCACTGATGGTGTGTTTGAGTTGTGCATTCCACACTCATTCACTGATGGTGTGTCTGAGTTGTGCATTCCAAGAGGCTGGCATAGACTTCCTCTTTGGGCCAAAACCTTGGTGAGGTTCTTGAGTCTTCTGTCTGACTAGGTCTGACCTTGGTGGAAGGTGAAAAGAGCAAAAGAGGTGGAGGCTTTAGGCTGTGAGTGGTTGAGTATGTTTACCCTGTCAAGTCCTAAGTGATTATTTATTGAATACTAAACTCCGATATCCTAAAGGATTCAACCATGCTTTCAGTTAGTTCCCTGCAATCTCACCAATAATAATAACAGCTCTACAGAAATCAGTCCTCACAAAAGCATTCTATGAGAAGTCATGCTCTTCATACATTTTCAAGATTTACTTGTTTGTATTTAGCTGTGCCTGTGTGTGTGTTTGTGAGTATTCAGAGACTAAAAGAGAGGGTGGGGTCCCCTGGAGTTACAGGCAGTTGTGAGTCAGCCAACACAGGATCTGGGAACCAAACCTAAGTCCTCTGCAAGGACAGCAAATGGTCTTAACTACCAGGCATTTCTCTAGCCCCCAGCCCATTTTATAGATAAAAAAAATAGAAGCAATGTTAAGTGAATATACTCACCCAAGAGCCTACAGCAAAGAACTAGCTAGCCAAGTTCTTAAGTCACATGTCTGGTTAAAGAGCCCACGATCTTACTCTCCATGCCATTGACACCTCCCTGTGCCCACTTAGAATTGTGTAATCACTTACACAATGTTAGACTGAAAAGGAAACTCCAATGACACTTTCTGTCGAAACAGCACCCAGGAGGAAAACAAGGTAGGTTTGTCCCAGACAAAAATCAGTGGAGAGTATTTTGCCCAAATTTTTTACAAAAGAAATCATTTCATTATGTTTATGGCCCTAAGGCAAAAGAGGACAAATTGGCTTTCTTGCCTGTAGCCTTCTGGTTTTTAGTGGGCCCAAGAGAGAGAAATCTGCTGGAGACTTTTCAATGTTATACAGAGCCACCGATCACAAGTATTGATTTTTCTGCCCTACAAACAGTAAGAAGAGTGACTTCATCCCCCAGTCACCCTAACAGATCTTGACACAGAATGAACAGAGCCTTTGCACTCCAGAAAAGCAATTATTTTCTGTGAAAAAAAAATAATAATAAAAGCCCAGGCAATGTCTTGGACATAATGAACCCACCTATTCATCCTGCCCTTTCACTCCTGCTAGTTCTGAAAGCAGGACAACAGTCACACCGTGTTACTCTCAGATATAAAAATGGTGTATGGAATCAAAAAGACAAAGAACCTGTGGACCATGCCCTTCGACTGGTCAGGTTTTCCTGTAAGCAACTGCTTAGGCCATCAGCCAACGGAAGAGAGAAGCTGCTTGTCTTTGTGTTTTAAGAAGCTGCTTAACCCTTGTGCTTAGTTTCCCATCTTATTATCACTGACTGAAATACAGAGTCATTTAGTAATGGCAGAAGGCATGGCTTCAGCTGACATCTGTGTTTAAGAAAGGAAGTGAGGCAATGATGAGGTGACAGGTTTGGGGAGAAGGGTGTTCAGGTGCATGTGTGTTTGCAGGCCATGGGACAACCTTGGGTATCACCCTAACCTGGATTGGTTTGCTTTTGTTTTGTTCTGCTTTTTCTTTAGGCAAGATTTCTCACTGGTCTTGAGATCACCAAGCAGGCGAGGCTGGCTGGCCAAGAAGCCCCAGGAATCTGCCTCTTTCTGCTCTTCCAGAAGTGAAATTATAAGAATATGTCATTGCCCTGGTTTTGGTGGAGTTAATGGCAGGTTTTGTTTTGTTTTTAATGTGGGTACTGGGGATTCAAATTCAGTCCTCATGATTACACAGCAAACACCTTGCAAACTGTGCTATCTTCCCAGGTCTGAGAATTTGACTTTGTAAACCATCTTCAACATTAGCAAAGGGAGTTTCAGGGGTTTTCCTTTTAATATTTTTACAAGACTTTATATTGATTAATTGCAAGGTAGATCATCATCTCACCTAATTAGCTATGGCTATACACTTCTTTCTAATAGTTGTTCAGATCTGCCCATTATTACTAGAAGTCTTCAAGTTTCAGTCTGAAGAAAAGCTAAGGGTGACAGCCAGACAAGACTGTGCATGTTTTTAGCATTCCTTAATCCCAGCAGAGGCAGCCAGGTCTCTGTCAGTTCAAGGCTAGTTCAATCCACATAGCAAATTTCATGCACGCCAGAGTTACACAGTGAGGCCCAGTCTCAAAAAAGAACAAGGAAAAGGGGAAGGGAAGGTGGAAGAGGACAAAAAAGAGAAGATGAGGAGGAGAGAAAAAAATGTAAGGGCAGAGAGAGAAAGGTACCTGGTGGGTCAGTGAGTATAAAAAGAATGATTGTTTTGCAGATTTAGAAAAATGGTGGTAGTTCAATAGTACAACAATATGCTGCACTGCTCAAACTTATGTTAAATCTACTTTATAATTTGGGGTATGCTATATGGGTTAGCATCTATAACGGTTAATACTGAGTGTTAACTTTATAGGATCTAAAATCAACTAGGAAACAAAGCTCCTGGCATATGTACTTAGCAGAGTTATTAGACTGGGTTATCTGCGGTGGGAAGCCCCACCCTAAATGTAAGTGGCATCATGACATGGCCTGGATCTGACACTGAATACAGTAAGAAAGAGCTAAGGACCAGTTCCATTGCTCTCCGTTCCTAACTGTTGATGCAATGAGATGTGCTTCCTCGAGCTCTCCTGCCATGGCGTCCTCACCATAATGGACCGTGACCTCACACTGTGAGCTAAAGTAAGTCCTTTCTTCTTATTTTCCCCAGATATGTTGGCATATCACAGCAACAAGAAAAGTAACTAATACAGAGGTGTGGGGATTTGAAAGAAAATGGCCCCCAAAGGGAGCGGCACTCTTCTGAGGTGTGGCCTTGTTGGAGTAGATGTGGCCTTACTGATGGAAGTGTGTCACTGTCGGGGGTGGGCTTTGAGGTCTCCTATGCTCAAGCTACACCAGTGAGATGGTTCATTTCCTGTTGCTGCAGATCAAGATAAATTAACACCCAGCTCCTCCTCCAGCACCATGTCTGCCTGCATGTGCCATGGACCATAAATCATGGACTAACCCTCTGAAACTTTTCTAAGTGTTTTCTTTTATAAGAGTTGCTGTGGTCATGGTGTCTCTTCATAGCAATAGAAACCCTAACTAAGACAAGAGGGTTATATGAGTAAATTTGCATTTTAGAAACAAAACTGACATGAATGACTGATGTAAAAGCCAACTGGAATAAAGTTATACTAGAGTTCAGAATCAAAACAGTCCAGAAGTTGTTGCAGTCATTTAATGAGGTGCCTTAGCAGAAGAATAATAAAAATAGAGAAAGAGAGAGGCAAGTAGGTGGATTTGGAAAAAGTTGGGCCATGGTGTGACAGGATTAGATGCGGAAGAGTTAGGTGTGGGGTTTCTGTCTTATAGATTGCACCAATATATGCTGGAAGCAGGAACATTGGTGGAGAAGGGTTTGTAGAAAAAGATAAATTTGCAATCACAAGTAGATAGGGGACAGAAGTGACGGATGCTCACCATCATCCATGAGACTCAACTACCGCTTATCGACTGGCTGCCAGGCTACTAGGAACAGAATGATGAAAGTATCTGCAACTTAATTTTATATGGAAAGGGGGACATTAAACCAGTAATCAAACAGACAGAAAACTGAAGGTCCTGAAAATGAGGTATTTAAAGGTTGGCCGAGTCCAATTTCATCAGATGATTCTAACGTATAGAGAGAACAGTTAGTGGTGATATTTATTGGAGATGGGCACGTGACAGTGGTTATCATCTTGACAAGAGTTGCTTCGATGGAATACTGAGAACAGAAGCCACATAAAATGCATTGAAAAGAAAACTATAAAGGGAAGAAGGGTAGACGGTAACTATAAAACACTTGCTCAAAGTGTGTCACGGAGAACAACAATGAAGCGGCCAGAGACAAGAAAGTGACACTAAGTCAAGGGAGAGCTGAAGATGGGTGACAACGGCATGTTTGCATGTTTCTCAGAGGATGCCACAGAAAAGGGGAGAATTTGAAGATGTTGACAAGAAGACTTTATATAAGCCACATCAACATGGCAAGAAAACATATTAAAAGCCAAACAAAAAGATTCTTTGGGGTGGTTCTGATGGAGGAAAGACATGGGTTAAGTTGCTGTTCAATTTGAAAGGGATTTTTAAAGCAGAAGCGTTAGGAAGGGGGGGAATGAGGCATGGTATTTTAACCTTTTGTTTAGATGTGATAACAGCTTACAAAAGAAACTGGCAGGTTTAGAAACTATTCAAAGGAAAAGTTCATGAAGAGGTTACATGTAAGAACAATATGAAACCAATTGCACAAAAACGAAAAAACTAGAAGGCACAATTTTAAATAACATAGGATTCAAAATAAACAAAAAGTGTAATATCTAAAAAGTATTCAGTCCGTTTGTCCTGGATACATAAAATGGTGACATTTTAGTGCAAGATATTAACCAATAACTAATAAGCAGTAAATATTCATGAATAAGATTTTGATTATATAAGCCAGTTCCCCCGAGTTCATCTTACCAGCACTATAGTGGGATATTGTAGAATGTGACACACTGATCCTAAAATGCATATGAAAGAGTAAATAGCCAAGGAAAGCCAATCACATACAGAGAAGAAGATGAAAGGAATAGTCCTGTCTGTGTATGTAATTAGTTAGAATGGAACTAGGAAAGTCTAGTGTTAGCATAGAAATTAAGACTATATAGCCCAAAAAAGAGATTGTCCCATGGAACTCGATTGCACAAGGAGCACATAAAATCTGTCACAAAAACCGGGATCCTCGTGAGAACTAGTTGCTCATGATTGCATCAGGCCAACAAACATAAGCCATCATTGAACTGAGCTGCTGAGGATGTGTGCCTGGTTATCTGTAGGGGAGCTGGAAGAGAGCAAACAGAAACCGCCTTTGATGGGAACACAGACACATTGCCTACAGATAAAAGTGAGAAATAAATACAGATAAAAATATAGGAGGGTTATTAGATTTGATGGTGGGTATTTAGCCTGCCTTACTACTTTTATTTTTGCAATAAATTGTGAGACTATATCATTAGTTGAGGCCAGGAAGCTGGGATGAGAGAAGACAGAATAATTGCTCTGACAAGCAAAGGAATAAATATACTAAGGCAGGGCAGCAAGGTTGCCGGGGACTAGCTTTATGTCATGAATTTATAGATGAATGAACACACATGGATTTTATATTTGTAACATTTAGCCTCTTAAGAACTTATGAAGTGAATCTACACTAGAAAGGGGGAAAGTGAGGTGACAGTGTGAGAATTTAGCCGGGCGGAAGTGGCACACACCCTTAATCCCAGCACTTGGGGCAGACGCAGGCGAATCTCTGTGAGTTCGAGGCCCAGCCTGGTCTACAGAGGGAATTCCAGGACAGCCAGGGCTGCACAGAGAAACCCTGTCTCGAACAAGCAAAACTAGAATGTGAGAACTTGGTGGATGAATTGTTCTGTGAGGTAACAGGACCACACAGGGCAAAGATGGGATGAGCTGGGCCGGCTCTTTAAACCAAAGACACCACTCTCTTGGTGCCGTTTACTGGTGATAAAAGGTCAAAGGACCACCGTGTAGGGCCACAAAATTATAGACCACATAATGTTTGTTTGGCAGTGTGAGACAATATCTTACTGTACAACCCTCGCCAGCCTGGAACTTTTTATGTAGAGCAGGCTGGCCTCAAACTCACAGAGACCCACCTGCCTCTGCCTCCCGAGTGCTGGGATCTAAGGTGCATGCCACCAAGTTGACCACAGTATGCTGAGACTGATGAAATGGGAGAAACGCGAGACAATGCTGAGAGAGACATTTGTCAAGCTCTCAGTATTGACAGGAGCACAAAATGAAGCCTTGCAGGAGTGCATGGCACGTTACTGAAAGGGAAAGAAGCCTCATTTCTGGGCTGCTATAACCTCTCAGCCACACACTTTATTAACTTGGAGGTCAAGTATAAGAGAGAAGAAGCAAATCTCCCTTTTTGTTTTTTGATTAGAAAAAAAAAAAACAATACGAAAATTGCTCTGGCCCCTGAAGAGGCATCCCAAAAAGCAAAGCTAGCTAGTCTCTTCCTTGAACACTCAAGAGTATCAGTAGAAACAGACTCATGTGAAGACACCAAAGGAAGAGCTAGAAACAAGGGCTGGGAGTATAGCTCAGTGGCATGTGTGTTTAGCATAAATAAAGGCTCACGTTCAATCCCCAGGACTGTATAAACCAGGCACAGTGGTTTATACCTATAATTCCAGCACTCAGAGTATGGGGGCAGGAGAATCACAAGTTCAAGGTCATTTTCACATACATGGTGAGTTCAGAGCCAGCTAGAGATATGTGAGACTGTATCAGAGAGAGAGAGAAACAATGGTGGGGTATCCCGTGCTGACTAGGGAACTGCTAGTAGCTCCAGGTAATGGCACCACATGAGATCTGGAGCTTCCGAGGCAGAATTCTAATCCAGTATATAGCACCTACACTGGCTGTGTAGATACAGCCTCTAGATAAGCCCTCTAAATAGCTCCTGGGTGCCACCCTGAGCACTTCCTGCCTGGTCATTCTGAGCCTTCCACTAAAGGACAGCTAAAATCTTCCTGGCGACGAGGAAAGGAAGGTTACAAGTTTATTTAGGATTCCAGGCTGATATGAAGGGAAGAAAGGGGGTGGTGAAAAAAAGACCAAAGAATCAAATTGCTTTAGAGGCCCAGCTTTGTGCATGAAGCTAGTTGAAATTTCTTACTTCTCAAACGAAAGTCTCTGGACCAGGCAAGCGGCTGTGAGCGATCCGAGTCTGTTGCAGGGGTGACTGTGTAGCCACTGAGATTGATTTCACAGCAGGAACAACTGAAAATCAGACCCATTAGTCTTCAGTCACATCCCTGCCTCTGGAAAGCATGCAAATCTGTGTGCCCTTTCATCATGCAACAAGTCTGCATCTCAACGTCCTTTAAAATGAGATTTCTGGACCAACTCTGATGTTCCCACAAAAGGACATTACATAACCGAGCAAAAATAAAGAGCCAAGAAATAACTGTCTCTGGCTTGTGGGTTTCTAAAAGAATAAAAAAGGCTGGGCATTGATCCCATCGCTATAATGAAATGCTTTAAAGGTTGTATAATCAATCACCTTCATTTCAAATGTAACAATAATCACTTTCTTTTGTCATGAAAAAAGTAGGAACTTCATTTCATTCCACTAGCTCTGCATACTATAGCAGACTCACTATAGCTGTCTGTCTTCTCACCGAGGAACCACGAAGAGAGTTGAGGGAGGTCCATACCTTCCAGGACTTTGCTCAGGCCTGCTTTATTTATTATAGGGCCTTTGTGTCTGGAATGTTCTGCATCTATCATTCTGTCTACTGAGAGACACCCAAAGATGGCCCTTCTTGACAGCTCTCTTCACCTAGTTATCATCTAGATATTTCCACTCTGCTCCTGTCCAAACCACAAAGCCTCAATTCTCCTTCTGAGTACTCTTGATGGGGCAAATGTGCTGAAGACATCTGAAGACCCCAATCCACCGCTGAACCACAAGCTGCGGGACACTGGACTTCACATGAGGAAGGGCAAGTACTCGCTCTCAACAGGAATGAGGGTGCCCGTGAACTTCACACCAGATTGCCCCACAACACTCCAGCAGGGGCTGAGTACTGAGAAAATAGAACTGATATTTAAAGCTCTAATTACATGGACTTGTAAACCCTCAAGGAAGGGCCAAGTTCCACTCAGACTTTATGACTCAGTACTTTTGCAGGGACCGGGAGAAAGTGGGGACAAGCACTGGGAGCTGCGCTCTCAAGGTTCCTAAATAGCTTGGTATTCATAGCTAAGGTTACACACCACATTCCTTCCTCAGTACAACTATGGGGGTTCCTTGTGCTTCTGTCTCCCTCCTTAACTCCAGATCTAACTGTGGGACCCTGAAAGTCTGTGTATGACAACCTTCCCCCTTGAGAGGAAATGAGGGAGACAGCTGTCAACCATCACACAGCATCTAGACGGGCTCGCATGACCTCGTTGTCAAGGAAGGTCAATGGCCAGCTCCTGAAGACCAATTGTCACCTCCTCCCCAACTCCTGAGTTAATGCAGATGTTTTGTACTGGAATGATTCTGTAATGAATAATGCATTCAGAGCAGTTCACTGCTGGGCAGAAAGAAGGGAGGAAGCCTAATCAGTGAAAGATCCTCTGCAAACCAGAAGCCCAGGAGAAAAGAGGGCTCACTTCAGCTCTTTTTGCATGACCTACAGGTGAACTCCAACAGCCAATGACCTGGTTTCTCTTTTGCAGAAGCATATGGCATTGCCGTTCCTAAGCAACAGGCAGGTGCCTTCATTTCCCATTGTGGCTCTGACTGAAATCACTCAGCTTGCTGTTTCTTTCATAGCTCAACCCATTTCCTATCGACCTGCAGAGAAGAGCCTGAAATGGACTGCCTCCTTCTTCACACACAACCAATGATTTTCTGAAGTCCAGTCCCTCTTGGGCACAAGGAAAGAAACATAATTTAGAGCGACACCTGTCAGCCAGAAGTAACTAGTGGTGACACTGTTTTTACCCAGCAGTTATCAAATGAATGGAGTCATTTCAAAGAGCCACAGCTGTGCCTCGGTGTTCTCTTGGTTCAGACACGATGTAGCACATACTGAGTTTGTTTTTCGGCTTTGTGCCTCATGCACAACGAGGCAAGGATGTCTCAGTCTCCCATCAGAACAAAAGTCAAAGTGCATATTCCACAACTGAGTCACTTGGCAGGCTGCAAACCACTGGCTTGACTGCATAGTCAGTAAACAAGGTCCTCATTTCCAAAGTGAGCTCTGGGAGCTGCCTGTTTTGAGTGCTTGCTAGGAAGCTTTGCAATCAAGCTTAAAGGAAGCCTCAGAGACGTGTTAGTGCTCACAATTGACACACGCATTGGCATGTTCACATGTATGCGCAGGTGCGTGGGGGTGCTCACGACGGGTGTGGAAGCCAAAGATCAACTTCCAATGTTGTTTCTCAGGAGCTGCCCACATTGCCCCTCCCTGACTCCCTCTTGTCAGGGTCTCTCAGTGGGACCTGAGGCTGGCTTCTACAAGTAAGCTAGTTTAGCTGGCTAGGAGTCCCAGAATTCTATTCGTCTCTGCATCGCTGGGATTACACCCTGCTTTTATGTGAGTGGTAGGGGTTGAACTCAGACCCTCATGCTTGCACTAAGCTATCCCAGCCCAAAGGAGCACTTTTAGAATAAAAGAAAAAACTAGGCAGGATGAATTTTCCCATTATCAACCCCCACAGAATGCATGCCTATGCACACAGAAAGAGACAATTCCACCAAATATCCTTTTACCCATCTGCTTCTGAAATCTCTTCCTCCATTTGAAGAACTCCCCCACCTTAAAGGGGCCTACCCACCACAGTGAGTGTAATAATGTCAGGCTTACCTTCCCAGCCAGTCAGAGCCTGGGGATCTAGGCACCTAAATAGAGGGGCTTACCCAAGAATACAGAGCTCACCCAGCATTCTTTTGCGGAAGCAAGGACAGTGCCAGAGCTGGTGCAGGCATACACTGCTGCTTGATCCAGAAAGCCCCATTCTTCTCTCCAAACCCCACCCTCTTAGAAAATCTCCAGGAAAGAAAAGGCACCAAAAAGTTCCCAGTTCCATGTTCTTGGCAACTATGACAGCTCCTTCCCTGAGGTTGTCAGGAGCCCAAGCACCCACCTAAAGCATTAAGCTTTTGACCATCCTTGAGCACAAACCCAGCTACATCACCCCTCACCTACAGGCTATAAAAACGCCCTGCTTTAGTTCAGGCATGTGACTTCCGCCTCGATCTCGGACTGGAGGACTCACCCAGGAGTGGCTTTGCTCAAATACACCTGTTCTCTTTTACTTTTTCAATTTGGCTTAATCTGGCTTACCGTATTGGCAGAGAAACCTTTTACTGAGATACAGAAAACCTATTATCTTGGTGCCAAAACCTGGGATTGAACATTTCTGGAGAAGAAACCATCTTTGTTCTGGAGGACCTCTGTGTTAGGAGATGTCCTTCCCGAAGTCTACTCCCACCGTTCAACCCCAGGCCATCTAGGGGGATGCTTCGCCCTGGTCTTCAGTCTCCAGCACAAGCTTAGAAATGGGCAACACCAGGTCTAAACCTGATCCTCGGTCACCCCTGGGGTGTCTGCTGCAAAATTTATACAAATTGGGGCTGACACCATATGTCTAAAACACTTGATTTCCTTTTGCTCTGTGCCCTGGCCTCAGTACTCTTGATAACCAATCAAGAGTTCCACCAAGGGGAACAAAGGGAACTCTTGACTTTAACATCCTCCATGATCTAGGGAATTCCTACCAGTGTACAGACAAGTGGTCTGAACCCCCTTGCATCCAGGGTTTGGGGTTCTGCACTCCCATCCCTCTCTGTAGTCAGTGCTCAGTGAGCCAGGGTTTTTTGGTTGGAGTTGCAGCACCTGCAGACCCCCCCCCATTTATCTAAGGACTTAAACCCTGAACACTGACAGAGTCACTTGAATCACTGGCATTCCCGCCCCTTCCCCAAACCCTGCCTACCCTTCCCCCTCCTACACCACCATGTGCTCCACTTAGCGGCCAACCTTCTTCCTTTCACCACCTCTTCCCCTTCTCCCCCTTCCCAGAAAAAGGTCAAGTGCCAACCTCCTTTCCCTTCCCCACCTCTCTCTCTCTCTCTCTCTCTCCTTCCTCCTACTGTCCCTCCTTCTTCTCGATCCCCTCTCCTTTCTTCAATGCTACAACCTTCACACTGATCTCCATCCACACACTGGTTCCCATCCACACACTGGTCCCCACACTGGTCCCCACCCACACACTGGCCTATTCCCCCTGAATCCTCCCCCAGTGGCTTCTCATACTTAGTCTCGGCAGGCCCCTGCCCTCTTCTGTCCCCTCCAAGAGATGGCCAGAACTGAGGGCATTGTTCAAGTCTGTGTCCCTTTCTCCCTGCAGGACCTCTCACAGATTGAAAAGTGGTTGTGCCCCTTTTCCACTAACCCTTCTCTCCATATAAAGGAGTTCCGTTACCTTTCCCAAGCCTATGATCTTTATGTCATCCCAAGGAGTGAGCAGTAGCTAGACAGTATGCAGACCAGACCCACCTAGAAGACAATATGGTCCCTGTGGGTGACATGGCAGGGCTGGACAAAATGGCCACCAGAAGAGGGACCTCATGGTCCGCTGCCTCCTCCAGGGTATGGAGATGGTCTCAAACAAAGTTCTTAATTTTGACAGGCTCCACAAGATTACACAGTGAGCTGACAAAAAGCCGGCCATTTTTCTAAATCAATTACAAGAGACCATGTTCTATGTACCCGCCTTGGTCCAGCCTCCCCAGCAGGAGCCACTGTCCTTGTCGCCCATTTCATCTCTCAGTCAGCACCAGAGATTAGAAACTGAAAAAGGCTGAGGAGGGTCCCTAAAGGCCAGGCAGGAACTGGTGAAAATGCCTTTTAAATGTTTTTAACACCTGAGGGGAGTCCGGTGCGTCCTCCCAGCAGGCTCCGCTGCAACAGAAGGCTATGTATGCTCTAAGCTCATGCCTCGGCAGCTGCCCGGAGGCCATCAGCACTCCAACAGAGGACGGCTGCAAGGTTCCATCCCGCTGGGACCCAGCCAAAGTAGTCTCCATGAGGAGTCTGCTTCAAATGCAACCAGTAAGGGAGCTGATCTTGAAACTGGCCAGCACTCTGCCACCAACAAGGCCATGCCCTGTCTGCCAGCACCCTGGCCTCTAGAAGTCAGAATGCCCCCATGAGGGCTCATCCTCTATGCCGTGCCACACAGGTCCAGCTCCACCAGCACAGGCATCTGAGACTCTTCCAGCCTTCAAGTTCCTCAATCTGGTGGAAAACTGACAGAACCCAGACTCAGAGACTCCCATTACCTCTGCCTAGGATAAAGCTCCAGGTCGCGGGTAAATCCACCACCTTCCTGGTGGACATGAGGCTACCTTTTCTGTCTTTTCCTCTCACTCGGGTCCCACAATTCCCTCAATGATTTCTGCCATGGGGTGGATGGGACCCCCTCCTTTCCACCTACAACCCTGCCACTTCCCTGCATTCTTGTAGAATTCTTCTCACAATCCTTTCTCTTCATGCCCATTTGCCTGGCACCTTTACTTGGCCACGATATCCCCAGCTGCTTTGGGGCAACACCCACCTTGGCCCCCACACTCTCTTCTGACTCCCATCTTCTTCCCTGAATTGCCTCACAAGACCCTACCCCAGTCTTCCCCCTCCCCGGATCCAGTCAACCCCAAGAATGAGGTTTCTCCACCCCGGTGGTTGCCACTCGCCACCAACCAGTCCTAGTTGGCCTTAACAACCCCTCCTTTTTCCCTTCCAGACTCCAGTTTCCTATTTCTGAAATCCATTGCCAGGGCCTCAAACCCATTATTAACCGCCTCTTACCTCAGAGACTATTAGTCCCTATGGACTTGCCTTGCAAGCCCTCCCATTCTCCCTGTCCATAAGCCCTCTGGTGCTCATCGCTTCATTCAGAACCTCCGCCTCACTAAAGAGACGGCTATTCCAACCCACCCAGGGTCACCAACCCTCACACCCTTCTCTTTAAAATTCCTCCTACAACTTCCCACTTTGCCATCCTGGACCTAAAAGATGCCTTTTTTTTTTTTTTTACTGTCCCTCTACTCCTTGAATCATGGTTTCTCTTTGCCTTCACCTGGGAGGACCCTGATAAATGGTTTGCCAGAGAGCCCACGTGAACTGTTCTCCCTCAGGGTTGTCGGGAGAGCCCCCATTTCCTTGGCCAAGCCGTGGCCCAGAATCTTTCCACCTTTGATCCCAGTCCTAGCACACTTCTCCAGCATGTAGATGACCTCCTACTCTGTAGTCCCTCCCTGTCCCTGTCCCAGTGAACCAACTGTTTGCTCCTAAACTACCTCTGCTCCCTATGACACCCCAACAAAGGATTGGCTATGCTCTCTCACTGTTGTGAGACCATAGCAGACCAGAATCTCTTATTTTTGGACCTGATGAGATTCTCCTGTCATCATGGCCAAGTCCTTGTACCAGGCAGAGAGACCCCCAACAGGGCCCTGGACTTATTGGGTCACTATCTGCCGCCATTTCTCTTTACTGCAGGATGCCCTCCTAATGGCTCCCACCCTAGTCCTCCCAGACTACACCCACCTCATTACAGATGAAAAGGTGGGAGTGGCCACCGGGGTTCTAGCCCAACCAGTTGGGCCTTCAAATCAGGCTACTGCTTTTCTGCCCCAACAACTAGACCCTACAATGTGTGGATGGCAGCCATGTTTGTGAGCCCTTGCAGCAGCAGCAGTGGCAGCCAAACTCACCCAGGAGGGCCCTCAAGATGGCCCTGTTTCAGCCAATCACTGTATACTCCACCCACTGCCTCTCGGACCTTCTCCTGAGTCATTCTTCTCTTTCTCTCCTTGGGCCCTCATGGGTCCAGGTCTTTCATTTACTGTTTCTAGAAAATCCCCACATTCCCTTGGCCTCCAGCCCTCCCTAAACCCTGCAACGCTCTGCCCTGTCCCTTGGTCCTCTGATACCCCCTCCCACTCCAGCCCAGAGGTTGTGGAGGCCTTATGCTCACCCCACCCTGGTCTCCTAGACCAGCCCCTTACAAACCTCCAACTCACCCTCTTTGTTAATGGAAGCTCTCTTATAGACAGATCAGGAAACCACCAGACAGCTTGCGTAGTAGTCACTTCCACTAAAATGGTTGAAGCAACCTGCCTGCCGACGGGGACCTCTTCACAAAAGGCCAAATTAATTGCCTTGACTAAAGTGCCTGAAATAGCTAAGGATCAACAGGCTAATATCTACACAGACTGTAAATACACCTTTTTAATAGTCCATACCCATTCTGTCCTTTGGAAGGAAAGGGGCTTCCTCACTACCAAGGGTACTCATTCCCATTGCCAATGAACCCTGTATGGCCAAGCTCTTGGAGGTCCTGCAGAGGTGTCCATAATCCACTGCCTTAGACACCAGTCCTCCAGGGACCCAGTGGCCTTAGGCAATGCCAGGGCTAACTCTGTAGCCCAGGGACTGGCCTCCAGCTCCACTAGATCTACAGGACATATTTTGTTTTTGACTTCCTTCTTTTCAGTCCTGTTATCAACCAGAGGAGAGAGACGAACTCCTAAATAAAGGGCCACACAGACAAAAGACAGATAGGTCTACTTGAAAACCACCTGATCCTCCCCCAGGACCAGGCACTGTCCATCATTTCAGACATCCACCAAGCCTTATATATGGTCCGCACGGCTTTGTTCCACTTTCTACAGACCCTCTTTGATCCCTCCCATCTTCAAACCTATATTTTCAGGTCCATTCCTCCTACCAGACGTGTGCCAAGGCCAACCTGCAGGGGTCCCTCCAGATATGCCAGTCCCTGCACCAGCTCTGAGGACATCACGTGGGCAAGGGCTGCCAGGTTGACTTCACCCACACGCCCACTCCTCCTAACTCTTGTTGACACTTTTACAGAATGGCTAGAGGCGTTTCCCCACCTGCAGGGAAACAGCAGATGTGGTGGTTCAGGTTCTCCTTGAGCACATCCCTCAGTTCAGCACGCCACAACCATCCAAACACACAACAGTCCAGCTTTCACTTCCAGGGTCATGGAGCTTGTGTCTGAAGCCCTCAACATCTGGAAACTCCACATCCCCGACTGCCCACAATCCTCAAGAAAGGTTGAGAGGGCCAGTGGACTCATCAAACAACAACTCACCAAGATCTCTACTGAACTCAAGTTGTCTTGATCCTCCCTCCTCACCATGGCCCTTACCCATCTCTAGGCCACCCCACACTCTCCTACAGGCCTACATCCTTTTGAGCTCCTTTATGGAAAGCATTTCCTCCTCAACCAGCGCCTACCAGCAGAGACCCCTCACTGTCTGGGTATCCCTGTTCACATGCTGACAGCTATCTCCCTGCCCCCATGCCAACGGGCCCAACTGCTCCTGAGTCTGCCCCACTCTCCCTGGGGGACTGGGTACTCCTCAATAGTTATCCACTAAGTCTCTAGAGCCGTGGTGGACAGGACCCTACACTGTGATCCTCACCACCCTTTCGGCTACCAAGCTCCTGGGACATCAGTGCTGGTACCACCTCTCCAGGCTCAAGCAGGCACCTACCCAGGATGAATGAATGGCCTGTCCAGCAACTGGGACCCTCCACCCTCTGGTTTACAGAATGTCCCAGTGAGGGGCGATGATGGTCAAGCCTATATGCTCTTGTGTCTTGCTCATTCATCTTCGTCTCTTTTGTCTTCTGGGCTATATTTTTTCCCTCAAAATGTCCAGGTCTTTTAGCCAGAACCATAGCCTTTGCCTTATCACCAAACTCTGTTCCAGTTGTTTTCCAGACACCAGCATGCTCCTGGGGAAAGAGTGCTGCTACTGGGTCAAGGATCTAGCCTGACGGGAACTAATATCGTTCCACAAACAAAAAGAAATTGTTCCATAAGCTACTGCCATTCCATAAATTATCTGAAGAACTTTGTCAATACAACCAGGACACATCCTCGTTCCATTCTTTCTGGCAATCTCCACTCTTCCCATTGCTAACCCCATTCACAGCGCTGGTGATAATAACCTATCTTTTTCTTCTAGCAACTTGCCGTCCCTGCTTCCTCCAGGAACAGATTCATGAGGTCTCCACGGTGGCAGTTGACCAAATGCTTCTTCACCCAATCCTCCCACTGAGCACGAGCCCACCGGCTCCCAATTCCCCCTATCCACATCGCCCCATGCCAACAGGAAGATTTGATTCAGCACCCATATATCCAAAAAGGTCGGGATGTTCAGTTGGAAACTCCAGCTCACTCCTTCTTGATCCGAAACACCCCATTCCTCTTTACAAACCCCGCCCTCTCAGAGACTCTCCAAGAAAGGAAAGGAGCCCAAAAGCCCAGTTCCGCATTCTTTGTGGCTACAGGAGCTCCTTCCCTGGTGTTGCCAGCAGCCCAAGACCCTGCCTAAAGCACTCAGATTTGACCATACCTGGGCACAAACCCAGCTTGTGGCGGACACGCCATCACCCCTAACCTACAGGCTATATAAGCTCCCTGCTTTAGTTTGGACACGTGACTTCGCCTGCCTGGGTCTCTGGGGCTGGAGAACTCACCCAGGAGCTGCTTTGCTCAAACAAGCCTGTCCTTTTACTTTTTCAATTCAGTTTGGTCTGGCTTACTGCGTCAGCAGAGAAACCTGCTATCGTGGTACAGAAAACCTATTACTGTTCAATACCAACAGCGCAAGGAAGTAAAATGAAGCTTCTAAGACTCGGCAGCAGCAAGAGTGCCTACAAGCTGCCCCAGGCTTCACAGCTTCAAGGACAAGTTACACCAGCGGGGTTAGTGCCAGCCAGGGAGAAAGCTGCTGTCTCAGGCCCCAACCCTGGCTTCAGAGCTGCTCTCCAACCCTCCATGGAGACTTAGAACCAGGCAACATCCTTTTAATGCGTGCGTGCGTGCGTGCGTGCGTGCATGCGTGCGTTTGCATCCAAGGAAGCCAGATGAAGGCAGCAGATGCCCTGGAGCTGCAGTTACAGGTATTTGTGAGCTGCCAGACATGGGTGCTGAGAATCCAACCCTGATTCTCTGCCAAGGTAGCCAGTGCTCCACACATCTGAGCCATCTCTCATCCAGCCCCAGGCAACATCCTTTCAGACAAACTCGCCACTTCCATTAACCAGCCTCGGGTTTTATTGCTACAAACAAAACCTGACAGTAGACATTTTAAATTTTTTTTCATAGGTTTGGAGCCATGGCTGCCCTTCCAGAGGGTGTGGGTTCAATTCCCAACATCCACATGGCTGCTCACCACTGTTTGTAGCTCCAGTTCCAGGGAATCCAATGCCCTCTTCTGGCAGCAGGCACACAAATGGCGCAAACACATATGCAATGCAGTCAGAACCCCATACACATAAAACAATTAAAAACTCTTTAAGTTTTTCATGATGTCACCATGTAAAGATCAATAATATGTTTGGAGTTTTTAATTGCCTTTCACAGCTTTTTCCTAATTCTTGAATGCTTGCTCATTATTTCATGCATCACTAATCTATGCATCTCAGATTTCCTCCTGCTTAGAGATACCCAAGGCAGGGTGGTACCTGTAGACCCAGACGGAGCAGGTCTGAGTTGCTCCTGAGCGATGCCCATGCTGTTTGCCTCCGGCAGCAGTTTGCACAGCAAGGCTATCCAGTATTCACTTGCTGCTTCCGAGCCCCAGTGTAAAACTGCCTCACGACTGAATAATAAGTGTATAAATAAGTAAAACTCAGCATGGTCCCCATTTTCTGGAGTTTATCCATTCTTTTAGAGTTTGCTGTTGTTGCTTTTGTGTTTGTTTGTTTGTTTGTTGAGACAGGGTTTCCCTGTGTAACAGCCCTGGCTGCCCTGGAAATCACTCTGTAGACCAGGTTGGCCTCAGACTCGGAGATCTGCCTGCCTCTGCCTCACGAGTGCTGGGATTAAAGGCGTGCGCCACCACCACCTGGCTATGTTTCTTTTAATTTTAGGTCTAGAATAAATTGACTTCATAGTTTGTTTTTGGTAAGAATTGCTGCTGTTATTATTGTTGCTACTGTTGTTATTCTTGTTGTTTTGAGAAAGGATCTCACTCTGTAGACCAGACTGGACTCAAACTCACAGAGATCCACCTCCCTAGTGCTCAAATTTCAGGCAGTAATCCAGGCCGGTTGTTTTGTTTTGTTTTGTTTTACTGTTTAGGGGACTTGGGGGTTTTTTTGTTGCTTCTGGTTTCATTTAGACCAGGTCTTCTGCATCCCACAATGGGATACTCACCAGGCAGCTGAGGACGATCTTGAACCCCTGATCCTCCATCATTTGAGTGCTGGGATGACAGACATGCACCACGATACCCAGTTTACGGGGTGCTGAGCATTGCTCCCAGGGCTTCTTGCATACTAAGGAAGCTCTCTCATCAAGTTATCTCCATCCCCAGCTCCTAGAATAACTATACTTTAAAATGACAATAGATGGCATCTTATGGGCCATGCCTTATCCCACATGGAAATTGTATTATGTGTAAAACATTACCTTGGTGGTTAAGAAACTGTTAAATTCAACAGTCCATATAATACAACCACTTCGGTTTTCAGCTGCATATTGTAGACTATCCACTAGTACTACTTCATGGACCCGGAAGACTCATTTAGGTAGACTCTCAAATGTAAATGAAAAGCGTGAGGACACATCCTTGACGCACAATAACACCTATGCCTGGAGCTGTAAAGACACAAAGCAGCCACGGTTCTACTTCCCCTTTTGCAGAAGTGTGTTTTCTATGGACCCACCCTCTGCACCTCCCTTCCCTCTCATACCCTTGATGTTTTCCATAGCAACGTCTTTGAAAAGGAAAAGCCAATTTCTTGTCAAAATGAATAAAATTGTCTTGCAACATGCTGTGCAATTAGAGCTCGCATTCACCCTCCTCCACGGCACTCATACACCACTTAAGCTGCTCTTACCCCCAAAATTGTCCATCAGATTTCTCTGAACACTAAGCAGTGTGATTTCTGAAGGCATTATGCGTTTATAATAGCAACATCCCCTGACTAGCCCTGCCCAAAATTTCCCAAGACTTTAGAAAATTCAGCTCCTTGCCCACCTCTTTTCCCATACTCTAGAGATGGCAGCTCCCACCAGTCTACAGTTCCTTAGAAGGCTACAGGTTAGAGGAGCTTACTCTCAGCTTTTCTATCATCTTCTATTATGATAGATAACTTACATTGATTCTCCACATAATGAATAACTCATTAGTGAGGAACAGGTGTGGGACTGCTGTACTCAGTCGCCACAGAAAAAAAAGTATGCAAGACGATTTTTCTTTTCTTTCCTTTTTTTTGGGGGGGGGTCTTTTGAGAAGAAATAGGAAAGGGTAGGGCAGACTCAGCAAAGAGATGGGGCTTTACAAGAGGATTTTTGAAATATCACAAAAGTATTAAAGACTCTCACACCAAGATGAAGAAAGAAATGTTAATAAAAATGTATCAAAATTAGATACGCTAGGTTTGCTTTTGAGTGGGCGTTCTAAACAATCTGTCAAGTTATCCAACCAAGGGTGCTTATGGGAAAGTCAGTGGCAGCCAGAGACCTGGGAAGAAGAATAGGAGGAAGAGGAAGGAGAAAGTTGCTCACTGGAAAAGAAAGCCAACATTGGTGGAAAGGAAGCTGGACATGGCCCCAGCCCATCCTCTGAACCCATTTTATTCTCAATGGCTGCCATCTTTTTTAGAATAAATATAAAGGATCATGACAGACACAACGGAAAGCTGGCTTCTGTGACCTGGTTAATTTCAGATACTCTAGTGCAGGGAGGTCTCTTACATGGTTCCTCTTGATATGATGGGCTGGGCCCAGCAGCCTTTCTTTTTGTTTGGGGAAGGAGTTGCGCCTTTTCAGCCAATGGCTGGAGTTTGCAATAGCAAATATCAAGGCCCGGGGCAGTGATGGTGCACACCTTTAATCCCAGCACTTGGGAGGCAGAAGCAGGCAGATCTCTGTGAGTTCAAGGACACCCCGGTCTACAAAGTGAGTTCCAAAACAGCCATGACTGTTACACAGAAAAACCCTGTCTCGAAAAACAAACAAACAAATATCAAGGCCCACACAAGATCACACACACCAGAAGCTTGCTAGCTTTTATAACTCACAGGTTAAGTTTTCCCAGGAAAGATCCATCTGTGGGCAGTGGGTTAGCCCACCGTTCTCAGGAAAAACACAGAGCCTTATTTAAAATGAAAAATTCCCTTTTATGAAAAAAAACAGATAAAGCTAATTAATTTGTTACTGGGCAGACTGTATCTGTGTCCATGTCTTTCTGTGAGTCTCTTCTACGCATGATCAATGCAGATTCTGTGAACACCATTGATTAAAGAAAAACCTGGGAAGGTATTTTCACTATACTCCTCCTTACGCAAAACTGAACTCCATCTTTGGGAACCAAATTATAGGTCCAAAGAGAAAAGAGCTAATGGCTAACCAGGAAAGAGAAGAAAATGAAGGACTCTGAGCTGTCACAAAGGCAGTTCACCCAAAGTCAGTACCTCCAAAAGCTCCAAACAAAATGCTAAAAGGAGCTCAAAATTCAGTACAGCCCTGGTCAGCAGCCCAGTTGCCTGCTGTCCAGCCTTCTCAGATCCCAGAGAAACGCTGAGCAAGGCCCCGCTACAAATAGTAAATAAGAAGAACCAGAACAGACATAATGAAGACTTGGATCTTTTGAAATTTGGTTCATTTGGGGGTGAGCAAAAGCAGGGAGACTTCTAACATGAGTTCCAAATCGAGACTCATGTTCAAATTGTCTATATTAAGAATTTTCAAGACAGTTTTAGCACCTTTTTTTAATCAAATATTCATTCTTAGGCTACAAAATAATGGGCCCATTATGACACGTTCATGCATATGTATCATTGTGTGCTGTTCATAGTCCCTTCCTGTCAACCTCCTCCTCCCTCCTGCTGCTTTCCTTCCTCCCTTCCTCTCTTTCTGCTTTCATGTCGTGTGTGTATATTTAAATCTAGATTCTTTATATGAGAGAACACATAATATCTGTGTTTCTTTCCTTCTCCACTACCCTCTCCAATTCCCCACTCTCCGATTTAAGCCCCATTCACCCCCAATGTCACAGATGATAGATAGATAGACAGACAGACGGACGGATGGACGGACGGACAGACAGACAGACAGATGGATGGATAGATAGATAGATAGATAGATAGATGGATAGATAGTAGATAGATAGATGGATGGATAGATAGATAGTAGATAGATAGATGATAGATAGATAGTAGATGGATGGATAGATAGATAGTAGATAGATAGATGATAGATAGATAGTAGATGGATGGATAGATAGATAGTAGGTAGATAGATAGATAGATAGATAGATAGATAGATAGATAGATAGATAGATAGGTGATAGATTGATAGACAGACAGATAGATGATAGATTCTGCATATGAGAGAAAATGTGGGTTTTTTTTTCTTTCTCTACCTTATTTCGCTTGTTTTTGGCTCCATCCATTTTAGAAGACAGCTATCGATATAAAAGCATATTGTGAAAAACAAATGAATTAGAGAGAAGCTTGGTAGGCAGGGCATTGGCAAGTTTGGGGAAATGCTGCAGTCCACAGCCCTCTGCTGCTCTCTGAATTGCCCCCACTAATTCATTTACTTACTTACAAGGTTAACTTGTCTGAGCTGCTTTTTGAGCTTTTGATGCCTTCCCATTCTGAGTCAGACTTTCATTTTCTCCCAAGGAAAGCCACACAGCATATTGGGGAAAGTCTGAATATGGACAGTGAGAGGGATTGTGTAATGATGTAAACACATTTGATGCCACTGAACCATAGCCATAGAAGAGTTAAAATATAAATGTTATGCTGTGTATATTTTACTGTGATAAAAAAAAATGACTGGGGTAGAAAACATATTGTGTTAATGGGGGAAATAACCTAAGCATCCAAAAATAAGAGAAGACTTTATGACCAAACATTTAGGTATTTGTCAAGCACCAAATGAATGCTATAAGACAATGCACCAAGTGTTCACCATTGGATTAAGATTGGCATACTGAACTGCATATGTCCTGTGAATCAACTACTAACAGTGACCACTGCTTACTGACCACACTCCATATTTTATTTCCAATCCCTGCTGCACACAGTGCTGCTGGGGGACAGAACCAGCATCCATGTAGGTTAGGTTTACAAACAGACTTAATTTTCCCAATATTAAAAAAGCTTGAAGATAGAAGAGTGATGATAAATTATAGGACCAAAGAACAACAATGTCTAATTCTACTGGCAGTACCCCCTGAAATCCATAGAAACTACAGGGCTACTCAAAATATAAAAACCACAACTGCCATGTGGTCCAGTTATGCCATCCTGGAACCTATCATTGGGCCACAGGAACATTTGTACATTCATGCTCTTTGCAGCACTAGTCACCAGACATGGAACCAAGACTAGATGTCCATCCAGAGACAAATGGATAAACAAAATTAATATACACACAAACATGGAGTTTTATTCAGTCACAAAGAAAAAAAATTGTGTCACTTGGTAGAAAATGGATAGAACCAAAAATCATTAAGTTAAGTAAGCCAAACTCAAAGAGACAAACATGTCTTTTCTCATGTATAGAATCTATACACACACAGACACACACACAAAGTGTGCCATGCAGCTGACTATGTGTCACTGGAGTCCCAGAGAAGTAGATTGTGAAAGAATATTAAAATAAAACAATGAGAAAAAAAAGAATGGGACATGGTGGTGCATGACTTTAATCCCAGCACTGGGAAGGCAGAGGCAAATGGAGTTCTGAGTTCAAGCCTAGCCTGGTCTACAGAGTCAGTTCCAGGACAGCCAGGGCTACACAGAGAAACCCTGCTCAAAAAACAAACAAATAAATAAATAAACAAACAAAAGAAAAAGGGGAAATATAAATCATGGTCAATTTTTTCCCAAATGCTATAAAAAGCTGTAATTCTAAGGAGGTCAACAAACCATGAAACAAAACAATAAAACCACCAAGCTAATATACATCACATCGCTGGCAAGTTACTTTTTAAAAGAGGTGAATAATAAACAAACAAAAAACCTAAAAAGTAGCAAAAAGGGGGAGGTGTTATAGTACATATAAAGAAACACCTTTACCAAAAAGCGAAATATCAGACTTACTGGTAAAAACTAAACACTTCCCTCTAAAATTGCCAACACTGAAGCCAATTTATCCAACAGTACAACCTCCATCGTTATTCCCTACATACTTCACATTTTATACAACTGTAAATAATTTAATTGTTAACAATACCGTGTTTTAGTTGTAAATAATACTGTCTTAAGCTAATTGTCAATATTAGGTATATTGACTTTGTATCTTGTGAAACTGTTACAAATGTATTGATTCGGGTGGCTCTCACGTGGTTCCTAATTCACATCTCATGGCATGTGGATGGGTCTTCTACTGGCTATTCATAAACAAAACTCACTGAAGATGAATAGAAAAGTCTCATAAATCACACAAGCAATGAATCATCCTGAGGGTGAATCTAGAAAAGGGGGTTTTATTGATCCCCTTTGGATTCATTTGCCTTTTGTTTCATACCATATTGCATTGCGCAATACAGTGGAAAATTTATTCACACTCATCTCATTAGATGCTAAAAAAGCCTTTGACAAAATCCAACACCCCTTCATTATAAAAGTCTTGGAGAGATCAGAGCCACAAAGGACATACCTAAACATAAAAAAGCAATATACAGCAAGCCAATAGCCAACATCAAATTAAACAGAGAGAAACTCAAAGTGATTCCACTAAAATTAAAAACAAGTCAAGGCTGCCAACTCTCTCCATACCTATTCAATATAGTATGTGAAGTTCTAGCTGTAGCAATAGGACAACTAAAGGAGATCAAGAAGATACAAATTGGAAAGGAAGAAGCCAAAGTATCATTATTTGCAGATGATGTGATAGTATACATAAACGACCCAAAAAATATACCAGGGAACTCCTACAGCTGATAAACACCTTTTGTCAAGTGGCTATATACAAGATTAACACACAAAAAAATCAGTAGTCTTTTTATATACAAACAATAAACAGGCTGAGAACAAAATTAGCCTTCACAACAGCTACAAATAGTATAAAATATCTTGGTGTAACTCGTAACCAAGCAAATCATAGACCTGTATGACAAGAACTTCAAGTCTTTGAAGAAAGAAACTGGAAAAGGTATCAAAAAATGGAAAGATCTCCCATGCTTATGGATCGGTAGGATTAATATAATAAAAATGGCAATCCTACCAAAAGCAATCTACAGATTCAGTGCAGTCCTCATCAAAATCAAAATCTCAGCACAATTCTTTACAGACCTTGAAAGAACAATACCCAACTTCATATGGAAAAACAAAAGGCCCCAAGATAGCTAAAACAATCCTGTACAATAAAAGAACTTCTAGAGGTATCACCATCCCTGATTTCAAGCATGACTACAGGGCTATAACAATAAAACCCACATGGTATTGGCACAAAAAGACAGGTGGATCAATGAAATTAAATCAAAGACTCAGATGTAAATCCACACACCTATGGACACCTGATTTTCAACCAAAAATCCAAAATTAGTCAATGGAAAAAAGAAAATCTCTTCAACAAATGGTGCTAGTTTAACTGCATGTTGGCGTGTAGAAGAAGGCAAATAGATCTGTATCAAAAACCCTGCATAAAACTCTAGTCCAAGTGGATCAAAGACCTCAGCATAAATCCGGATACACTGAATCTGATAGGAGAGAAAGTGGAGAATAGCCTTGAACACATTGAAACAGGAGATAACTTCCTGAAAAGAACACCAACAGCACAGACACTAAGATCAACAATAAATGGGACGTCATGAAACTGAAAAAGCTTCTTCTGTAAGGCAAAGGGCACCGTCAGTAAGACAAAATGGCAGCCTACAGAATGGGAAAAGGTCTTCACCATCCCCTCATCAGACAGAGGGCTGATTTCCAAAATATACAAAGAACTGAAAAAAAAATTCTAGACATCAAAAAACCAAGTAATCCAATTTAAAAATGGGGTACAGATTTCTTAACAGAAGAAATTCTTAACAAGAGAATTCTTAACAGAAGCTTCATTCAGCATCTGGCAGAAACAGATACAGAGACTCAGAGCCAAACATTAGGTGGAATTTGGGGAATCCTGCTGAAGAGAGGGAGGAACTATTGTAGAAGCCAGAGGGGTCAAGGACATCACAAAAAAAAACCCACAGAATCAACTAACCTCAGGGCGAAAGGAACTCAGAGTCTGAAGCAACAGGCAGGGAGCCTGCACAGAACCGACCTAGGCCCTCCGCATATATGTGACAGTTGTGTGGCTTGGTCTGCCTGTGGGACTCCTGACAGTGGGGGCAGGGGCAGCCTCTGCCTCCTCTGCTGGCTTTCAGGACCCTACTCCTCATACTGGCTCTCCTTGTCCAGCCTTAACACAAGGGGAGGTGCTTAGTCTTACTCCAACTTGATATGCCACGCTTTGTCCATATCCATAGGAAGCCTGACCTTTTCTGAATAGAAACAGAGGAGGAGTGGAGGAGGGGCAGAGGGGAGGTGGGGGAGGGACTGGGAAGAAAAGAGGGAGGGAAATTGCAGTTGGGGTGTAAAATAAATAAATAAATAAATTTAAAAAAAAAGAGGTTGACAGGCTGATTCTAAAATACAAGGTAATGCAAATGCTCTAATTACTCAAAACTGTGTCAGAAAAGGAAAAAAGGGGGGACTTTACACTCTCTACTGTCAACATTGGCTACATGTAAAACTGTAGCAATCGAGACAGTATGGTATTGACCTACAGACAGACAAACGTCTCCATGAACAAGAAGATATTATCCAGAATTCGTTCCATACATCTCTGGCCATTAATTCCCAACCAAGTGCCATGGCAGCTCAATGTAGGAAGTATGAGCCTTCCCAGTAACACTACTAAAGCAGTAGATGGATGCATCTGAAAGGAGAGAAGGAGAGAGAAAAAAAACCTGATCCTTACTTCATAACATAAACAAAACCAGCAAATGCATCCCAGACTTAAATGTAAGACCTAAAACCATAAGACTTTTATTTAAGAAAATTGAAGAAGACAGGAAGCAGAGGTAGGTGGATCTCTGTGAGCTCCAGGGCAGCCAAGGCTACAGAGTGAGATCCTGTCTCAAAATTAAACAAACAATAAAAAGTTAGAGATGAGAAAGGTGATCAGTGGGAGGAACAAGAAGGTAATAGGAGTGGATGTGATCAAATGTCATAATGAAACTCGTTATTATATAGCATCAGTATATGCTACTAAAATAGGCTATTAGTTGGAGAAAAATCTCTGTTACTTTGGGCTAGGCAAAGGGTTCTTAGGTACAACACAGTAAGTACAAAGAATTTTAAGAAGTGATGAGCTGGGTTTTCATCAAACTTAAACCCTGCTATGTAGGCTGGCACATACACATATAAACTTAGTTCTACCTAGGCTAAAGCAGGAAGTCAAGGCCAGCATGGACCCTGTCTCAAAAACTAAAGTCACATGAGGTGTAAAACACTCACTCTCTCATATACACTATTAGGAAAATGAAAAGTGGAGCTGCTGACCACAAGAAAATATTTGCAAATCATACATCTGACAGAACATATATACAAAACCAAGAATCTTCATAACACAACAGTAAAACAAACCCCGTTGTCAAACGAGCAAAAGTGTTAAAGGCATATGTGTCTCCAGTGAAGATCTTAGGTAGCCAATAAACATATATGAAGATGGCTATGTGATTTCCATTGGGAAGAAACAAATTAAAACCAAAATGAAATACCAGAACTTATTGGCTTTAAATAAGCCCCTCCCCCTGCTGCACTATATTGCCCAAGCTGGCCTTGCACTCCTGAGTATTTGGATTATAGGCATGTACCACACCGCTACCAACTTGAAATCTATTCTTGTATCTAATAGAATGTATAAAACTAAAGTTGATAATAGCAAAAGTTATAGAGAGTATAAAACAACTGAAACTTCCCAGTGGCAATAAGCATGTGAGATGGTTTGGAAGGTATTTCAGCAACCTCTGTAGCATGAAAACTCAAAACGTGCCCATACAAGCCCTTTATATGAGCATCCATGGCAGTTTTAATAAGGAGACAAAAACTTGAAATAATCCCAAGTCTACTAACTACTGAATTGATACACAGATTATAGTAAGCCAAAACAATAGAATATTTCTACCCACAAAAGGAAACAAAGTCCCTGAATGACCGACCGATAGATTATTAAAAGAGAACAACAAAGTTAAAAGACTGACATTACTCGATTTCAAGGTTTACTATTTAACAATCCAAAAATAGCCCATTTCCTGCTATTAAAACAAAGTATTTAATGTCAAGTCCTTCATAAAGACAAAGTAGGTTATTTGGTTCACAGTTTGGGAGGCTAAGTGTTCAAGATCATGTGTTTGGCCTTTGGTGAAGGTCATACACAGGATGGCCTTGACCCAGACCATTCACAAATCCTACTTTGAATCAACAGACTTCAGCAGCAAACACAAAATCAGAAAACGTCCACAAGATAACATGGAAAACAATGGTTGTCATTGGCAACCAATGATGACTCTAGACCCATCATCAAAGGCACAGTCCACCAAAGGAAGAACTGATGATCCGGGCTTCATAAAAACCTGTGAAACTTCTGTTCTGTGAGTGATACGGTCAAGAGACTAAGAAAACAGGCAGCAGACTCAGGAAAATACTTTCAAAACACGTATCCAAAGTATATTAAAGAACTCTTTAAAAATCCACAATAAGAATGTTAACAACCTAAGCCGAGCCAAGTACTGCCTGTTAACCCAAGCACTTAAGAAACTGAGGCAGGAAAATCATGAGTTCAAAGCCCAACCGTGAGACATTTTTAAAAAAATTGACAGTATAACTGAAAAATAGGCCAAAGGAATGAGAATATGAAAAGTTGCCCATAACATGTGACATCTAAGCAAGTCAAATTAAAACAAAAATTAAAAAAATTACATACGTATTACAAAGGACCAAATCTACCACAGTGGCAGCCAAACCCTAGTGTGGATGAAAAGATATGGGAACTATCATCCATTGCTGATAAGAATGCAAAATGGCCACACCACTGTGAAAAACAATCTGGCATTTTTTTGTAAAGCTAAATATGTTCTATCATAGGATGAAGCCATCTTAGTCCCAGAGAAGTTAAAATTTTATGTCCACACAACTAAAATGTACATGGTTGCTGATAGCAGCTTTATTCTAATTGTCAGAATGTGGGAGAAACAAACATAAATTGAATCAATAAATAATCCATGATGCATTCAGACAATGGCTTGGCTGGTTTTTATTCACTGTTAAAAAGAAACAAGCTACTAAGCCATGAAACCTGTGAAGGAAACTGAGGTGAACAACACGAGGTAGAAGTCAACCTAAAAGGCTGCGTCTACTGTGGTCTAACCTTTGAAATTCCAGAAAAGACAAGAACCAAGGGAGCAAGATCAGGGTTACAACTCCTGTACTCAAGGCTTGGGGAACATTGAGGAAGAAGGGACGGGAAGGTTGTAAAAGGATCAGAAAGTCTGTTGTGAGATTGTCTCCTAGAAATGGCTGGGAAGCTTTACCCATGCTACCTCAGCAATATGGCTGCCCAAACAAGACCTGAGGAAGCACAATACCGACACACACATGAGTATGAAAGTGGGAAATCTCATGGAATTCTGCCCCAGGCAGCTGAGGAAGGTGGAGCGCAGAGGGTGTGCAGATAATGAATGCATCTGGGTAGCCTTTATTCCTTCTGGGAGAGCAAGTGTGATGAGAAGAAAACCCAGCAGCACCCTTCTGAACTGACATGCTCAACTGTCGCGAGACAAGGGAAGGGAAGAGCTCACCCTTTCCAGGTAGAAGCAGCATCAGGGTGGAAGAGTTACTGTGATGTGCGTTATACGCTGGGCAAGTGAGAAAACAAGAGTTTTTATAAACTTTGGGGAACTATGGTTTCTCACTGGTCTGCTCTGTGTGAGTATACACACACACACACACACACACACACACACACACACACGTGGCAGGCGAGTGATGGACAGGTTCCTACAGAAGAAAGCAGTGCTGTGTCTCCTTCTCCACTCTATGAAATTAGTCAAAAGAACATCATGAAACACATCTTCTCTATAAATTAATGACAAGCAATGGTAACACCTCAGGGATAAGGATACATGTGCATGTATATATATGCATGTTATTTATATTATATATGTATAGAGAGAGATATGTTATACCATAAAAGCACAAACTCTAGCATGTGTGTGTATATACATATATTCATTCAAGAATATATATGCTTTAAGCTTTTTCATTCAAGTATATATGTGTGCTGGAGTTTGTGCTTTTATGGTATAATAAAAATATATGAATGGGCTGGAGGGACACCTCTAAAGGCAAAGGCACTAAAGTCAAGCCTGATGACCTGCACTGGATCCCTGGAACCCACGTGGTGAAAGGAGAGAATCAACCACGAGTTGTCTTCTCACAATCACATGTATACTATGGCACACATGTACCCACAAATGTCCATGCATGCCTGAACACACATGCACACCTAAACAGACATCATTTTAAACTATCTTTAAATTAGGAGTTGCGCTGGGCGGTGGTGGTGCACGCCTTTAATCCCAGCACTCGGGAGGCAGAGGCAGGTGGATCTCTGTGAGTTCGAGGCCAGCCTGGTCTACAAGAGCTAGTTCCAGGAAAGGCTCCAAAGCCACAGAGAAACCCTGTCTCGAAAAACCAAAAAAAAAAAAAAGGACCATAAATATTATTGGAGACAGAGAACTAATCCAATGGGTAAAAGTGCTTGTCACACCAGGCTGATAACCCGAGTTTGAATCCCAGAACCCACCCATCTGGCAGAGTGTGTATTTGTAATCCCAGCACTCCTATGAGTAGGGGGTGACTAAGACAGGAGAATTACCCAGAAGCCCACAGATCACCTACCCTGACCTACACAGTAGCAAAGATAATAACAGATTTTACCTCAAAACCAAGATGGAAGATAAGAACCAACTCTTGAGAAGTGGCCTCTGACGCCCATACTTGCACTATGGAGTGTCTGCGCCTACACACTCATTAGAATTACTGGAGGGGGCTCTAAGTTTTTTCATTCAACAAATTAGCCACCTTTCAAAAGGGGAGGGGAATTGTGCTGTTTACAAGATAACCATAAGATTTATAAAAATCGTAATTCAGGGTGGTATAATCTGGAATTTATTTTCTTTCAATCTTAAAAATGTATCTCTGGGTAAAACATGTTATTTACTTCTGCTCACATGCGTGCACACACACACACCAACCTCAACTGGACATGAGATCCAAAGTTTGAATTTTAAATATTTGTCTGGTGAACAAGAAGCCTATGAGAAATATCAATCATTCCAAAGGTGGTCACATCTGCAATCAGCCGTCCAGTAAAGTGTGCTCCCGTGACAGCTTCCCTGGGCACCTCCCAGGGGCTCCTCTGTTCCCTCAGGTTGAGTTTCCTCATTTTCAAAATGGCAGTATCTTGGTCCATGTAGGCTTCTACAGTAAAATACCTTGAACTGGATGGTTTTGTGAACACCTGAAACTTGTTTCCCACGACCTGGGAAAAATCAAGCTACAGTGTCACACAGTTTGGGACTTCTGGCACAGATTTATTTCATAGGTTCTCACAAGGTGCCTTCTTGTCATGTCTTCCTAGACCTAAGAGATGCAATGGGGCTCTCTGGATGCCTTTATAATATAAAGACGTCAAATACTATTTGAAAGGGGCTCCTGCCCCATGACCTAATCACCTCCCCAACATCATCACCCTTAGACGTAAGATTTCAATATATTAATTTGGGGAGGGAGGCACACACATTCATATCATGGCAATCAGTTGACACTGAGTATTAAAAGCTGATCCTGAGGGTTGGAGAGAAAGCTCAGCTATTAAAGGTTAGGCTCAGAACCAACAAATATAAAAACTGATCCTGAATGTAGCAATAGAGCAAAGACACCTAGCTTCCTCAGAGCCTTAGCAGCTCCAGGGTCAAAAATGCACCCCAGAGCTGGGGAAATTGCTCGATGGAATGTGGACAGGTGAAGGACTAGAATTATAAAGCCAGGTGGGCTTGGATTCACCTGAACTCTTAGTACCTGGTAAACATAGCCAGGAGATACCCCCACCTCCCAGGAAGCTGGCTAGCTAGGGTACCCTAATCAGCAAGAAACGTATCCTCAGGAAATGGATGACAATTGAGGGACATCCCTGAGATCGGTCTCAAGGTTTCACGTGGATGAACACATATGCACACTTATTTTCTCCCCTCCTGCTCTCTCCTGACTTCGCATCTATATTTAGGACGAGTAAAACTAGCAGGAAGTCAAGCTCCACACTTTTCTGTCACCAATATGGTAACAAATAAACGTCTGCATTTAAAGACTAAGTATTTTACATTTACATTTCTACTTATTTGTCTTTATGCATGTGGGTGCTTTGCCTGCACATTTGCCTGTGCACTGTGCGCATGCCTGGTGTCTGCAAAGGCAAGAAGAGGGCACTGGTTCCGCTGGAACTGGAGTTACAGATGGTTGTGAATCTTAATGTGGGCGCTGGGAATCCAGTCTGCAGCTTTGGACCCAACTGTTCCGCCCACTCTCCTCATCTCTCTGTGACAGCACCCACTCTCCGGGCTTCTTTGAGGTTTAGTCATGAGCGCTCCTCCACCTCCACCCTCCAACCCTGCTCCACACTCAGCCTCCCAATGTGCCTGTCGCTCTGCCTCTCTACCCAGAAGTCCGACGTATACTTTAAACGTACTCCTAAAATAATACATTTGGCCCCCAGGTCTGCTCCTGCTTTATTTCTGTCTCACACAGCACCGTTTTCTAAACTTGAAAACTCTCATCTTTTTTTCCTTCAGTATCTAATCCCAGACACCTATCAAACCTTATATAGAAAGGCTCTTGATACCATCTTCAAAATGACTCCTTTGCTTGTCCAATGACATCTCTGCCCTTCTTCCATTCTCCCCGTCTTTTTCCTTCTATTCTTCTCTTTCCCTCTTTCCTCCCCACAGCACTCCCAGTTTAGGAACATTTTCTTAATCAGAAAATTAAAAACACAGACCTGCAGTTAGCCCCAAGGGACTTGCAGAGTCCTCTAAGTAAGTCCGTGGGGACAGAATACAATAGAAAATGGACTCGGGTGTGCCGGGCTGAGAGAGCAAATTGTATTAGCACAGCAAATGAAGTCCTCTGTGGTTAGGCTTCTGCCCAGCTCGCCTCTGCTCACTTCTCCAACTAATTCCTCCCGATGCACTGCACTGAGCCACAAGGCACCTCCTGAATCAGGCATGCCTGCCATTCCTCACGCTCACTCAGGTGCTGCTCCCACTGCCTGGAACGGACTGCGCCCGCAGTCAGATGCTAGCCGCTACTGTCACCCCAAATTCAGTCCGTCTGGTGCCTCCATAACAGAATAACAGTGTGAGTCACTCAAAGCAAACAAACATTTCTCACGACCCTGGAGGCTAGGAGCCCAAGATCAATCATGGTCTCAGCACCCGGCAAGGGCCTTAGCACATTCTCATTGGATAAAATCTATCTTTGCATGGCAGAAAAGAAACCAGACAGCCACTCCTGAAAGCCCTTGTATAGCACTATTAACCCTCAGGGAGCAGAGTCCTCATGACCTACCCAACTCCCACTAGGTGCCAACACGATAGCATGGGTACTTCGGGACCCACATTCAGACCACAAGGGCTTCCTTCAGCACAGCTTCAGGGCACGCTCCGGTGCTCAGCACCACGGCCGTGACATCGTCTTCACACTGCTAGAACCCAGTGCAGGCCTCAGACTAGGGTTGGATCTCATTGAATCAGTGCCTTTCCTGCTGCCAGGGCTGACCCGATTTCCCTAAGCAGAGGCTTCGCGTCGACTGCATACACCTAGCACGGAGGAGATGGTAGCATGTGTCTTCTTCCTGCTGCTAGCTTCTGTCATCGCCTTTCACACTCCCTCCAAAGAGGGCGGGCAATTGTACCTATGGAGTTTTGGATTCCTTGGCAACAGTTATAACATACACCTAGTAGTTTCGTTATTACAGGCTCCTCATGAGTTTCATGCAATTCCCATGCAGCCAGGGGTTTGTGCAAGAGTAGCAGAACCCCGATATTCTTTAGTACTGAGTGAGGAATGGGGTGGAGGGAGTGTGTTTTGTCTGGAATCCAAGACCCATTCCCATCTCAACATAGTCAGTAGGGACTGGAGGAACTCCTGTCGAAAGCCCTCAGATGGTGGCTACAAGGCACTATCCAACAGTGGCCAATGGTGTGAATGGCTAGGAGGAGTCTTCTGACAGCTCAGATGCCCAGGTTCAGCCCTTGGCTGTGGGAAAACAGAGTGTAGAGTAGCACCTAGAGCCTTCTGTGGGGACTGCCCTGGGACCAGCCTCGGACTCCTGTTATCCTGAAGAATGGGAAGGTAGGTACCTTAATACTGACAGGGATTGCATCTCACCTTCTCAATCAGGAACAGCTCATTAGAAAATTAACATAGCAAAAGAAAAGGATGCAACCTAAAACATATCCATCATCTAAAATTAATGCCTGCCATACATGCTCCTTTAATCCATAGAAAATTTACTCAGAGCACTCCCTTAACCAGCTTTGGCCCATAACTTTGGCCCAGTCTTGATCTGAACACACATTATCTTACATGCTAATATGTTTTTACACGACCGATGAAATTTACTAAAGACATATTTCTTTCAAACGTTATTAGAAGGCTTTCTTTTTTATATAAGCTCTTCAAATTACATGAGTTCAAAAAGCCACTAGCTGAAACCACCTAGGGTGACCAATTAAGAGGACATTGCAGGACATTGGGGTAGAGAGAAAGAAGCCAGACATCAGGGAATCTGCAGTTCTCAACATGGCCACACGATGGCAGGGTGACTCTGCACGCCAGAACTGATCCTCTGCGGACAGTCTGGAACCTTAGCGTTGTTAGTGACTCCAAAGGAAAATTAAGGTTAATGTGGATGGAAAGTCTATTCCTAGGGGGGGCTTTCCCGCTGCGCGACTAATTCTCCTCTCATTGATGTGTTTGTTTCTCGGAGACAGGCACTTCAAAAGCCTTAGTGAGGCTTTGACACACTGCAATGACATGGGGTTTTTTGTTTTTGTTTTTGTTTTTTGGATCAATGGAATTCCATTAGAAACAGCCCTGTCTGGATAAGGTCTTTAAAAAGAAAGAAAAGACAGACTCAAAGTCAAACCCTTCATCCAACCCGCAGTCAACTGTCTCGGATAAGAGAGGGCAGCAGCTAAGCAGGCCTTCATGTTCCTAATCACCCGCTTTGCTCCTGCCGGGAGGTATCAGCTTACCTTCTGCAGGGAGGTAGGCAGACTAGGAAACCTGAGAGCAACCAAAAAAGGATGATGGCTTCATCAGAGAAAATCAAAACCATAATTGGAATTAATTTCTGAGACCACAAAAAAAATGCAAAACAGGGCATGTGGGATTGCTCAGTGGGTAAAGATGCCTGCCTCCAAGTATGGCGATCTGAGTGTGATCCCTAGGACCCACGTGGTCAAAGAGGAAAATCAATCTGTCCTCTGACTTCCACAAGTGCACAGTGGAGAGATAGGTCAGTGGTTAAGAACACTTGTTGGCTTTGGGGAGGATCCAAGTTCAGTTCCAAGTACCCACATGGTCACTTACAACCATCCATAATTTCAGTTCCAGGGGATCCTATATGTTTGTACCTATACAGGCACAGGGAAAGCATGTGATGTGTATATATCCATATAGGCAAAGCACTCCCACAGCTAAAGTAATAAAATCTAAATAAATTAATTTAACTTAAATCTTAATATATGCAAAGAAATCTAGAAAATCATGCCAGCATAGTGGCAGACACTTGAACCTTAGGAGTAGACAGCACAGGCAAGGAATTCACGAGTTTGGGTCAGCACTGCCTATATAGCAAGGGCTTTGTTTCAAAAATGAAAAAGAAAAGTATCGAGAACATTCCAGGCTTTAATCCCTGCACTAGGGAGAGGCAGGCAGATCTCTGAGTTAGGGGTTAGCCTGGTCTACAGAGCTAGTTCCAGGACAGGCCCCAAAGCTACAGAGAAACCCTGTCTCGAAAAACCAAAAATAGAAAAAAGAAATAAAAAGAAAATTCTAACAGAAGAAATCAAGACCCCATAAATGAATGCAGCCATTCCCTGTGACTGAATGACTGACTAGTAAGTGGCTCTCCTGGTCCCTCACTGACTCTGTAAGCGGCCGTGTAGTCAACAGCTAAATCAGTTTGGGGGTTTGGGGTTTTGTTTTGGTTTTAGTTTTATAGTTGCATGGGTTCTATTGTCTGTAATAAAAACCCTGGCTATTGGAGAAAAGGAAAGAGACAGAAAAGTGGGATCACTCTATAGAAAAATGAATCCAAAGATCTTTCAGTAGAGAACTGGAGACACTGAGGAGTGGGCAGGGGAGGCACAGAGCAGAAGGGCTACAGGACGTGAAGCTGTGTGTGCCTGGTCTTCAGTTTAAGGTTGTTTATGTTTCTAAGACATCAATTTCTGTCTCTCAGAACACCCTTTGGCTCTCTACATTCTGTGCTAGTTGCTGTCCATTGCTGTGGTGAAATACCATACCATGACCAAGGCAACTTATAGAAGGAAGGGTTTCTTTTGGTCTGTGGTTCCAGAGGGATGGGAGTCCGTCACCGTCACAGCAAGAAAGCATGGCACCAGGCACAGAGCAGGAACCACATCAAGCAGGAAACGGAGCAAACCATGTATACCCTGAGTCTGTGGACTCTCAAAGCCCACCCCACCTGGCCTTCTTCCAGCAAGGCTGCACCTTCTAAGCCTCCCTAAATGGCATCAACTGGGGACCAAGCATTCAAATGCCAGAGACTATGGGGGACATTTTTTCCCCATTTAAACCACAGTATCCAAATGCCTTTGAAGTGAATGGATCATGCGTGTCTGTGTGTTGAGAACAGATTCTGTTCGTCTAATGGCAGTGCAGCACAGATGCAAGAGCAAAACACAGTTGTTCACAGAAGAGCAGAGCCCTCAAGAGACACTCAGGAGTGGGTGTGGCAAGTTAGAGAGAAACCAACCCCCAGGAGTTCTATTTCCAACTTGTAGAAAGAGTGTGGGCATGAAGGCCTAGGGCTGGAACAAAGAAGTGATAGTTGCTTGAGGTGATAAGTGCCATTACCCTGCTCCTTACATGCTGTGCACACACAAACACACACACACATTACAATGCCATGCTGTAGCATGCTGTGCACACATGCACACTGAAATGCCATGCTATAGCATACTGTGCACACACACACACACAAACACACTGAAATGACATGCTGTAGCATGCTGTGTACACACACACTGAAATGCCATGCTGTAGCATGCTGTGCACACACACACACAAACACACTGAAATGACATGCTGTAGCATGTTGTGTACATACACACTGAAATGCCATGCTGCAGCATGCTGTGTACACACACATTGAAATGCCACGCTGTAGCATGCTGTGTGTACACACACTGAAATGCCACTCTGTAGCATGCTGTGCACACACACACACACACACAATGAAATGTCATTCTGCAGCATGCTGTGTGTACACACACTGCAATGCCACACTGTAGCGCATAAACAGGCACAACTACAATGCATTGGTGAAAAATTCTGGTGGAAACACCAAGGAGTGCTGGGACTCACACATGTGAGGCAGATAAAGCACTATGAAAAGGAAATTTTTTATTATTTGTTCTTTTTTATTATTGTTTTTATTGAGCTATACATTTTCCCACTCCCCTTCCTTCCTCCCCTCTCCCCTTCTGTCCTACCCCTACCCCCCACACTCCCAAGTTACTCAAGAAATTTTGTCTTTTTCTGCTTCTTAAGTGGATCCATGTATGTCTCTCTTTGTTGTCTAGGTTCTCTGCGGTTGTGGACTGTAGGCTGGTCATCTTTATGTCTAATATCCACTTATGGGTGAGTACATCTATATTTGTCTTTCTGGGTCTGGGTTACCTCACTCAGTGTGGTTTTTTTTTTTTTCTAGTTCTGTTCATTTGCTTGCAAATTTCAAGATGTCATTATTTTTCACCACTGAGCAGTACTCCATTGTGTGAATTTACCACATTTTCCTTATCCATTCTCCGGTTAAGGGGCATCTAGGTTGTTTCCAGGTTCTAGCTACTATGAATAAATGCTGCTAAGAACATAATTGAGCACATGTCCTTGTGGTATGATTGAGCATCCTTTGGGTATATACCCAAAAGTAGTATTGCTGAGTCCTGAGGTAGATTGATTCCTAATTTTCTGAGAAATCACCATACTGATTTCCAAAACAGCTATACAAGTTTGCACTCCCACCAGCAGTGGTGGAGTGTTCCCAAAAAGGGGATTATTTTTAAATACTATATAAAAATTTTGTGAGTGAAAAGTATTACCAAGAAAACAGTTTTCTGATTACAGTAGGTCCTGTAGCAGACTGGGATAGGGCAACAGATCCGAAGAAATCACCAGAAGGAAGAGGCAGGCATGGAGGTGGAAGAAATCACCAGAAGGAAGAAGCAGGCATGGAGGTGGAAGAAATCACCAGAAGGAAGAGGCAGGCGTGGAGGTGGAAGAAATCACCAGAAGGAAGAGGCAGGCGAGGAGGTGGAAGAAATCACCAGAAGGAAGAGGCAGGAGTGGAGGTGGAGGGGGGAAGGTGAGCTGAGCTTTCCCAAGTGTAAATGGGGGGGGGGGTTGACATGGGATCAGCAGATGTGAGATACCATGAAGCTTACACAGATGTCCGCGTGTGGAGGTCTAAGGCTGAAAGATGGGAGGGAGTATGGAGAAGGTAACACTCAGAAAGAATGACAAGGAACTTTCCAGAATTAAACAGAGGTGAGAATTAAAAGCAATGAGTCTAAATAAAAACAAATCCACATACAGTGGTTAAAATTAAAATAAAAGAAAACGTGAAACTTTTAGATTTGGGTCCTAGATTTAAGACTGCAGAATCAAGAAAGAGCAGGGAAGAGATCAAGGTCTGATCTCAACAGATGAGACTCTGTTTATTAGCACAGTGAGACTGACTCGGGGATTTCTCGTATCATCACAGACCCTGAAAACAAAACAAAAACAAACAAAAAGGGGGTAAGAGCATTGTCTCTTTCTTAGCTGTTTCAAACTGAGAAGGGTCTTCTCTGGGCTGAGTAGTTCAGGGTCTGTTGAAAAAAGATGTGGTGGGAGAAGCCTTTACTCCTGGCACCTGGAAGACAGAGGTAGCAGCTCTGTGAGTAGAGGCCAGCCTTGTCTACATAGTTAGTTCAGGACAGCCTGAGCTATGTAGTAAGAAGATACCATCTAATTAAAAACAAAAAAATAAAATGAAGGAAGGAAGGAAGAGAGAGGGAAGAAATAGAATGAAGGAAGGAAGGAAGGAAGGAAGGAAGGGAGGGAGGGAGGGAGGGAGGGAGGGAGGGAGGGAGGGGAAGGAAGGAAGGAAGGAAGGAAGGAAGGAAGGAAGGAAGGAAGGAAGGAAGGAAGGAAGGAAGGAAGGAAGGAAGGCAGGCAGGCAGCAGGCTGGCTGGCTCTTCTGGTCACTTAACAAGAGAGTTTTAACTTGATCAGCTGCAATGGATCATGGGATTGCGGCCATGCACTCCTGGAGAAACTTTTGAAGCAGGATCATCAGAGGGATAAAAACAGATGATTTTGTTCCAGAATGAAACTTGGAGATTGCCCAGGAAGGGTAGAGGGAGGAGGAGAAGTGGGACAGACAGATGAGCTAGTGAGAGGAGGTGGATGTCCATAGATAGGAGCTCGCAGAAAAGACAAGGAGAAGGATTTGCCTTGTGTCTCAAAGACCCATGGATATTTGGCAGGGATGAATCGGGAAAGATGCCGGCAGAGTTGACAAGTTGGAGGACAGCAACAGCTCAGTGTTTAGGAATGTGAGAAGACCCGGGCATGGTAAAAGGCTGGAGAAAACAAGAGCTGTCTTGGGAGGTCTGTTGGGGTTTAGGATCTGGAAAGAAGTCTGTCATTGTGCAGAGACAGCTTAAGAAGGGTGTGGCTCCAGTGACCAGCGAGCGGGAGCAGCTCAGGACCACTGAACTTTAGAGGGCAGACAGACCCAGCAGGTGGACCAGTAAGTGGAACTGACTGCTTCTAAGAGCTGAGACTCTTGCTTAAGAGTGGTACCCAGCTCTCCTGTGTGGAGATTACAGGGAGAGATATGAGTAGAGGCCATAGAGGTTTTACTTTGACAAGAGATGGCAGGACACCCAAACGGGGGTGAAGTAAGGGTGGCAATGGATAAAGCTAAGGGTTGTACTGTAAGGGAAGTACAAGACGCTAAAAGAAATGTTTCCCTCCAGGTCCAGCCATTTGGGGTGACAGCCCTGAGTCCCACTGCCAGGAGTAAGCGAGCGGAAGCAACAGGGGTCTAGACAGGATCAAAGGAAGGGAACAGGAGAAAACATAGGACTACTATAAAGAATGGTACCTGGTCTGGGGCGGAAGGGACAGAGGATCTTTGCAGTCACAGCTCCTCCACAACCTCCAAAGGGAACTCTTGGAGATGCCTCAGGAACAAGATGAAGCTGTTTCTGCTGTACAGTGAAAGCCACTGACATCTACATGGAGGATTCCCATTTGGGTGTAGGGAAAGCCTGGTTATTTAAGAAGGCTTGGGTCCAGTAAGCCAAGGATGTGAAGAACAGGATGAGGTGTAAATATGAGGATGATAAGGAGGGAAGGAGTGATCCAGGGGAGGAGCCAGTGTGGAAGAGGACAGAAAGCCCATCGCCAGGAAGAGGCAGCTGGTTACATCTCTATCCAGTCCCTTGGTCTTAGAGCCCTATCTTGAGCCAGTTAGTGTGTTGGTGTGGAAGCAGCATTGGTCCTGGAGGCGGGAACACATTGCATCCTTAGCCAGAGTCTTCTTTAAGCTTGGCGTTCTGCAGCAGTCAAAGAGTCAAGCTGCCCCTGAAGAATGTGTAACCTGATATAAAATTTTTCAAAGGTTTTCTGAGAGCTGGGGAGACAGAGAGGTTAACTGATGCGGAGAATCCTTCAGTCCAGTGTTTCAGTTCTGAGTCCTGAAAAAATTGCCCAGTGTGGCAATGAGAGGGATGAGCTGGATGACCTCTTAGTCACCTTTTCAGAGGTCACCCAAACTGTTTTTATGGGTTTGGCATCACAGATCTCTCTTAACTGCTTCAAGCTAACAAAAGGAGCAAACTGTCTCAAAGGAGGGTCTATCTACAGAGCCACAATGAAACTTAACATGGCAAAGACATAAGTCACCAGTACATAAGTCACCCATTCAGTGACAGCATACATCCTTGGAGTGTGTTGAGATGGCATTTGTAACAAACAAAGGAAACTCTGAAGACTATCATAATTCTTACTGAGAGCACAGTTAACAGAGCAGTTTTGCCTTTATTGGAAGAAGAGTACATACAAGATAACCATCTCAAGACCCCTAAGAGCCCTAAGGCTCTGCCATAGGTGTTAGGAAGACTGGTGATTTTTGTCATTGCTGTATTACAACTTTGTGGGGAACATTAAGAGATAAAGTGAATGACGGGGGAATTATATTAAGATTAACATAAGTTTTGTTTGGTAAGGTTAAATTTAATGGTACAACTGGCTGGGCCAGGTACCAGAGCCCTGTAGAAGGATACAGTAACTGTAATTAGCAGTTTGTTACATCAGACTCCTGCATGAGCACCTGGAAGCTTTATAAGTCATTGAAAGGCAGCATCTAACTGACAATTTAAGAGAAAAATAGAATCCTACTGAAACATTTTTATAGGGCTGTCTAGCAGTGTGCCAAGGACATCCCTTCGATATCCTGAGCAATTTCCCAAAGCTGTGAGTTGGATAATGGAGTATCTGGCAGTCTCCTCTAGTCAGGGCACATGGATGTTTAGGGTGCAGAATGACACACTACAACTGTGATCAAGGGTCTTTTAGTTGGTAAATACAGCTTTTAGACTCGGCCTTGGCATTTAAGAAGATAGGCATGTTTCCCAGCTGTAGGTATACACTGTAATGTTAAAGCAAGCCAAGGAAGGTCTTGTCCTACATATGGGTTATATATGTATCAGGAAGAGGATCATAGTGACAGATAACTGTCCAAATAACATTTCATGTGGCTAAGTATAACGTCTGAAAACCGCAGCCCCTTGAATTGCTGAAGAGACATACTGATCATTTTAATCTTTAGTCGACTTTCTTGGTAGTGTTTAAGGCCATGAAGACAGCCAGAATTAGTTTTAATTCTTCCACTGTTAAGGCCAGTCAAGGATCCAGTCCTCGGGGTCACTTGGGCTTGCGAGGCGACTCTGACTCCTTTGAGCCTTTCTTTTAGCAGTTGTGTATCTATGTGAGGTTAAGTCAAAGGCTTTGCTGGCCTGGCTGTGGCTTCCCACTATGGAAGTCTTTCCTCTGTGTTCACGCTTCTCTTTAGAGACTGTACTCTGATTAGGATTCAGTGAGTGGGGTCTCCCTCAATGAAAACAGGACACTTTCCACAGCTGCAGAACATTGGGAGATGACCCACAGTCCCCTGGGACCGCACTGGCCTTGGAGGATGAGGGGGAAAATCGTCTCCCTTTTAGTTTGACTACATTATAGTAGACTTCAAATGTGGTTACCAAACACCCAGATCAGCTAAACCAGTCTGGTGCTTTTAACTACTGTGTAATATTTTAATAGTCCTATGTCTAAATAAACTTTGATTAGACATACATTTAGCTAGTTTTTATAAATGGTACTCTTAAACCTTAGAATCAATACCATATAACCAATAGCATATATATTATCTGTAAGTCTCATCCTTTATGCACCTTAAATAACTCAGGTTAACCTTCATAATTTGCAGAAGCTTTCTAGCTTTCTTCATTTTGTAAATACCCATTTATCTTTACGTCATACATAAATCCTTCTTAACTAAAATAACTTATCTTTTCATCCTTATAACATTTTTTAAATGTCTTAATGCCCTGAGACATACACACTAGCATTAACAAGTGAATTTGCTCTCTGTCATGAGAATCTTCTCCCTGGGAAAGGGGAGGACTAAGTAACGTCTACCTCCTCTTCATAAGATCCCAACAACAGATCAAAGTTCAACATTAAAGTTCACCCTGGGGAACCAGGGAGTTTATTGGGTTTACTTACAGGGATTGGTATGGGTTACTGATGGGTGTGTGGGCGACCCAGGAGCAGTCACACTGGAAGGTCTTTACTCAGGATGCATGAGGACATCTGACAGTCACATAGACCATATAGAACAGGCTCTGATGACCCACCCATCCCCTCTTTGTGAAGGAGTAGTAACATTTAACAAGTCCTGTTGCCATCATTTCAAGGATCTTGAAAAACCCACGTGTTCATTTTGTTTGTTTTTTAAAGAGGTCATAGTTGTTTTAAAAATCTTAAGATGCTTTAATTTATATATACATTTACTTACATATAAACACATTTAAAAGCACATAGTTATATTTCTCTAAAGAGAGGGCAATTGTCTAATATATAAAAAAAAACTATCCTGAAGTAGGCATATCAGCTCTGAAAGTTAATTTGTGCTCTCAAGCAATAGGGACCATGCTGTAGAACCACACTTGGGATAAAGATCAAGGAGATAACATTTTGACCATAATTGTATGAGTATGCATATCTTGTCCTTAAAGACAGATTTTAGAGTTTTAAGCTTAAAAGTTAATATTAATTGCTCCAAAAATGCAGGGCCATTGACCATTTTAATATATATATATGGTTTTTTCAAGACAGGGTTTCTCTGGAGCTTTGGAGCCTGTTCTGGAACTAGCTCTTGTAGACCAGGCTGGCCTCAAACTCACAGAGATCCACCTATCTCTGCCTTCCAAGTGCTGGGATTAAAGGCGTGTGCCACCACCACCTGGTTTATTATATATATTTTTAATTTTAGTTTTACTATGAACAAAATAAGTTGGGCCAAATTAACAACTTTAGTTTACATGACCTTTTATTTATAAGTCAATTTGATAATAAGTACATGGCATAAAGAAAACCATAATCACACATGGACAGACTATATAAACAATCATACATAAAATATATTTTTAATAAACCAAAATTTTGAGCACTATAGCTTGTTAGAATCCTTTGTGTGTGTGTGGTTTGTTGAGAAAGGGTTTCTCTGGGTAGTCCTGGCTTTCCTAGAACTCACTTTGTAGACCAGGCTGGTCTTGAACTCAGAGATTCACCTAACCTCTGCCTCTTGAGTATTGGGACTAAAGGTGTGCACCACCGCTGCCTGGCTTGGGATCCTATTTCTATAACTTTTATTGTAAAAGGGAAATTTAACATAGAGATTTTTAGCAATGTTAGATTGAGCAGAAACAAAAACAGATGTGTGGAACAAAGGAGTATTGAGGGTATAAAAGAATTATATCAGAGTAAAATGGGCCTGGAGATACAGGCGGAAATAAAAGGCACTGAGACCCGGCAGAGCCTATTGTACCAGCTCCTCACTGGCAGCAGCTTGTTCAGCACTTGACAGTTTATCCTTGCATATCTGCTGGTTCCTGTCAATCTCAAGGGGTTAGTTCCCTTTGTTAGTATGCCAGTATTGGAGACTTGTGGCTAGGAAAACTTTTAGGTCTCCTTAGAAGATGGTAAACGTATTGTATAAAAACTGATATCAAAATTAAAACAAAACATTAAAATTAAAAGAAAACCTTAGGGGTTTGATGTCACCTCTTTAATCCTTTAGTCTAATATAAAAAGGGTACAATGATCTCTAGAGGATTCAATAGGACTATGACATTTTATGGGTGTTGCCATTTGGCTTGAGACATTGACTAAGATGGTGAAGTCACATGGCATTTGTCTTCTTTATGATATCATTAGCAAAGATGGCAGCCGAGTCACATGGTTGTTTCCATCTTGATGAGACCCAGTCAAGATGGCAGCAAACCACGTGGTTGTTTTTTCTGCTCATGGTGAACTCAACGCCACAGTAAAATGAGCCCAACTTCAATCAAGGCATTTCAAGTCCCTGTGAAATCCACCACTTTCCAGATCAAATGTGAATTGTTAGACTCTTCTCTAAATTAAAAAATAAAACACTGGTTAGGTGGGTTGGAATGGGTATTGAAGGAGATGATACCTATGGCCGAGGAAGGTAGGTCCAAAATAGCAAGGTAAAGAAACAGGAAGAAATTTCGTGGTCTCAGCTCAAGAAAGCTGAGTCAGATACAGTAGCTAGAATTCCTGCTGGACCAGTCTCTCAGAGTTGCAGAAGGGTAACTGCCTCTAGAAAGTTACCAGATGTTTTTGATCATGGTGGGGAGTGCTTATCAGCCAGATTAGCATCTGAGGGACTGTTTAGGGAATTAGCTTTACATGTTTGAGCTGCTAAAGCCTGAAGTTCATAAATGGAGAAATAAAGCAGAGAACAGGAGTGAATATGGAGAAAAGAGACTTGGAGGTGTGGAAGGTGGAAGGGGAGAGGGTGACTATGGAGAAGTTATGATGTTGAAGGGGCTGGAAGAGCCAAAGTGGGTGAAGAATTAGGAGAAGGAACCTGGGGTGGTTGAGTGCTTCCGGGGGCTTATATGGGGAAACCTTGGACCACTCTCCATTTCATTTGATGAAGTTATTTAAATCTTTTAAGATAATGAAATCAAAAAGTTCCAAATTCAGGTCAGCAGTGGCCATTGTCCAATATATATTGAGACCAGATTTTAACTGAAAGCCAAACAACTGTGGCCAATCTGAGGTCCCCCAGATGGAACTCTATTAAATTAGCCTGGAGTCAGACTAAGGATATGTCCTTTGGAATGGACAATTTGGAACCCATAGTGGGTTCTGGAGCAAGGCAAAAATGAATGTCAGAACCTGCTTCCCAAAGCATCCCTTGAGGTTAGGGATTGACTGCCAACATGCCTGGTATCTAAAAGTAAGTGTCCCTGCCTAGTAGATTCCAGGAAAATCAAAAGATGAAAAGGCTCAGTGGGAAGCTCCCAGAGCTTCTGAACCTCTGAGTCTTTGGGCCAATGAACAGTGAGGGACTTCCAGAGTTCCCAAGACCTGATGGGGCTCCTCTAAATCAGGCCCAGTGAATCACGTTGTCCAATGATGGATGCAAAGCAGAGGTAAATGGAGAATGAGCTCTTATCTGCAGGTCAGAGGTGGTCTGAGAAGGAGGAAGAATGAGAAAGAAAGGTGGGAGCATAATGAGGGACCATCCTAGTCCATTCATGAGTGCCAGAGCTAGGTTGCCACAGAACACTAATAAAGTGCCAAGAACCCACGTTCCATCCATGGCACTTGCTCTGCTCATGGACCAGAAGTCTCAGATCACAGCTTTTAGCTAGTTAGCCTATAAAGTGACCATGGGATGTCTATGCTCCTGAAGGAAGAGGTCTCAAGAGTAGGAAAGGGTGGGTAAGAAAGTCAAAAGAATCCCAGAAAGAAGGCCCTGGAGCCACCAATGGGGCCTCAGAAGGTCCCCTGGGTTTGAGCACCAAAATGTTAGACTTAGGAGTACAGAGTAAAGAAACTAAAGGAAGAAAGAAAACAAACAAAGTCTGGCCTCAACAGATTAGATTACCTTAATTAGCGCAGTGAGTGGTAGCAACCTTCCCATGGATGGAAGTTATTTATGCAAATGGAAAGGAGCTAGTCAGAACTCCTATAGAAGTGGGCAGGGGCTTGGAAGCTGATGCAGTTGCAGAGGGTACATGCAGGTTTGTGATATTTTGTTTGTGCTATAACAAATCTTGCCTGAAGATCAGAGTGCAAAGCTAGCCACTAGTCAGTCATAGAGGCCGGGCAGTGGTGGCGCACACCTTTAATCCCAGCACTTGGGAGCAGAGGCAGACAGATCTCTGTGAGTTCAAGGTCACCCTGGGCTACATGAAATTGATCCAGTCTCAAAAAGAAACAGAGCCAGGTGATGGTGACTCACACCTTTAATCCCAAAATTTGGGAGTCACGTGCCTTTAATCCCAGCACTAGGGAGGTGGAGACAGGAAGGGATATGGCTGTGTAGAGAGAGGAATATAAGGCAGGAGAAGACAGGAGTCATGGCATTCAGTCTGAGGATTTGTAGAGATAGTATCTTGCCCCCCTTGGTTCTGAGGATTTTGTAGAGGTAAGAACTGGTGACCAGTACTCTGCTTCTCTCACCCCCTAATATCTAACTCAGGGTTTTCATTATTAAGACCAATTAGAATTTGTGTTAAGGTTAAGACATTCTTGAGGAATTTATGACTGCCTTCCTTTGAAACTGCTTGCTCAAGTACAGTAGGCTGCCTTGAGAACTTATTATCTCCACAAACAGTTCTGAGATGCACATGCGGCTAGCCAACAACAGCTGAGTCTGCCACACACACAAGACTGTCTCAGGGGGACTTCTAGTTTTCTGCAGCCAGGGCATTCTATCACTAACCAAATAGAGAGGCTAATTTACTGAAAACCAAATTGTAAGTTACACCTCCCACCAGTGACAGATGCCAAAGGACAAAAACAAATTAAAAATGCTAAAGGGACTTTCACTTCTAGAATAAAATAAATAAAAGCTCTAAGAACAAGCTGTGTATAGCCCCAGTGAAACTGGGGTCAAGTAACTTTGGGGGTGGTGCGCATGCACCTGTGTGTGGGAACTATCGAGTAGCCCACAAGGGCACCTGTAGAGACCAAAGGCTAACATCAGGCTGCCTTCTTCTGTGACTTCTCCAAGTTCAACTGTGATACAGGGTCTCTCACTGAACCTGGAACTTACCAGTTCAACTGACTGGCCAGCAAGCCCCTGGGCAGCTGTCTCCACCTCCTGTCTCCACTCCCCAGTGCTAGGCTTACCCATGTGCAACACCACACCTGGCTTTTTATATGAATGCTAGAGATCTGAACTCTGGTCCTAACTTTTCACACTAAACTGTCTCCCTAACCAGGAACAGGTTAGCTCTGTTGTATTATAGGATATTCAGCAGTATTCATGCCTCAAAAAACCACATGCCACAACTCCTCTAACAGAGACAATGGAAAAGTGCTTAGACGTTGCCAAAGGTCACCTGAAGGAACAAAGTCACCCCAGTTGAGGAGCATTCTCACTAGCTCCAGGAACTAGAAGAGAGAACCTCTGCAGAGCAGAACACTAAGACATACCCACCCTCCTCTAGGCAATACTATCAAAGCTAGCATTCCTCTCTAACCCCACTAGGACTGTGGAGATCACATGGAGAAGGCGCTGTGACCATCCCTGACATATCCTAACACCAGGCAGCATGCCATCCCTCCCTCTGTGTAAGTAGGCAAGGTAGGGACCTGTGACTACCCTTGCCCTGAACATCAGGAATCAGGCAGTGGCTCCCCCTTCTTCCCTGACCCATGCCGTAGAGAGGAAAGATTCTACCATCCCCACAGTACGCACTACCCAGGACAGACAGCAAGAAGAAGCGCTGTCTCCTCCCAAACAGAAGGTAATAGAGGAACTGGTGGGAAGAAGCTTAGACGGCTGTGTATGAAATCTGAAGCAAACACCTAAAGGACCCACACACGGAATCAACAAAGGAAAACTTGTAAAACTGAATTATGATGAAAAACACTACCCAGAAGTCAAACTAGTGTCAGGTAACACACCATCAAGAAGGACCAGAATAACCCTGCAGGGGCTATGAAAACGAAATTGCCAACCAAGCCACAAAAGTAGATGATAGGAAGTTTCTAACATAAACAGGAGGCTGGCTCCTAAATTACAATACTGAAGCCAAAACCACAGTCTTACTGTGGAACATCAAATGTCTAAGAGGCAATAAAAACTCAATAAATACAAAAGTATAAGAACAAAACAGCCAACAGACACAACACCAAACATAAATACTGTATATCTATAACAAAGATTTTAAACGCAATCATTATAAAGATGATCCAAGAAATTATAAATCATTTTAAAACAAACGGAAAAACCAGAAATCTCAAAGTGGGGCAGTGGCGGCTCACACCTTTAATCCCAGCACTCAGGAGGCAGAAGCAGGTGGATCTCTGTAAGTTCGAGGCCAGCCTGGTCTACAGAGTAAGTTCTAGGACAGCCAGGGATATGCAAAGAAACCCTGTCTCAGAAAAGGAGAAATAGTAGTAGGAGTCTCAGAAAATGAAGAAAAAACAAGATATTAGAACAGAAAAAAATAATAAACTTTTTTACCACTCATTAGACAGGCTCAACACAAAATGGAGATAAAATGGAGGCGCGGTTTGAATACGATCTGCCCCCAGCAGGTGCATGCGTTTGAGCACCTGGTTCCCAGCTAGCTGCTGTGCTTAGGAAAGTTGTGGAAACTTTAGTCACTGGGGCCAGGCTTTGAGGCTTAATAGCCTGGCCCCACTTCCTGCTCTCTCTTCGCTTCATGTGTGTAAATGACATGATTAGCCTCATGTCCCAGCATCCATGGCTTCCTGGCCACAATAGACTATCCCCCTCTGGAACTGTAAAGCCAAAATAAACCTCTTCTCAAAGCTGCTTTTGGTCAGGGCATTCTATCACACTAACAGACAAGTAATAGAATCAATGATCTTGAAAGTCTGTCTGTGGGATTGTCACAATTGAACAAGAGAGAAGCCTGGGGCAGGTGGGGGGTGCAGGACTATGCAGAGAGCCGTGAGACAACGGAAATTAACATTTGTGTCATCGGTATCCTGTACAGCCCAGGGAAGAACCCATACTTCAGAAGGAAAAGACAGATGAGGACTAGGAACGTGGGAGAATTAGCTAGAAGGCCATGGAAAGAGTGTAGCCTGGAGACCGCTAGGCGTCATGGACTGTATCTGCCCTCCATAACTGTTCTGTTCAAGCCCTAATCTCCAGGGCCTCCCAGTGCAATAGTATATAAAGAGATGATTCAGGATAATTATCATAAGGGAGACCCATAATCCTATAGGGCCAGTGGCTTTATAAGAGAGCATTTCACAGCATTCTCCTTCCACACTGTGTGGACAGGGAGGGAAGCAAGCCATCCGCAGGCCTGGAAGAAAGGCCACACCAAACCCTGACACTGCCGCTACCACCATCTCGGCCTTTCAGCTTCCAGATAGATAGATGACTCGGTCTCTGATGCATAGCCTTTCAGACAATGGGGTTTTGCTATGGCAGCTGGGGCTGCCCACTGCACTCCATCTCCAGAGACCTCTGTTTATTTTCCGGAGAAAGCAAATCAGAGAGGCTCTGGGCTTAGGAGCCACCTGCATCTCCTTGTGCTGAGGAGATTCTGTTCTGAATAAGGAGTGTTGACAGACTTACCACCACCTAGACTCAACACAGAATACCGACAGCTCCACTTACACACACCTCTCTGCACAGAGAACCAGAGGCAGGAAGTTGGAATGTCTGGAAAGACAATGATTGCCTCCTCTAAAAACCAAGCGCTTGGTCCCCAATAAATGTATTTCTGAATCATAGTCTTCCCTCGTTCTCAAATGTGTGTGGACAACCAGATCTAGGTTTTCAAGCAGCAGAAGGTAGATGTCCTTCAACCATGTTTCCACAGAGAAGAGAGTAACTCACAAATGTATGCTCTAAAGATATTTGGTACTGCCGGGAGGTGGTGGGGCACACCTTTAATCCCAGCACTCGGGAGGCAGAGACAGGCAGATCTCTGTGAGTCTGAAGCCAGCCTGGTCTACAGCCATGAGTTCCAGGACAGCCAGGGCTGCACAGAGACACCCTGTCCTGAAAAACAAACAACAAAAAGTTCTTTGGTACTCTGAAATTTTAAAGTCCCCAAATAATTTCATCATTGTTAATTTTCTTTCTCCCAAATTTACTTTAACTGGATGGATATAAATTAATGAACAAAAATTAAGCAATGTATATGCAAAAATTTAACAGAACCTGATCATCTATGGTTTTTAAAAAAAAAATCATCTTTAAGACTTTCCATCAAGCCAGGCACTGTAGCCTTTAATCCCAGCACTTGGGAGGCAGAGGTGGGCAGATCTCTGAGTTCGAGGTCACCCTGGTCTACAATGTGAGTTCTAGGCCAGCTAGGGCTACACAGAAAAATCCTATTTGGGGGAAAAAGACTTTTCATATGAAGTTCATCAGGAAGTTAAGCAGTGTATGAATACGTCAGCTGAATGTCAAAGTAGGTGTTTGTCTTAGTTAGGGTGTCCAATGCTGTGATAAAACCTCATGACCAAAAGCAACTTGAGGAGGAAAGGGCATAGTTTGTCTTACAACTCTCAGGTCACACGCCATCACTGAGAGAAGTTGGGGCAGGAATTCCAGGCAGGAGCCTGGAGGCAGGAGCTGAAGCAGAGGCCATGGAGGAGTGCTGCTTCCTGGCTTGCTCCCTGAGGCTTACTCTGTCTGCCTCACCTGTCCCTAGAGAACTGGTTTCAATCTCATCAATCATTAATCAAAAAAATGCACTACAGGTGTGCCTACAGGCAATCTGATGGAGGCATTTTCTCCACTGTGGTTCTGCTTGCCAGGTAAATCTAGCTTGTATCGATTTTTAAAAAAAAAAACAAAAACAAAAAACCCAGGATAATGTTTATGACATAACTGTTGTGAGTTCTATTTATTAATATTTATCATATTTTAAATTAAAATAGAGAAAGCTTTTTAAATGGAGAAAAATATCGACATACACTGTACAGTCACCTGTGGTGTACTCTTGAGCAAATGAGTGAAAAGATAAATTATTTTCCTATGAAAATAATTTTGTCATCACAGACCATCTAAACATTTTGGGGACCACAACCTCAGTTCTCTGGGGGTCCAAGATCAACTGAGATGGTAGCGCTTTCCAGTAGATACATAAATGGAATTTGTTGGCTATTTAAGTAGCCACCATATGTGAGTCATCATGGTTTTTTGGGGCTGGGGGGGTTTGTTTTGTTTTGTTTTTCGAGACAGGGCTTCTCTGTGGCTTTGGAGCCTGTCCTGGAAATAGCTCTTGTAGACCAGGCTGGCCTTGAACTCACAGAGATCCACCTGCCTCTGCCTCCCGAGTGCTGGGATTAAAGGCATGCGCCACCACCGCCCGGCTCATGTTTATTTTTGAAAAATGATAAAATTGAAGAAATCTCTCTAAAGGTAGCTATTTCCCTCAAGGAACATATAAGCAAGAGTAAAGTCCAAAAAAATAATACAAATTTAGAGGTCTAGAAGGATTTGCAGTGGCTTCTGGATGAGAGAGTTGGCAAAGATGTCAAAGGGAAAATAGCGGGTGATTTGGGCTACAACAGAGGAGAGGGGCCTTTTTAAATATAATAATATCAAATTCCGCCCTTTCTTCTCACTTAGTGTAAGCCAATTTACTGTTTGGAATGTTTTTCTCCAAGGTCTAACTCAACTTTTAGTGAGTAGGATACTCTGACCTTGACCACAAGTAGCTACTGAGGATGGCTGCATCTCTTTTACTATATAGCAGCTTTCAAGGGATCATAACCAAAATTAAGGTTTTTCTGAGTTTTGTGAAGGACAATACAAATCAACTTTCACTACCCAACCTCTTTAAAGTACTTTCATATTCTAAATTCAAAGTCAATCATTGAAGAGAATTCAATCAACTGGGCTGGTAGTGGGTAGTATAGCAGAAGAGTGCTTGCCTAAATCCTGGGAAGCCCTAAGTTCAAACACCACCACCACCACCATCATTTCCACCTCTACCTCCTCCACCAACACCACTACCACCACCACCAAAGCTAATTGTTTATAAGAGTTTGATCAGCAGTATGCTGTCATCGAGAGGTGTTAGGAAATAGTCAGGGACTGGCTAGTGTCTAGATCTCTGCCACCTTCTTAGGAAATCAAGAATAATCGGAAATGAATAAAATAATTAGGCATACATAACATATGCACATTGAGCCTTAAAACTTTAAGTAGAGCCAATGGGGTGGCTTAGTAGGTAAATGTACTTGCTTGTCAAGCCTGATGACCCGAGTTCAATCCCCAGGCCTCACACAATAGAAAGAGAACTGACTCCCAAAAGTTGTCCTTTGGCCTCAATATGTGTGCCATAGCATGTGCGTGCACACACAGACATACATATATACATACATATGCAATAATTAAATTCAATGAAAATAGCTTAAACTTCAAGTAACATCCTGTCCTCTTCAAAGCACCTCACACGTTGGCAAAGCACCTTGGCATCCATTAGCCCCAGGAAAGGGAAAATTTCTTTGACCAAAGCAATTATTTTAGACATTAGCAGCCTGTGTCATCTATAGTTGGGAGTCATGCCTACGACTTGCTTTAAGCAACCAACAAAAGAAATGAGGAGCTATCAATGCTGTGTCTTTATTATATAAGACGTTATCTAACTTTCTTCTGTGGGCCATGTGCATGTATGCATGTGCACATGTATATGCATGTGTGTGTGACTAGAGGTTGATGCCAGATGTCTTCCTCAATTATTGTCCACCTTAATTTTTGAAACAAGGTCTCTCACTGAACCTGGATCTCCCTCATTAGGCTAAACTGGCTGGCCAGAAAACCTTACGGATCATCTTCATCTCTGCCTCTCCAGAACTGGAACTATGGGCGCTCACCATCACACCCAGATTTGTACATAGGTACTAGGGATCCAAACTCAGATCTTCATGCATATGAAGCAAGTACTTGACCGACTGAGCCATCTCCCCAACACCCCTTTACTCGCTTACCAGGATGAAATAAATGACTATCTGCTAGGACAAGCCACATAGAAAGGATCTGAGGGTGGCCTCCAGCCAATACCCAGTAAGAAATTGAGGCCCTCGGTCCCTTGGCCTATAGTCTGAATTATGCTAGTTTCTTATGATATCAGAAGTGGAACCTTTCCAGTCAAATCTTCATGTGAGAACCCAGCCCTAGCTGAGGCCTTGACTACAGCCTTGCAGATTTCTGACCTACGAAGCTGTGAGCGGACAGATCTGCTATTTTCAGCTGCTACGCCTGTGGAAATTCTTTATACGGCACTAGGTGACAAGCTCAATGTAAGCACACAAAAAAATAATGTAGAAAAACTATTTTATTTGAATTATCACCACTAAAATTGAAGAGTTGATTTTTATGCAAATTGATCAGTTATGAAACACATTGCAATGTACTTCTAAACAGTGCAAGGGGAGGGTGCTGGAGTAGAGGGTGCTTCTCTCTGCTGCGCACTGTGGAAAGTCAGGAGAGGGCTGGCTGAAGGCCGCCTAGCTACTGGCACTCTGCAAAGCTGAGAAGATAGTCCACATGTGTCTACCAAAACGGAAAGGAAGCACAAAACCAAAGAAGAAAGCAGACTGGGATACAGATTTCAAGCATGGAGGGCGGGGGGCTAGGAATGTGAAGACAGGGCTTGCCTGAGCCACATTCTAAGGAGAGATGGGTTGCTCTCAGAAGCAAGACCTAGAGGGACAAGGTCAGGACCAGGGGAGGTGTCAAGCAGATAAGGTCATATGGGTACATACTAGAAGATACAGCCTTTGCAATGCTTGATAATGGGACAAGTAACCATTCTTCATGTTACCAACATCATTGGAGGGGCTTTTATGAAAAACCAGAAACAGGTGGTATGGAATTGAGGAGGTACCCTGAAGCAGAACCCATCCAGTCCTATGGCACCCATCAGCTACACCCAAAAGAAGGCTAGGCCACAAGTTCAAAGAGATCACCATCTTCAAATCAGCATAAAAGTTTTCAGAACCGGTGGCTCCTCTCAGCCCAGCACTCAGCTTTTTCAAGGTCACTAGTATCTATGTTCACCAGCACATGCACTATAAGTGCACACACAACAGTACACACTACAAGCATACTTAGACAAAACAATTAACATGAGAGAAGACAACTCTATGGTTAATGCTTCTATTTAAAATCTAGAGCTCGGCACCTTGCGTGGCTTGTTCTAGAGTCTTACATTTCTGAACAGAACATTTGGTCTTCATTTTATATTCTTCACAATAATAGGATTAATCACCCTATTTCTGGATTGTTATTGTGAAACTAGCTATAAGCTATGGGAAGCATCTTGTAGGAAGGAAAAGAATAGATATTTATTTAAGCCCTGCTATGTGACAGGAGCTGTGCGTCATCTCACTTGCTTCTTGTAGTTCCCAGGAGTGGAGTAAGCAAGATCTTCTAGAGGGTAATTTACCAAAAATCATCAAGCTATTGAGTGGCAAAGCCAGAATACACAGCTCAGGCACCTCTGAAACCAAGCAGAGGTCCCTCCCCCTGCACCACACTCATTATCCAGGCTTCTAAGATGCCTGAATTACGGATCTGAAAACCCAGGCGTGATTGGTCGATTATGTTTAGAGTGTTCTCTTGACATAAACCAGGGGAGTTTCCATATGGGGTGGATAAAATCATTTTATGAATCTTAACCTTCACTCCACTCTGAGTCAAACTACAAAGTGTGACTTTCTGCATTCCTAAAATTAGAATCCAAAGAATATCACACTCTGACAACATGAAAATCTATGCTGCTAAAAAAGCTAGAAATCGATAGTCAATTTTAAGAAGAGATCTATCTTCTAAAGAGATGGCATCCATCCACAACTGTAAACTCCCTAACATAAGATGTGCGGCATCCTTAATAGGACGGTAACCGTGTGGAACTTCAGAGTGTGTCTCAGATACCTCCCGCATCCTCTAGAACATCAATTCTCAGGTCATGGCGCCTTTCACAGGGGTTGCCTAAGATCATCAGAAAACACAGATATTTACATTATGATTCATAGAAATAGCAAAATTACAGTTATGAGGTAGCAATGAAAATACATTTATTTTGGGGGGTTACCACAACATGAGGAACTGGATTAAAAGGTCAGAGAATTAGAAAGATTGAGACCCACTTCACTAAATAGAGCTGTCACTGTCTATTTTTATTTTATTGTACAGATAGCCATAGATAGATTCCATTGCTAAATGGAATCTCGGGCATGTGTTTAATACATGATGTTACATAGCAATTAGTGGCTAAATGACATCGAATGGCCTAAGAGTAAATGTCATGCAAATCCACTCTATTCAGGAAGATTCCTCCTAAGAAAGCCAGCCCATTGCTGTTATAAAACATGTGGGACTCATTCTATATGCATTTAGAGTCAAGTCAGTCATGAGAAAGTATCAGTGTGTGTACCAATTCAAAATGCCAAGCAGAAATTAAAGCAAGTAGGACTCACCTCAAATGGTATGAAAATGTATATATCAGATTAACTCCCAAGACGCTTTATTAATATAACATCCACTGGACTAATCAGCTCAGAATATTGTCTCCATACCTTCTTCATGTTTTCTTCTGGAATTTTATTCTTGGTTTTAAAAGCAGAAGTTTGGAAAACAAGATAAAACCCAGGAACTTCTCAGACTGTTCCTTCTACACTGCTGATCACTACGCTGAAACCTGAACACAACCCATATATGCCATGCCAACACACTCCCAGACCTCTTGTTGCTAGTACGTGACACTGACTTAAAAGCCATTTACTGATTTGCTACTTAAATGTGATAAACCCAACACAGGAAGAAGTGTGCCTACAGGTGCCCTAACGCCTCACCTGCTAAAGTAACCATGCCTGGACTTGTTTTCAAAACACCTGTATTAAATTAGGAGCATAGCAATGGATGTAACAAGATACTTGCTAAAGCTGGGGTACTTGGGTACATGGGGTTCCAATATATTTCAGTGCATATAACATTTTCCATAATAAAAAGCTAACATTATCCTGCCAATCCAAGTAAGGAGTCCATAACTGTGAGTTTTTCTTTTTCTTCTTTTTTTAAGTGAACATTTTAAATATGATCATTTAATTTTTATTTTATGTGCATTGGTGTGAGGGTGTCAGATCCCCTGGAACTGGAGTTGCAGACAGTGGTGAGCTGCCATGTGGGTGCTGGGAATTGAACCTGAGTTCTCTGGAAGAGCAGTCAGTGCTCTTAACCACTGAGCTATCTCTCTAGCCCCCCCATCTGTGAGTCTTTCAAAAATTAAACTCTAAAATACTAGTCCAGAATGATTAGAATATAAATCAGCATCCCCAAAACTTATATATAGAGAAATTATTCTATTATATATATTATTATATATAGAAAGAGAAATTGCAAGAATAAAATGAGGAGCCGCTAGGCTTACCAAATGACATCCTGCTTCATTTGTCTTAGCCCTTTCTTGTTCATATGACTTCATACACTTACAGATATACACAAGCATATATAATTGTGTTTCCCCCAACAAATTTGAGACTTTAAGTATTGTTTGTCTGAGTTAGGGTTTCTATTGCTGATGAAACACCATGACCAAAAGCAAGTTGGAGAGAAAAGGGTTTATTTGACAGGCTTGCACTTCCGTATCATTGTCCATCATCAAAGGAAGTCAGGGCAGCAACTCAAAAAGGGCAGAAACCTGTAGGCAGGAGCTGATGCCATGAAGGAGTGCTGCTTACTGGCTTGCTCCCCATAGCTTGCTTTGCCTGCTTTCTTCTAGAACACAGGACCAACTCAGGAGTATCCTACACTCAATGGGCCAGGCCCTCCCACATCAATCACTAATTAGGAAAATGCCCTACAGTCCTATTTTACCGAGGCATTTTCTCAATTAGGGTTTCATCCTCTCAGACGACACTAGCTTGTGTCAAGTTGATGCAGAACTAGCAGCACATTGTTCCTCTCCAGCTTTCTACACACTGGTTCAGGAGCCGCAGGTGATTCTGGCTGGAACTGATTATTGATGGTGTATGTTAGGACACTGTGTGTTTTCTGAAGACACCAACAAATAGTCTAAGTTTCAGGTAGGTTGTAATTCTCCTTGCCTGCAGTTTTAGTAACCATCATTTGTAAATGCTTTATTACTGTGATTGGAGATAATTTTACTCAAGAATGAGTCTATTTTCACTCAGGCAACTCTCTTTTAAAGTCTACACATTGTACCAGAACATGTCAAGCACTCGTCTGGCAGTAACCCCCACCTTTCCCTGCTAGGGCGGGCCTTGCTTACCTCCTCCTGCCCTGGCTCGCTCACTCCCCTCCACACTGAGCAGAGTACAAACTGCTGATAGAAGAGGAAAGATGAGAATAAAAGAAGCTGCAGGTTGCTGGGAGAAAGTGGAAGGGAAGGAACGGCTACTGGGAAGATCACCTATGGATTAGCAGCATTAAACTTCTGAACGGACCAGGCAAAAATGACTTAATCATTCTTGCAATAGACCAAGAACAACCAAAAGAGACCAGAGGAATTCCTTAAGACACAAAATGCTTATCAGCAACATCTCTAGAGACCAAGCAACTCAAAACTTGCCCAAGATTCCTGGGGCATAATTCAGTTAGTTATTTCTAACAAATCAAAACATATCTGTTGTCCCTAAGAATTTATTATTTCTTTTTTCAGAATATTTTATTTGTTCTTTGACAATTTCATATTTTTATGCAATCCATCTTGAGTGATTATTTTTCCTTTTTAAAAAGATTTACTTTTGGCTGGGCAATGGTGGCACATGCCTTTAATCTCAGCACTCGGGCAGAGGCAGGCAGATCTCTGTGAGTTCAAGGCCAGCCTGCTCTACAAGAGCTAGTTCCAGGACAGACTCTAAAGTTACAGAAAAACCCTGTCTTGAAAAAAAAACAAAAAAAAAGATTTACTTTTAAAATTCTGTGTGTGCATGTATGTCTGAGAGTCTTTGCAGACGATGAAGGTACCCTCAGAGACCAGAAGAGGGCAAAGGACACTCTGGAGCTGGAGTTAGAGCTGACAATGAGAAGCTCAACATGTACGCTGGAAACTGAACTTGGATCCTTGGGCAGAGCAGTATTCACCCTTAACTGAAGAACCATCTCTCTGGTCCCTCGAGGACGCTTACTCTTAAAACACATGAACATACACACATACAAATGCACTCCCAAAACATCAGGCCACAGTGATTCGAAAACGAAGAGCCATGATAAAAAGTCTTAATAATGCAATGAATGCCATGAGGGAAAGAAAACCGGAGAAATATCTCACTCTCAAAACACCAAATTATCCGGAATACCCATTACAGCTCAAGAGATCTCTGAATACCACCGCTTACAAAACAAACCTAGCTGCTTAACCATTTCATAATGACTTACTGGGAACCACCTGAGGCTCCGACTTCTCTGCATCTCTGGAAACCGCCCTTCAAACTATGAGCTGTCTAGACACAAGGGCATTCCCTCTGGGTCACATCCTATTTGTGTGTGAGACTGTTCGCCAGGCAAATATTTTTGCAACATCTCTGTGTGGTGCATATACTCACACGCTATATTCACGGAGAATGTCCTTCTGGATTCCTTCCAAGCATACAACAGTCTGTACTTTCCCTGGCTTTACAGCTGGCTTTTTCCCTCAAGGAGAAATGTAGGGAGACGAGAAAAGTGGAATAAAAGCAATCAGCTAGCACTAAGGCAGGACTGTGCCCAGGTATCCTAATGAGGCCATGATGTCCCCACCTGCCTCTCACCTGTTGCCCCTTACCTGAAGACAGAAGCTCTGTAACACTAGAACTTGCTGATTACGATTTATACAAACAAGGCCAAGTGTAATTATTCCTTACTTTACTAATAAAAACCTAAATCTATCATTTCTTCCCCTAGACTCTCTCCCCAGATGATTACACTTTTTTTGGATATATATAAGCAGAACTGAGAACGAGAAAAAGATTGATCCCTATTAGTTGATTTTTATGCTAAACACCTGATATACCTTGTGTGAGGTTTCACCAACGGGTCAAACTCCAGCTACATGTAATTAGTTTTCTTTGCAGCAATCCTAATTTCCGAAAACAACAGCAAAAACAACAAGAACAGTAGGCCAGCCGGAGCCTTCCAACACTTTCGTCTTTGATCTCAACCTTCCCTCCCTGCACGCCCCTCTCGTTCATGGCAGCCAGACAAGGTCTCTGGCTTAAGGGCCCCGGGAACAGAGCCCATTGGGGCTATCCGGCAGGAGGAGGGCGTGCCAATATGACTCAGAACTCCAGGAACCTTGAACTCACAGCGCCCCAATACTGGGCTCCCTAAAAGCTAGCTCTGGGCCTAGAGTCAGTCCCCAAAGGGTTGTGAGGCCCAGCCCTGCTGCATCCCCTGCATCAAATGATCCCTTCAGCCAGGTGCCGCATCCCTCCTGAGAGGCCCTCGGACCTCCCGCCCTCCCCTGTCCTACCCGGTAACACGGGATGATGGGCATGGTGGCAAGGGCCCCGCTCCGGAGATGGGGTACCCAGATGCTGCTCCCGCGAGCCGGCCACAAAGGCAGGCGCTCGCGGGAGGAGAACTTGCCACCCCAGGTCCTCCGACCTCCCCCGGGACCCCCACACTTACTGTCAGTCGCCATGGTCGCGTCAGGGGCTGTGGGGCGGTCGCCCGCAGCTGGGGTACCCACGCCGCGCCCGGCCGCGCGCGTTCTCGGCAGGCCCCGCGTGCTCGGGGACCCGCGACGCGCACAGACGCTCCCGCCGCGCGCCCCCGCCGCGCCGCCCCGCTCCCCGTGGTCGCCCCCGCTGGCGTCCCTACACCCCAGCCGAGCCCAGCCAGCCGGCAGCCGGGCCTGCCCTGCCCTGCCCACCCCGCAGCAGCATCCCTCCCAAAGACAAAGCAGCCGGCAACCTGGCCCACTCCTCTCCAGATACCTTGCCGGCCCTTTTCGTCCGCTGCACACTTGTTTTCTTGCCTCAATTCATCCAGGCCTGGCGCTTCTTTCCAGCAGGGTCGACCCTGAGCCTCAGCTAAAAGGAGCAAATCTGGGGAACAGGTGGGAGAGAGAAGCAAGAATCACCCAGCTGACTCCAGGGCTTGAGGACTGAGACTCACCAGGTGCTCCTCTCCTTCCCATTTTGTCCCCAAGGTGAAAATAGAGCCCTGCATGTAGGAGGCTCTAGGATAGCTATTATATGAGTTAATGGATGGCTTTATAACTGGAAACCTGTGTGAATTAACGAGTGAACAAATGGCCAATTAACTAATTGTATGTGAAATGGATGGGCAAACTAACTGGTGGATAATTGTGGACCAGCTCCCAGGCTTGTCGGATGACTTGTATTAAAGGACCAGCTCAATGAAAAAGTCAGACGGTATTGCCTCAAGGGCCATCGTGGTTAAAGGGCTTTCAAATGAGCCCACCTGTGGGCGTCGTATGCCGTCCATCTCGTTGAAGGCTGGAAACTAATTACCGATGGATTCTTGCTGTATTTAGGGAACAGTAGCGAATGAGAAACCACCACCACATCCTACATGGGAAAGCTTCAAGTGGCTCAAACACACAGCCTAAAGTTCATGCACAGGATTTTTTTTTTCAGGGACAATGTATTTGGTCCATGTGAGGCTGTTCATCCAGCCCAAACAGTAAGGACACCAGTGGGCATCATCCCAGGCATGACTGGACATCAAGATTCAGGAGTAAGGCAGAGTGGGAAGCAGCTGCCATTTGAGCAGGCAAGCAAAGGAAGGTACAAGAGACCAGCAGAGGAATTTTGCGATCAGTCCACAGGGTGCAGGTTAGGAAGTCAGCACTGTGGAGGCAAGCCACATCCACACTCCACACTGCTGGCCTCGGAGATCACTTTTAATCTGCTGATAGCATATGCGATTCTCAAGCGCATTTAAAGTTAAGAAGTACAGACACCAGGCTCATGTTTAGTTATAACAACCCTGTATAGTAGGCCACCAAACAAACAAAACCTTGAAATAGGTAGAGTCTTTAAAAAGACTCAAGAAGGATGAACCTATGTGAAGTTTGAAAACCACGAAGTTAAGCTGTTTTGAAGGACAAGATGGAGAGATGGGTTTGGCTCAAAAGGGTAGGACATTGATGAAGTTCTTTACTCATCAATCGAAGTACTTTTCTAAATTATAAGGATAATGATGACTCAAAGTCTATGTGTGTGTCACGAGTAACATGTGGGGCAGTGGATTCAAGTGTCAGCTAGAAAGGATTAAGAAACTACTGGACTTCAAAGATGAGGAGGCCCCAAGGATCATAGTCCCTCAAAATGCTCCACAGTAAGTGAAGGAAGAGAGTGTCAAGAGGCCAGGGCTGAGATGAGGTTTATTGTTTGGCATAAATGATTGTTCCACAAATCAGATAATCCACGCCTTCAAATATGTTCAAGAAAAAAATGATTTTTTACATATTCAAATTAACCTCCTGACCCAAGTGCCCGTTCCACCTATGGTGGGGAGCTTGACTTCACATGCTTTAGAGTCAATTCCACAGATTCAGGTTCATCTGAGGTAACTCCTCCTTCCCTGAGAGGTTGGGGGAGGGGTAAGACTGGGTACCATGGGGGTGTGTCAGAAGACACCAGGTATGCTTTTTTTCTGTGCCGATAGCTCACCCGCCAACATGGTGAACATTCCTAAGACCCGCCGGACATTCTGCAAGAAATGTGGCAAGCACCAACCCCACAAAGTGACGCAGTACAATAAGGGCAAAGATTCTTTGTATGCCCGGGGAAAGCGACGTTATGACAGGAAACAGAGTGGCTATGGTGGGCAGACTAAGCCTATTTTCCGCAAAAAGGCGAAAACTACAAAAAAGATTGTGCTGAGACTGGAATGTGTTGAGCCCAACTGCAGATCTAAGAGGATGCTGGCTATTAAGAGATGCAAGCATTTTGAACTGGGAGGTGATAAGAAGAGAAAGGGCCAAGTGATCCAGTTCTAAGATGATCTTGTTATGAAGACAATAAAATCATGAGCTTCCACTCAAAAAAAAAAAAAAAAGAAGACACCAGGTATGATGACTCCTGTCTATAGCAGTGTCTAGCACACATCCACAGGCTGCATTCAGCCAAAGATATCTATGAATGTGGCCAAAGACAAAATTGTAAATTGACTTAAAATGTGAGATTTGTGTGTGTGCGTGTCAGGCACGAACTGTGTAGATAATAACATCATGTCAGTGTCAAAATGTTGGATGCACCCAGTACACCATGGAGATCTCAGTCATGGATGGACACACTACCAGTCCATCATGTGACAACTACTGCCCCCTGCCCTGTCACCCACCTCCAAAGTGGACAGTGTGTGGTGGTCAGTTCTCTCCTTTAACCATATTGGTCCCAGGGATCGAACTCTGACTGTCAGGCTTGGTTACAGGTGTCATTACCTGCTGAGTCATTTCTCTGGCCTGTAACGAGTGTTTCTTATTCCTTTGTCACAAGGTGAAGGGACCTCTGCATAGAGGGCCAACAAAATGTGTAATGTGACATGAGATGGGTCTCATTACTCACAGCCTAGCTGGAAGGTTTACCACTTCCCCTTGATCATGGAAATAGAAGTTCTCTCTATTCGAGCATAGGATGTTTTCAGCTGCATGTGACTACATAGCAGTAGCTTAGACAGGAAGAGCATCGTATCTCACATAACAAGGAATCCAGAGGTAGTTAATGGTCCCACAGTTGATTTAGCAATGCCAGTGAGGACTCAGAGTCTCACTATCGTCCTACTCGGCCAGCTTCAGTCATCAGCTCTGTCTTCACCACCACAATGGGACTGTGGTGTGGAAGGTCTTTCTGTCTATGTGTTGCTTTTATTGGTTAATGAATAAAGACTTTGCCTTGGCCTGTGATAGGGTAGATAGGCAAGGAAAACTAAACTGAATGCTGGGAGAAAGAAGGCAAAGTCAAGAGACACCATGTAGCCGCCAGAGGGGAAAGACATGAGCTGCCAGCTGAAACCTTGCTGGTAGGCCACAAGCCTTATGGTAAAACATAAAATAATAGAAATGGGTTAATTTAAGAGATAAGAGTGAGCTAGAAATATGCATAGGCTAATAGGCCTAGCAGTGTTGTAATTAAAACAGTTTCTGTGTGATTATTTTGCTTCTGGGCAGCCAGAAATAAACAAGCGGCCTCCTTACAACAGGGCTGCATCAGCACAGAGCCTCTTTATCTGCACATGATTGGTGTGGGAGGTCCTTCTCTGTGTGTGTTGCTTTTATTGGTTAGTGAATAAAGAACTGGCTTGGCCTATAGCATGGGAAGAGAAGGGCAGAGTCAGGGAGAGACACCATGGAGCCGCTGCCAGAGTCAGACATGTTGAAACTTTGTTGGTAAGCCACTGCCACGTGGCGATACACAGATTAATATAAATGGGTTAAATTAATATGTAAGGGTTAGCCAATAGGAATCTAGAGCTAATGGGCCAAGCAGTGATTTAAATAATACAGTTTCTTGATGTGGGAGTCCCCTCTGTGTGCTGTGATTAGCATTAATGAATAAAGAAACTGCCTTGGTCTGTTGATAGGGCAGAGCTTAGGTAGCCAGAAAAGATGGAACTGAATTCTGGGAGGAAGAAGGCAGAGTCAGAGAGACACCATGGAGCCGCCAGAGTCAGACATGCCAAATCTTTGCTGGTAAGCCACTGCCACATGGTGATACACAGATTACTAGAAATGGGTTAAATTAAGATGTAAGAGTTAGCCAATAAGAAGTTAGAGCTAATGGGCCAAGCAGTGTTTTTAATTAATACAATTTCTGTGTGATTATTTTGATTCTGGGACAAACAGGCAGACCCTCCCATATAGTATAAGAGGCCACACCCCAGTAGGCAGGTAACCACTGGCTATAAGACTTCCTACAGCACCTTCTCCTACAGTTTCTGTGTGATTATTTCCGTCCTGGGCAGCTGAGAACCAAACAAGCAACCTCTTTACTACACATGATCACATTCAAAAAGCAGGCAGGTTGAGGATTTTCTTTTCATCTTTCTTTCTTCCTCTTTTTTTTCTTTTTAAAGACAAGGTCTCAATATATAACCCTGGCTGCCCTGTCCTGGAACTCACTATATAGACCAGGCTGGCCTCAAACTCATAGAGATTCTTCTGCCTCTGCTTTCCAAGTACTGGGACTAAAGGCATGCACCATCATGCCTGGTTCATCCTCTTTCTACCAGAGGTGAAAATCATTTTGGCTGTGACAGAGGCTGGAAAGTCTGTTGTTTCAGCTTCTATTGCAAGTGGTGGATTCTGCCATATGGAGAGAAACAGCAAAGAGGAAACAGACCACTGTCCTCTCATGCCCCTCATGGGACTTTAGTTCCCTGAGCTCCTTTATGAGTAAAGTCATCCCTCCAGAGATCAGGGGTCCCTCTCCTAAGGGGCTAGAAAACAGACTCTTTAATGTCCTGCATTCTTGCAAATTTGTGTCTTGTAGTTGCCCTCAGCTTTTGAAATTAAAAGACAATACTTGGGTTTTTTTTTTTTCTCTTTACAAAACTTAAGAATAGGGACTAGAGATACGGCTCAGCAGTTAAGAGCAATTGTTGCTCTTCCAGAGGACCTGAGTTCAGTTTCCAGCAACCACATGGTGACTCACCACATCTGTTCCAGGGGATCTGATACCTTCTGAGGCACATACAAATATGCAGGAAAAAGTCATATGTAGATAAAATAAAATAAATATCTAAAAAAGATTCTTTTAAAAAAAACTTAAGGATATAAATGCCAAAGTCTAGCTAGAGGTGGGAAACCTACCTGGTAAATGAAATGAAATCATCCAAGAACGAAAACCATAGTCAATGCTGAGCTCGGATTCTAGTGTGCTTGCAAAGGGAGGAGGAAGATCCAAAGTAAAGAAAAGTGGGAGTGGTGGTTGGATGAAGAGGGCTGGCATGGCAAGCATTGGAGATGATTCACCCTAGAGGGGGGAGAAGAGGAGGGAAGGAAAGAAGAGAAGGAGAGAGAGACAGACAGAGAGAGAGACAGACAGACAGACAGAGAGAGAGGAGAGAATATGACCAGGGAGCAAAGAAAAGAGGAATATAATTAGAGGGAGGGGCAAGACTTGACCCCCAAGGACACACCCTCTATGACCTACTTCCTATAATGAGGCCCCGACATCCCAATACTCACAGCCTCAAAATGTCATCATTTATGAATCCATGAAGTGATTAATTCACTCATTAAGTCAGAGTCCTCATGCCATAATCATCTCTAGAAATGCTTTTTCAGATATATCCAGAAGTGCACCACCCCCCACCAATCCCTCAGGCATCTTTTAATCTAATCAGGCTGACAAACCACGAGGAAGAACACGCAGGTAAGGCTGAGAACTCAAGAGAGTGAAAAGGATTTTAAGCTGTTTATGTTGGTACATGGAGACAGAATGGAAAGGATGAATAGGTAAAAAGAATTCCTAGCCAATAGTAAGGGTTTTCCTAGAACTAGACCCAAGGAGCAGGGAAGGCAAGGTTTGGGAGCAAGTAACAGAAGCACATGGCTAGTAGGTCTCAGAGTCCCTGGAACAGCCAGCCCAGAGCTTAGGAAGTCAGAGGCAGGAAAAGGGCCACAGTGGAAATGAGTAGGGGCAGAGAGAAAACTGAGGAAGTTGGAACCTGAAGACCTTGAGGATGACAAGTAGGAGGGCAGACTAGCCTGGGAGAACAAGGTTAGGACAAAGGAAGGGTAGGACCAAGCATCTGTATTTAAAATGCCCTTGCTGCCTGGCATGGTGCACACACTCTGGCTGCATAGGCAAGAGATTCTCTTTAAGTTTGAGGTCAGCCTGGTCTACCCAGTGAGTTCCAGGCCAACAAGAGCTATGCAGTGATAGCCTGTAGTGAATTAGGTCGGTACGGTGAATAACTAGGCCAGCTCAAGAATAACAATTATATTTTAATGGTTATAAGGGGAAAACTCACGCTACAAGAGTGGGAGGTCCAACTTCCTATATATCTGGTGGGCACCACGCAGAGAGAGCGCGCACCTGAATTCTCCCAGTTTTTTCTCCTCCACTGCAGGTAGCCACACCTTAATTAGATGTGATTGGTTGACAGAGTTTCCCCATCATCTCCCCCTTTTGTCTAAACAAGATCGATCCAAACCCAATACAACTGTATACAATAGGAACAGATACCAAATATAAAATTACAAACAATAAACAATATCAAGCAAGGAACGCATAACAAAAGTTTTACTAAACATTCTATTTTAAGGAGTCTAAATATTGCATTGAAATTAAGCTTGGCTAAATCATGAGGAAGGTAACTACAATTATCTAATCTTCAACTCCATCAAAGATCTGAGAAGGGAAACAATATTATTTGTACAATCGAGAAACTTTTAAAATGTGCAACAAATGACAGAGACAACTGGCTACCTGGGCAATCACCCAAAGTCTCATTTGCAATGTTGAAGCAACCAACTTTGGCTAAGGCCTAACATAACTGACATACCATTTTCAAAGGCAAGAAACTTTTCAAAACTATCTTACCCTGTCTTGGCAGGATATGACAGTCCTGTTTTATCCATTTACGGATACTTTGTGATTGAGGCATGGGCATTTTTTTGCCCAAAGGCCAGTTCTGCCAAGAAGAAAGGCTCCAAGTGGAGTGTCTTTGGTGCTCAACATTCTCTCTGGAATAGATTGGTGTTGTCAGGAGCAATTGTGTCTCACTCCCATGGAACTCTAAGTTAGATTAAAGGCCATTTTCTACAGTTCTTTGAAGAGGTTGAAGATTATCTATCTATACTGAATATAATCTCTATGTATCTAAAGAACCTAATTAGTCTAATTATAAATATGACAAAAATAGATGACTATTGATCTATAATTCTCAATACCTATCTAACTTAAAGACTAAGACAATAAACAACTGTGCAATAAATGAGGACAATGACCTTCAAATGTAAACAATGTATAAGTATCTTGATCAGAGATAGTAATGGTACACTGCAATATGGTAAATATATATCAATACATAAACAATGTTTTAAACAGAGGTAGAAGCATACATGCATACAATATTCAATATAATTTAACTTTGTATCAATAGGCAAGAATCGATACCAATACAATTGTCTAAAAACAATAACTCACAAATACCAATCTATTATCCCATCATCCAATTATCCCTCTTTTTTTTCCCCAAAAAGATCCCTGAGCTTATAAAATTCCTCCCCTGTCCCTCAACCGTATACCAATTATAATCAACCCCTAAATGATGTCCCTAAGCCTGAGGGCAAACTTTGCTGGGAGAGGGGACATCATCCTCTAAAATTGCTTTCAGCTGTCATGGGGGCGACGTTCTTTCTGGGGGATCCTGTTAAAGTAAATGATGGTTAAATTCCAAGATTAACATTTGGCCTGATAAAATTGCAAATAGTCTCTGAGTATTTTGTGGAGGTCTGGCCAGAATGTTGTAAAAGATGTGCACCATTTCAGATAACCAAGCTGGAACTGTCTTGTGCAGCTGGTACCCAAAACAGGTCTTGTAGTAGCGCTATCAGTATCATGACGTCATATCAACCAGGTGGAGTTATTGTTGTGGGGCCCCGTCTTCTTCCTGGAAACTTCAAAGATTACTGCAGGAAAATTTATTGTTTATTATGGAAAACTTAAGCATTATTTATATAGACATACATATATGTTCAATGAAAGGTATGATAAAAACAAAAATAGATATGAAGAAAGACAAAGAAGTTTATAAATTATTTTGTCCTTCTGTCCCATATCATGGCTCTTGACATGAGACAGAAACTCTGGGTTTTCTCTTAACAACAGGCTTGGATTTAGAGAGGGACTGAGCCAGAATTCAACTCCAAAACCAGCTCTATATATTTATAAATATAAATACATTCATAGATAGATAGATAGATAGATAGATAGATAGATAGATAGATAGATAGATAGAGATATATAAGTATGTGTTGAATATTTTCACTTACAGAACCTGCTCGATTTTCTTGCTGATCCTTATTGGGTTGTAAATTGTTTCCATCTGGCTATGGATAAGAAATGAGACTGAGGAAGGGTGGAGGGCCGTGGGCACTGCAGAGCAAATGTTTTACAGTTACTGATGATTGGAACAGTTATCACCTGTGTGCTACAGTCTGCGAAAATAACGCCGTTTTAAATATGATTTGTGTGTGATGCCTGTTAGCTACTAACATTTTATCAGACATGGGAAGAGAACAAGATTTGATTCTTTCTTTTGTAAGAATTTACTTTTGGGAGCTGGCGAGATGGTTCAGTGAGTTAAAAGCTCTGACTGCCTTCTCTAAAGAACCAGGGTTCAATTCCCAGCACCCACATGGCAACTAAACCATCTGCAACTCCAGTTCCAGAGGATCCGGTGCCCTCTTCTGGTCTTCATAAGCACTGATCACATGTGGTGCACAAACATACATGCAGCAAAAAAAAATACATGTAATGTAAAATATGCTTTTAAAGAATTTACTTTTAACTTTCATTAGATGTCCTCATCTCTTTGCAATGGTGTCTAAGTCACCAAACTCAAATATTTCATAACATGCAATTATAAAAGATTGTGGTAATAAAACATGGTTTTTAAAAATTATATAGCCATTAGGTAATAAATACCATTATGTTCTGGTTTAACCCTTGCAAGTCATGTTGTGTAGGAAGATAAGGTCTACCAATCCAAAAGGAGCCAACCTGGAGTCTGCCTGGAGCTGTCAAGGGTCCTGTCTGTGCCTAGCCAATAAGGAGCTACCAAGCAGAGTTTCCTGGGTGCCTAACAGGCTCAGCTCCTGAACACTATCCCTGGTCTGGAGACACAGTATGGGCATGCAGCTGTGGCCTAAAGAACCACAGAAGTTCCCCACAAATCACTAGACATAAGGGTTTGGTACAATTTCCCAGCCCTGTTGACTGTTGATCACCAGCTGTCCCTCTCAGAGGGGAGCTGACAGGCAGGGTGGTGTGACCTGTCACCGGTGGGAGTGCCGCCTTCACCCTAGCAGAGAGAAGTGAACTGCATGGAGGCACGGGAGATGAGGGCCCAGAGGCTGGTGCTGGCCAGGCTTGCGGTGTGTGAGCTGTGACTTGTGTGAGCTTTCTGCTTGACTGAGGTCTCAGGGTGCTGGCTAAGCCTTTGCAAGTGACACTTCAAGGTGTGGGCTCAGAAGTAATAGGCTTCCCTACCCTGGTGTATAACTTCTGGTACCTGGTTCCCCTCATGTGAGCAGCACAGGCATCCACTCCGGTGCAGGACACAGCATACAGGTTGCAGTGAAGGCTCCGGCCCCTCTCGGGTCTCCGTTGGACTATGTACCTGTCATCTGAGCTGCCTGCTTCTCCAGCACTTCTGTCCTTCCAGGTGGTGCTCATAGGTCTGCAGCGTGTGCAGCTGAGCCTGTAGACCTCACAGTAGTGCATGGAGGGCAGCTGGGGCCCGCCTTGGGCTTCAGCAGCTTGTCCACGAACCGCAGCGTATTGCATGTAAAGCTGGGGTCCCAGGTCCTGCAGCCGGGCCTGCCCCAGGTGTCTGAGCCCACCAGAGCCTTCCCGGATGCCTGCTGCTTCTGTGGGGATCCCCTGGGACTTTGGTGGGTTGTCCACGCAGTGGGAGCTTGGACCCGGCACACAGAATGAGGCTGCTGGCTCTGGTGTGTCCTCACAGCTCCTGGTCCCCTTTGACTCTCGGCAGCCGCTGGGTGGATGTAGCTGCTGCTGTCAGTACACACCCTCGCCTACTGGGGCTGATCTTCATATGGGTGCTGCTGCACTTAGGCTTCTTGCCTGGTGCTGCTGGAGCGCTGGCCTCAAGGCCAGCTGCCTGTGCAGTGTACGGGCGCTGTGGGAGATCAAGGGGGCACACCTACAATCTGCCCATCTGGGTTTATTTTCCAGACACCAAAAGAGTAGAATGGCTACATAAGACGGTAAAAGCACATGTGACCCTTTATTTGTCAATTTATAGAGACACTCTTTCAAAAAACCATAAAAGAAGCTGTGCGGGGAGCAAAAATCCACTTCAGTTCCACAAAAGTGAACATGGGTCAGAAACCCCTTAGTGTCAATGGTGTTAAGGTTTATACTAAAAATGTAAACAAAAGACAAATTATTCTGGGGCTTCAGATTAGTTTTGCAGGGAATTGTGAGATTGATTTGGAGATCAAGCGAAATTTCTGTGGAGCTGGTGTGAAAAGTATTCAGATCCATGAGGGACAATGTGGGTGATCCTGGAGCCCTTGCCTTTAGCTGGAGCACTGTCCATCTTCTTCCTTAGGAAACCACTTTTAGGGATTAACTGGACAGGACTGACTAATCTCCTGGGCATCTCTGGACTGAATGGTTTATCAGACACTATCATTTCTGGATACAATATCAAACTAATTGACAATCATTTGCCAGAAAACAAGATCATAGCAGGACTCCCTACACTTCTAATAAAGATACAATCCCATGCAGTCCCCTCCTTCACTCCCATCCCTCACATCACACTGGCCTTTTCAGATTCCAATAAAATCTCAGAGGACTGAGCACTGCTACCTGTTACATATTAGATCTCACTACCTAAACACCTATATCTCTTTAATTCTCAGAAAAGTTGTAGTCCCAATTCAATTAAAAATTAAAGCTGGCTATGGAGTTGGAAAGTGGCTCTCTCCTTCTCTAAACCCAAGCATGCTTCTAGAAGAAAAATCCAGAGTTTCTGTCTCATATCAGTAGAGCCACCTGGTGTGGGACAGAAGAAAACCAAAAATCTAGGAACAGATTTGTTGTCAAAACTCTGTTATCTCCCCAAAATTCAGTTTCTCCCCTTATTTTTTGACTCTTTAGTGCTTTTCTTTGGCTAAGCAACTTCAGTATATATTGACAGACTAATATGTAAAATAAATAGATCGATAGAAAAATAGATATATAGATGATAAATAGAAGATAAATAGATGATTTATAGAAAGACAGATGATAGAAAAATAGATCATTAGATACATAGATGATAGACTATAGGTAGGTGATAATAGATGTGACATATATACTCAGTAAAATATTATTACATTTAAATATCTTATTTTTAATTTTTTAAAGTATATGTATGTCTATATGTCTGCATGTATGATCCTACCTATTCCTTTCAACAATTCAATGACTTTCTGGGCTCTTAAAAGAGTCCCATACCACTGGCATCCCATGCAATCCACAGGGATAAGCCATTGTGGAGCGAACCAACAGAGTTCTTAAGAAGCTGTTGGCCAGGACTGTCTCACCAGAAGCTAGGAGAGAGCCTCATCTGGCCTTAACAGAGGACTTAACAGAGTCCTTTTCCATATGAACTTTCTCAGTTTTGATGGCAAGGGCTCAGCCCAGCTTATAAGCACTGGGCATCCCTGTCAAGAAACACATCCCTGTCCCTGGTGAGATGGAGAGATCCTATCTCTCTCCGATGGCAGCCTCTAGCCCCCCTGCTAACCATGGGAGAGGGTATGCTTGTGGTTTTCCTCAGACTGCCACACCACCAATGTGGGTCCTGGTAAGAGATGTACATCCAGCCATAGAGAACTCTGCTTCCGCCAAGGAGGGAATAACCCAGGATGAGTAATGTATATACTCCCCTTTTTTTGCTTTCATTGCCCCCCCCCAACAAATTGATTTATAATGAGCAGAGGTTATGGCCTTTGACTCCTCATTTTTTTTAAAAAAAGTGTGGCATAATATAAAAAGGCTATTGGATCCCTCCTGGATGCTCACATATGCATTAATTGGTGGGGTAGTTTTGTTAACCTTGATTCTCCTTAAATGTCTCATGCAGCAGATCTGACATGAGCGGACAGCAACTAAGGTGACTCTTCAGGTGTTAATGGCTCTTAGGCATCCTTCTCGCAGTCCTCCATAGGAGATTATGCATGCCTGGTTATTTATAATTCAAAAGGCTATTATTACCTAGTACCCCCCACCTTGGCAGCTCTCCAGGAATGAATGCTTTTGCTGGTAGTCAAAGACAGCTACAAGCTTGTTTAGCCAACCTAAGACAGGCACAGTCCAGTTACTGAGCCCCCTGAGGTGGGGTCAACAAAGCCTGAGCAAAAAACTCTGGCTCCTGCTGAGCACCCTATGCAATAAATTTTTAAAAGGGTGGATACTTAGGAAGATAAGATCTACCAGACCAAAAGGAGCCAACCTGGAGTCTGCCTGGAGCAGTCAAAGGTCCTGCCTATGCCTAGCCAATAAGGAGCTACCAAGTGGTGTTTCCTGAGTGCCTAGCAACAGGCACTGTCAGAGGTCCTGATTGTGCCTAGCCAATGAAAGACAAGCATGAGATGTCAACTGTCACCAGCCTGAGTGCTGGGAGGGTATATAAGGTTTTCCCTGTTGTTGAATAAACCTTCTACCTGACTCTGGCATTTGTGATCTTTGACATCAATCCTTTTCATCCCCTCCCCCGAGGAAGACCCAGCAATATCATTGGGAACGGATAGAGGCTAATAGGGTGGAATTCTCATCTAGGTAAAAGGACCTGGGAGCAGTTTCCTAAAACTAAGAAATCTCAGGGCTATGGTTGTCTGTCTCCTGATCCAAGATGTCTCTTCCCTGCCAAACCTGTACAAAGCATGTTTTAAGGGATCCAAATGCATGAACATAGGTGAGGCAAGGAAGAAGGAATGTGGCAAATTAGGTCAAAATGGTGGTCCTACTGTACACAATTCTGCATCTGCTTTCAATTTCTTAATAGAGTTAAGAACAGCCTCTTTCTTTAAAAGTACTTTCCAGCAAGTACTCAAGAAATAGTTTAAAAATACAGGATCATCTTTTAAATGAGTTAAAGTGCTGGAGTGTGCGTGCAACCCTGCATGCAGAATACTTATCATGTGCAAGGCCCTGGGTTTGATCCCAGCACTACAAACAAACCACAGTTATGGAGATAATTCTTAAATATCTCAATGAAGATACTCACCTGGAGATGGAGAGGGTGGTCATTGGGCTTCCTTAGAAGAATCAGCATGTTCACAGAGGACAAAAACTGTATTCAGTGATACTGTTTTTCCAATGACAATCCCAGGCCAGCTTTCCCAAAGTATGCATTTCTGACCATCTGGTCCAATCACCTGGAAAGTCCTGTAAAATGCAGATTCCTAGACCCCGAACATCTCAAACACACTGACCTGGAAGTCAAGAGTGGAACCCTATAATCTGCTTATTAAACATGCTCCTGACTCTAAAAGGTCCTGAAGTTGGAGACCCTCAAATCTAGGCAACAGCAGCTAGTTACAGGGACCAAAACTGCCCGAAGTCTTAGAATTTCTTTTTTTTTTTTTCACACTATCTCAGAATGGAGACTTAGAATTTCATAGCCAGGAGTTTCTACTTTGGTCTTGTCCACAATGGAGGGACTACATTCTGAGGATTCAGTCACTGGAAACAAGCTCTGTGCTAACAAACCTCCTCAATAAATAGCTCTTGTGCCTAAAGAATCCACTTAAAAAACAGAGTCCAAGCCGGGCAGTGGTGGCGCACGCCTTTAATCCCACAACTCGGGAGGCAGAGGCAGGTGGATCTCTGTGAGTTCGAGACCAGCCTGGACTACAAGAGCTAGTTCTAGGACAGGCTCCAAAGCCACAGAGAAACCCTGTCTCAAAAAACCAAAAAAACAGAGTCCAGAGCTAGGGGAAGAAGTGGCGTGGCTAGCTCAGCAGTTAAAGCACTTGCCATTAAGAAGAAGACCAGAATTGGGAATTGGGACCTAGAATCAATGGGAATTCTGAGCAGATGTGACAATGACAGCCTTTAATTCCAGCCTCAGAAGGCAGACGTAGGAGATCACCAAAGCAAGCTGGCTAAGGAGACCAGATTAGAGGCCTGCATTTGACTAAGACCCTGAATCCAAAACTAAGGTGAAAGAGCGTTTGAGGAAGACACATGGTCTCAATTTGGGTTTCCACATGCATACATATGCATACACCTCTACCTGCACATGTGTGAATATGTATGCACACCATACACATATACATGAAAAAAGGAGAAATCCATTTTGTCTTTTTTTTCTCCAGGATGATGAAGAACTCACAATTTTATAATTAAGTTCTCATATTTGTAGCTGTCTAGAAGACACAAGGTCCTAATTTAAAAAAAAAGGGGGGGGAGAGAGAAAGAGAAGAGGGGAAGAAAAGGCTTTATCTAATAGTTGTCTTGGTCTGCACTGTTCCATCTGGGCTGCTCTAATGGGAAAACCATAAGCAGGGTGTTCATAAACAACTCAGACCTCCCACAAATCTGAATGTTCAGTATGTGGAAGATGCATGTAAAAGGCTGTATCTTTACATGGTGGAAAGGGGGAAAAAGATCTCTGGGGCCTCTTCTGTAGACAGAAGTTTCTGTCCCCCCGGTCCTGCAGCCATTCAGTCCCAAAGAAACACACAGAGGATTATATTAATTATAAACGGTTTGGCCTATTAGCTCAGGCTTATTATTAACTAGCTCTTACAACTTAAATTAACCCATAATTCTTATCTATGTTTAGCCACAAGGTTTGGTACCTTTTCTTAGTGCAGCATTTTCATCTTGCATCCTCTGCCTCTGGGTGGCAACTGCAGACTGAGCCTTTCCTCTTCCCAGAATTCTTCTAGTCTGGTTGCCCCGCCTATACTTCCTGCCTGGCTACTGGCCAATCAACATTTTACTAAACCAATATGAGTGACAAATCTTTACAGAGTACAAGACCATTATCCCACAGCACTCTTCAGCAACACACCACCCCCTTTCATGAAGGTTCCTCCCTCCCTCATGACCCAGTCACCATGCAGAGGTCTCCACTTCTGAACACCATTACCAACAGAGTTAGATCTTACAAATTGGGGAGTGAACAAGTCCATTTATGGACATGGTTGATTTCTTTTCTTCCAGAGAGGTAACATCAGTCAAAGTACTTGTCTATTTTAGCTAAAATAAGACACAACTTTTCAAAGTTGCAACTTACTTAAGGAGTAATGCACAAATAAGAAGCTTCCAAGGTATCTGAAAACACAGCATGCACTTTATCTTTGAGTTATTTTTTTTTCCTACTTGTCTCAAGAAAGCTAAATAACTATAAAGGGAAATGAGAGTTTCAAAACACTACTTGGCAATATTACCATACTTCCATCTAGAAGAAAATGTGTGGTCTGTGAATTCATTCCTTATTTTATTCTTCTTAGGTCTGGCTTCTGAATCTTTATCTCCACCTCTTGACCTCAGTCATTGGCCCAGTTTCTCCCTGTCCTTCATTCCAATTAAAAAGAACAACCTGTACTTTCCAGCAGCTGGGTGCTACTTCCCATCCAGGCCTCAACAATGATAAAATCTGCCCTCAGAGCACAGCCGAACTGTCAGATTCAACAGATAGAATGTCACTGTCATCATCTACTGCTACTCACCACTCCCTCTTTGAAACTGCATCCTTTCAGCTATGAAACACTTATTTTTCTTTTTTCTTTTTTTAAAATGGCCTCTATAAGACAGGGAGAAACTGGGCCAATGACAAAATAAAAAATATTTATTTATTTATTATGTATACGATATCCTGTCTGCATGTATGCCTGCAGACCAGAAGAGGACACCAAATCCCACCACAGATGGTTGTGAGCCACCATGTGGTTGCTGGGAATTGAACTCAGGACCTCTGGAAGAGCAGGCAGTGCTCTTAACCACTGAGCCATCTCTCCAGCCCCAACACTTATTTTTTCTAAACTGCCTTCCAAAGCTAATATATTAGTCAACAGGTACCCTCCAACCTCTGCAGTACCCCTTCACTTTGGTGCTCCCCTCCTGGCTCCAAAATGAAACCAATTTTTGACAATACTTGGCAAAATTCTCTGAGGTTTTGACTTGTGTGGTGGTTTATTGAGAGCCAGGCCAGACTGGGACTTCCCCTGTGGCCCTGGCATATGGAAAAGGAACTTAGTTTCTTATCTAAAACCATTACTTAGCAAAGCCAGTAATGATCTGGGGCTGGAGCCTTGGGGGAGCTAAGGTTTTAGATCCTGGGAACTCAGTTTTCCCCCACTTCATGAAGGGCTTGGTCAGAAACACTCTTGCAATATCCTGTGTTCCCCTTGTGTACCACTAAATAGCTTTCTCGGGGCTGGAGAGATGGCTCAGTGGTTAAGAGCACTGCCTGCTCTTCCAAAGGTCCTGAGTTCAATTCCCAGCAACCACATGGTGGCTCACAACCATCTGTAATGAGATCTGATGCCCTCTTCTGGCCTGCAGACATACACACAGACAGAATATTGTACACATAATAAATAAATAAAATAAAAAAAAATAAATAAATAGCTTCCTCCTGACTTTGTCATGTTGTATAGCTTCCTGCCGACTCTGTCCTCTTCTCCCCCCTGCAAACAGTATGTAAAATGCTGTGCTTCTTCATAAGCTTGCATGGCATAAGACATAGTTTATGCAATACCTCCTGACCTCAGCCTCCCAATGTTCTTCTTTTTCCCTTTCACTTGCTGGTCCTCCCTCTCTGGAGGAACCTGTCACTGAAGAATGACTCTAGGTCATTCTTGGCTACAAGTGGAGGTGGTGTCGTCAGACTTGCAGATTCCAGTATTGGCCTCCCCGCTCTCCAGCATGATCCCAGGCAAGTCACATAACACCCATGTGCCATTCTTTCCTACTGCCTACCATGACTTCTGGGACTAACAGTGTGACAGAGCAGAGAAGAAAAGATTTGTTTTCAGTGTTTGCCTAAATGTTAGTGTACCACATGCATGGCCTTCATACCAAGGCGGCCAGAGGAGGGCACTGGATCCCTAGAGCTGGGGTGTGGATACTAGGAATGGAGCTCCGCAAGAGCAGTAAGTGCTCTTCAGTGCTGAGCCTGCTCTCCAGCCCGAAATCCTCAAATATTTTAAAGGGAAAGAAGGTTGAGACACAATAAAAGGCCTTCTTGCACATCCGGGATAAATTGCTGCAGAAGTAACTGTGAGTGGTGTCCTGTGTGCAATAGAAAGTGGAGAATTTCCAAAGAAAACACAGAACTGAAACCAGAACAGGCAGGACACAAGTGGTCAATGAAGAATTGATCTCAGAGCTGCTGCAAGCGAGGCCCCATCAGGAGAGAGAGAACAGAGGCAGAGAGACTGTGGAGGTGCCAAAATTATAGTATTTCTGGTGCACAGTAAATACAGACATCAATCCTTTCTAAAGGAAAGCATCAAATAAGGCCCAGCACTCAGGCCAAGAAAATGTGAGCTCCCATTAGAAATCACTAGGGATGAAGACTACAGATCAACATGGCTGACTTGCTGAAGTTCAGATATTGCAAGATCAGAAACAGGGTAAAATAACTACAATCTTTTAATGAAATATAGAAAAAATCAAAGAAAAACATCTCAGCAGTTAACAGTAAAGCTCTCTGTAGCACAAATTCTAATTGTTCTTAATAAAAACCCAGAGACAGATGTTAGAGGGTGAAAGCTGAGATCAGAGAAGCAGAGCAACTAGCCACTAGAGACCTTTTACCTCTTCTGAATCCTCAGACCAAAAGGGCGATCCTGTCCTCTGACTGCTTCAGACTGCATCCTCAGACTGCACTGAGTTCCTGTCTCCTCCCGCCTTCTACTCCTCTCTCTGCCCAGCCATGTCACTCCTGTCTCCACCTCCCTAGTGCTGGGATTAAAGGTGTGGGATCCCAAGTGCTGGGAGCACCTTTGAATTAGCTCTGTTTCCCTTATAGACTGGATCAGTTTCGCGTAGGCCAGTGTAGCCTTGAACTAACAGGGATTCTCCTGCCTCTGTCTCCCAAGTCCTCGGATTAAAGGCTTGTGCCACGATTGCCTGGCCTCTAGTGATCTAGCTCTGCACTCTGATCTTCAGGCAAGCTTTATTTGCTAAAACACAAATAAAATATCATTACTACTCTCAAAAAATAAAAATAAAGAAAAAATTAAAATATAAATAACAATCAAGCTAAAAACTAAGTGGGTAGAAGTATGGCCCTGCCTGGACCTGGCCCCTCCTTCTGGAGCCACAAGTTCTGGCTTTAACAAGCTCTTCCTGGATGCCCACATCTGCCTTGTTTCATTTCTTGTGGTCACCCAGACTGTACAAATTGGCTGGAATCCTCTGTTCATTTTATTAAAGGTTGATATCGGGGGGGGGGAAGGGGAAATATAAATCCACCAAAGAATAAAAGAAAATGAAATTCTGACAATACAGCCCTGAGGACTCATTCTACGGTTTCATTTTCCTCTCAGAAGCAATTAAATCCTAATTACACAGACCCAGAAACATCACAGAGATGTGTTCTGCCTCCTTAGACTGTAGTCTTGAGAATAAATCATATTTGCAAATCTAAAAAAAATCTGTCAAAAGGATAACAGAGTTATTCACCGGGAGCATGGTGATTCTATGTTTTGTTCTATACCAAAGACAAATCTTTTGTTTGCTTGGTTCGTATCAAGTTGCAAACAGGATGGCTTTCTAGAAGCATGGTTTTTGAAAAAAGACAGGGTATTTCATTTTTAAATACAATACAGAAAGTTCCTTCTCAGAGCACTGTTGCTGGAAGGGAAACGGCTGTTTAACTGTGTATACTTACCAAGGGCGGCAATATACCAATTATGCTGCAGGAAACTAAGATAAATTGACCAAAACCTTTAACAAAGAGTGAGCAATTTCTGAGGTTTTAGCAAGGCTCACATCACTTAAAACTACATTTGCCAAAAAAATTCATGTTTAATACAGCTTATGGACATTGTCCTCTCTCCAAAGAGTCACCTGAGGCTACCGTGGCTCTCTTAATTTCTCTGGTTACAAGGTGTTCCAGCTGGCTTCCTGCTGCTGTGCTAACGACCATGACCAAAAGCAACTTGGGAGGAAAGGGTTATTTATTTCACCTTACAGCGAGTCCTCTTTCTCTGGCTATTAGCACAGTCAGAAGTCAAGCTGGGAAATCCCCAAAAGGAGCCATCAGCGACAGCACCCCACACCTGAGCACAAGTTCTCTTCATCTCCCTGGCGACAGCACCCCACACCTGAGCACAAGTTCTCTTCATCTCCCTGGCGACAGCACCCCACACCTGAGCACAAGTTCTCTTCATCTCCCTGGCGACAGCACCCCACACCTGAGCACAAGTTCTCTTCATCTCCCTGGCAACACACAACTCAAGTGGTTCTAGGGCTACGAAGTAGGTGGAAGTCACAAAGACTGAGCAGAGTTTTCAGCAGCTTCCCACTCGTGTGTGGGGCTCCTGAGTTCAAAGTTCAAGTCATGGAAGGGTATATTCATGTGGCCAATACTTTATGTGACCCAGTAAAAGTGGTGTTAACAGGCTGTGGCATGCCTTTAAACCTAGCACTGGAGACAGCTGCAGGCGGATTTCTGTGAGTTTCAGGTTAGTCTGGTCTACACAGCAAGTTCCAGGAGAGCAAGGGACCCTATCTCAACCCTCTCCTGCACCCCACCAAATACGCATATATATAACAGTTAGAGAAGGTAACAAATGAGCCACTGCAATCAAGATAGAAACCCATGAAAAGGAATTAAGGAGAAATTTCAGAACTAAAAATTGGTGCCTCTAAATTAAAAGTTATTGGAGAAAATCAAAAGCAGATCGAATACAAGAGAAGCAAAGATCATGAACTTGAAGATCGATCAAAAGGCTCTTTGGAGCACAGGAAAAGTATTATAGGGGAAAAATACAGCCCATGAGACAGTCCTAAATAGCTAACAGGCATAAATAAGGTCCCAGAGAGAGAAGCGAGTGAGGCCAGTGCAGTAGACATTGTGGGTTAGAAAAATCAACCGCACCAGTTGCCGAGTAACAATAACAACAAAAAAAGACTGGACTGCAGACAGCCAGAGAGGAACTGGTGGAACTCTTGTGCTTAGCAAATGACAGGCTATGGGTTTGATTCCCAGCACCAAAATATAAAAATATAACACAAATAAGAAATGAGGATGAAAGACATTTTTCAGACAAAGAAAATATGATAGAACTGGTCTGCAACAGTGCTAGGCTTCAAGAAATCAGTATTTTCTTCAGATTGAAAAAAAGCCAGTCCAGATAGAAGCACGACATTTACAAAGAGCAATGGATAAGGTCCATATGTGAGTAAATGCAGAAGTGTTTGTCAAAACCAGGAATGGTTAGGCTGGGTGGCAATCTATAATTCCACCTACTCAGGAAGCTGAGACAGGAGGATAAAAGGTTCAAGACCTATCTGGGATACACAGTAAATTCCAAGCCTAGCATGTGAAATTTAGCGAGTAAAACCACACACTGAGTATAGCTCGGTGGAGGAGCCCTTGCCAAAATACCTCTGAGTAAGTATACGCAGCCCCAAATTATTGCAGACGGCATGTATTAAATGCCAGAGTAAACCCAGACTGCCCAGAGCAGACGTTCTTCACCTGTGTAGTGTGGCTGTCTGTGAAGGGAGTATCTGTCCCTCCTTGATTACATCATGATTGCACTGGGAAATCCTGAGACTCTAAAGGCCTGCCCATTCACCTTTTCTGAGGAACACTGCCAGAGATGGGTTCTCCTCTGACATCTGTTGTGCCTTATGGTACACAGGTCACAACTGAATGAAGCAGGGATCTCTATCCTAGTTGAGACCATCTGATGAACAGGAGGCCTACAGTTACTGTCCAAGTCTTTGAGGAAGCTGTGTCTTTGATGGAGTCCCTTACTCAGCCGCATTCTTCCGGTAAGCTTCTAGCATTTAAGATAGCGGGAGGATGCTTTTGTTTCTTCCAACTGAAAGAAGCCTGCTCAAACGTCTCTTGAAATAAAAATTCAGACCTGTAATACACAGCACAGTAGAATGAATAATTCAGGCATTTAAAAATATCACATAAAAGAGATTATACAACCTCGAGTCTGGGCTTTGACATTTACATTAACACAGAGAAGAAGAAAAATGTGCAATGAAAATTACTACACAGTCGTTCAAAAGATAAATGAAATGTGAATAGTTTAACACCCACGGAGTTCTTTCCAAGCCATTAAAAAGTAAGCCTTCTTCAAACTATAATTTAATTCAAGTACCAAGGGTAAGGAAGGTATTAGGAACTGTGGTTATTTCCCTAAGCTAACCTGGGAAAAAAATGAAAGTAATTTTTAGTGCATAAAGTTCATTTTTAAGATATTTTCTCAAAAGATAGTAGACAGACAGGCAAGCAGGCAGGCAGAGGTAGCAATCTTTTCACTATACCCAAGGTAGGCTGGTAAGAGGGTATACATTATACCTAATTAAAATTAACACAAGGAAATTAGGGTTCCCTTCAGCTGTCAAATGAGCCAGGAGTTTAGTCTGATCAACTCAGTGGTCTGCGTAAACACAAACCTTCGGTTATTACGACAAGAAGAATTGAGTATTGTATCACTACTCACCATCACGTGCCCGCGAAACGATACCACATAGTCTACAAGTGCTCTCTGAGAAATAGATTACAGCTCAGCTGTACAGTGTTGCAGCTGGACAAGGTCTATACACATCTGGAGTATCCCACCCATGTCAAAGAGAGCTGAAGTTAGTCCTAGTAGCTAACAGGATAGCAAACCCAAGTTTTACCCAAGTCAATATTAATATTTTTTATCTTAAAATATTGTACTTAGAAGATATATATTTTCAATCATATCAGATTTGGAAATTTCCTCTTCAACCCAGACTTTGAACCTTAATAATTAACTATACTATAGTTAGTAAGGTTGAACTAGCTGCATGTCATGGAGGTAATCTACTTCTTTCTGGCAGCATTCAAACACAGCTCACACAATTTCCATTTAAACTCCCGGGCTGAGAAATTAAAAAAGCAGCACAAGCGTGATACTATAGGTATTTTTTCCTGTGATTTGCAAAGACGCATTCTAAAATTTCTAAGACTGCTCCTCAAGGCTTATTAGAAAGATAGTATGTAAGCATTAGACAATTGATTGTCTAATCTTATGTGTAGGTGGGGACACACACATGTACAAATACATTCATGTGCGTTAGACCAAAGGGTACTTCAAAGCAAACACTGAAGAAGCTAGCAAGCGAGGCACGGTGGTGCAGTCTACAACCCCAGCAGTGGGGAGGCTGAGGCAGGAGTGTGGAAGGCTCAAGAGCAACCTACCATAAACAGCAAGACCCTGTCTAGTAAATGGATAAATAGGAATATATCATTCAGTACAAAACGAGTGTTAACTTTCTAAGTTATCAGTCAAGTCACTGACTATGCAAATTTCATACATTAAAAGACAAAGCAAGTAGGACAAAACTTTTATTGCACTTAACCATAACACATAAACTATTAAGCAAAAACCACAGCTCAGTCCATTGCCAGATGACAGGTACGAGTCACTTACATATAAATAGTATTTTAAGAAACTGAAAACTAGAGCAGTAGACATTACAGTGCCGCAGGAAGGCGAAGCCACAGAACTTTCAGTAGCTAGCACACAGCTTTCTGTCACAGCCTGAATGCAGACTTTATCTCCATCCACACAGATGCTGAACAGAAATGTTACACAGCTTCAGAGTCAACGCCTACTCCAACTCTTGACCAATGCTGGGCTCTCCCATCTCACAAAAATGACCTTGTTCTCAGACGTCAGTCCTCGCTGGCCAGCCTCCTGCTCACAACAAAATCAAACCTGCTCTTCTGTCAGGAAGCTCAGAAGCTAAAACTCCAACAGGCTCCTGGTCAGCGCTTTCTTTTCTTTTTGGGAGCAGTGAACTCTATGGATACAAGGTTAAGAAGTCCATCAATTCTTTTTTAAAAACTGACATTTAAATGACAGACTTAAGTAATAATACTTCACCTGTGTAAGAGTTTAACTCCTCTAACCCAACAATGTCCTCACAGCCAAGATCCAAGAGGGAGGCAGTGAGGGACATGAATCACACACACACACACACACACACAAATGTATAATATATATTAAATTTTAATATATTAAATTACTTATATCAATATATTATCATATAACATATAATTAAAATTTAATATATATTTAAATAATACAATGGAGCTCATTATCTTATTGCCAACTTAGAATTTAAAAAAAATTTAGCTCTGACACACGTGACTTTTTTGCCAGTGAAAGTTTAGAAACTCCTATCTCCAATGAGACATCAGGATTTCAATCTTTCTGAGATGCCAATAAGATAGGAGATCTCTGTCACTCCAAATCTTAGTTCATAATTATTAAGTTGCTTGAAATTTCTCCAGGTGTATACCTTCCCTATAATTAGTGTAAACCCAGAGCTAGATAACTGAGCTAGTGAAAAGAGAAAGTGAAGACTTCAACTCCATTACAAGGAAACCTGGAAATGCAGCACGTACATGATCTGTCTTTCTGAGTCTCACAGCTAATGCATAACTATCACGCAAATAACCATCACTAAGTACAAGATACAGAAACAAGAACTTCAGAAAGTACAACTAAGATCTGGATTTAAAAAAAAAAAAGAACTTCTGAAAGACATGATAAAAAGAAATATTCTAGCCAGGTAGTGGTGATGCACACCTTTAATCCCAGCACTCAGGAGGCAGAAGCAGGTGGATCTCTGTAAGTTCGAGGCCAGCCTGGACTATAGAGCAAATTCCAGGAAAGGCTCCAAAGCTACAGAGAAACCCTGTCTTAACAAAAAAAAAAAAAAAAAAAAAAAAAAAAAAAAAAAAAAAAAAAAAAAAAAAAAAAAAAAAAAAAAAAAAAAAAAAAAAAAAAAAAAAAAAGAAAGAAAGAAAAAAAAGAAATATTTGCCATCAATGAAAAATAAAAAGGGAATACCAGAGAACACGGGGTGGGGGGGGTGTGCGGTGGTGGTGAAGGGGTTAGGAAGAAAAAGAAGACAGTGCCAAGACCAGAAGCAGAGCAGGGCAAAGGTCTGAGACAGTGACACCACAGAATCCGCAACAGACAACCACATCCATCACTAGCTGTGGAAAAGCGTGGTTACAAAGTAACAATCACCTGCTCCAAAGAGGCAAAGACAGAGAGTCAGAAGGACTGAGTTGCCTGTCTGTCATGGGGAGGGCTCTAACGCTGCTGCTCTGCAAACCTAAATCCTGCACTAACTAATGAGACACTCCTGTACCTGCTTCGCTGAAGTCGTCAGTCTCCTCTGCCTCTTCCGCAATTATGGGCATACTCAGGCGTAAAGACTTCTCTTCCTTCCGGTCATTCTGAACATTACCTAGGAATGTTTAGAGATAGTGAGAAATGACTGTATATAAAACCAAAGAATGCTAATCTTAGGTGTTATAATACTGAAATTATAATAACATTCCAGAATAGAAATTCTTTAAATGTTTCTTTTCTAATTAATTTACCAATTACCAGGTTTCCTATGACTTCTTTCTCATTCTTAGCCTTCAAAGCTTTTCTTAAATATTAAAATATTTGTATCACTGGGCATGGTGGTACACACCTATAACCTCAGCACTTGGGAGGATGGTTCACTTTGAGGTCAGCCTGGGATACAGTGAGATCCAGTCTCAAACAAATAAATTGGTAGAAAAACCTTTAATCCCAGCACTCAAGAAGCCAAAGCAGGATGACTGGGCCATATAGCAAGTTCCAGGTCAGCTTGAGCTACATGTTGAAACCCTGCATCTACAAAACAAAAGTTTGTGCTTTGAATACAGCATATAATTCTTCTATTAGGCAAAGTGGAGAATGAGAAGAAACAAAATTGGTAAGAGACACCTCATTTGACCTTTATCACACAAATAGGGTGTCAAGAGGGGCTGATCATGTGTTACTTCAAGTAATTTAAAGCTGAACAGCTTCAGTTTGCTACACAAGACACAATCCTCACATACTTTTCAGTCATATCTGCCAGTGAGTTTCCACTTTCAAAAACACTAGATTTGGGCTGGGATGTAGCTCAGTCAGCAGAGCATTAACCTAGCATGGGATATAGATGAGTCTGATACCCAGCACCATAAACCAGGCATGGTGGCCCACATCTACAGCCCCAGCACTAGGAAGTTGGAAGCAGGAGGACTAGAAGTTCAAGTCTTCCTTGACTATATATATAGCAAGGACAGACAGACATTACAGGAATTGAATCTAGCCAGACAGACTAAGCAAATGTTCCCCCATATGCAATCCTCATCATGCCACCTCTACTTCCCCAGCATTTACCCACCAGCGTCCTCCACATGCTGAGACTCGGCATGCTCATCATCCCCCATCAGCCTCTTTCTGCATTTGCAGAACTGTCAAGATGCCCTCTAGTTCCTACAACCACAGCCATTATCCACCACTCCTAAAGCTGGGCCCCACAGCAGCCCACTTTAGTCTGTTAACTCAGGCCTTCCAGACGACTCCTGGTTTTCAAGGAGATGCTAGTCATGTCCCTCACCTCTGCCTATCAAGATAAACCTAGGCAGCTGACTCCACTTTTGAGGTCAGGTCATGATATAATACTCAGCATATTTTTCCAGAATTACTGAAAGTTAACAGTTTCCCTGTGAACCAAAATAGACCTCACTCTATACACCCCAGACACTGTCCTTTCCAAGTCATCTCCTCTGCTTCTCTTAGTCTATGAGCTTCCTCTATATTGTTAAAGATTTCTTTATTTTTATTTTATGTGCATGGGAGATTTGCCTGGATATGTGTCTGTGAACTATTTGTGTGCCTAATGCCCAAGAAGACCAGAAGAGGGCATAAGATCCCCTGGATCTGGGGTTATAGGCAGTTGTGTGCTGGAACTGAATCTGGGTCCCATAGAACAGACAGTGATCCTAACCACTGAGCCATCTCTCCAGCCCCGCCAGTTTTTTAAAATAAGTACAAAGTATTCCTTAAACACATGCATCATGCTTACACAGTAACAGTAAATTTTTTGTGAGTGTGCATATGACACTGAGGCACGCCTGTGTCAGTGTGCACGTGACACTGAGGCACACCTATGTCTGTGTGCACATGGAGGTCAAAGGACAACTGCTGAAACCTGGCTCACTCCTACTGCCAGAGGGTCCAGGAGAATGAGCTCAGGTTGACAGGTTTGGCAGCCATCACCTTTACCTGCTGAGCCATTGAGATGGTCTTAGTTTTATTTCTGACAAAGGTGTGAAGGCCATTTGGTGGAGAAAGGGTACCTTAAACAACGCTGATACACTTTTCCATCCACAATCAGAAAATCCCTCCGCTTGCATATGTAACAAAATGATTCAAATGTGTCACACACATCAAAGTTTCAAAATGCATAAGAGAGAACACTGAAGAACTATTCTCAGATAAGATTTTAACACATAACACAAAAAGCATGAATCATGAAAGAAAAAATGACAAACTGCACTTCCTCAAAATTAAAATTCTTGAGCCAACGTGGTAGTGTGTGTATATAATCCCAGTCCTTGGGAGGTAGAGGCAGAAGGTTCAGGGGTTTAACACCATCTGTGTCTACACAGACAGCCAAGAGAGCCAAAGTGAGCTCGGGCTGCATGAGTCCTAGCTTCACAAAAACAAAACAACAAATAAAATTCAAATTATTTCTTTTTTACCCCCCTTAAGACAGAGTCTCATTATGCAGCCCTGTGCAGCCTAGAAATCACAGAGATCTGCCTTCCTCTGATGCCCTAGCATGGGGATTAAAGGTATGCACTACCATGTCCACTAAAATTCTAATCTTTGTAAGACATTGTTATAAAAAAAAAAAAGAGAGAGAAAGAAAAATCAAGCTACAGCCTGGAAAAAATATATGCAAAATATAATCCTGATTACTGATAAAGATCTCCTATCCATAATGTGTAACCCTCTCTATTCAATAGTGACTACCCACTCAATTGGAAAAAAATCAGAAGCTGGATTTACTGGCTGCTCTTGCAGAGTCCAATTCCCAGGACTCACATGAACACTTAAACAATCTATAACTACAGGAGCCTGATGCCCTCTTCTGGCCTCCGTGGGCACTGCACACATGTGGAACACATTCGTGAAGGCAAAATTCCCATACAAATAAAATAAAAAAAGAAAATTTTAAATTTTTCATTAAAAATGGGGGACTTATAAGTGCATATGTCTAGTTATTACAAATAAGTCAACTGGAACCAAACTAACCTTGTATTGTACCTGGAATTCTTATGAAAACAAAAAACTGAAACAGCCAAAACTGATGATTCTGAAATCAAGTGACAACTAGCTGTTTCTGGTAGAAATTTGGAATGGTAGTATTATATAACAGTTTACTATGAGACTAAAACTAAAACTTCCACCCTGCAGGGAAGCTCCTTAAGCAGGAAGGTAAACAATTCAAAGCAGGAAGTCTCTGAAACTGACCAGATTCACTAGGCTCCTCCCTGAGAGAGTAAGCACTGAAACCTGAAGAGTGGCTCTCAGAAGGAGGGAAGCCAAGCTTCAAAGAAGAGTCTCAGACAAGCTGAACTGCCAAGAAGACTGAGGCCAGGGCAGCTGCCTGGAAGAAGCATATATATATATATATATATATATCCTTCTGTATATGTGTGTGTGTGTATATATATATATATATATATATATATATATATATATATATATGAATGAATATAGGTGACTCCCACATGCATTAACTAAATGAAAGCCCAAACAAAAAAAACTGCATATAATGCCAGGTGTAGTGGTACATGTCTTTAATTCCAGCACTCCAGAGGCAGAAACAGGTGGATTTCTGAGTTCAAAGCCAGCCTGGTCTAACATAGTAAGTTCTAGAAGAGCTAGGACTTTATGTACATAGTGTCTTAAAAAAAAAAAAAGCTATATAGTATAACATATTCCTTTCTGAAAAGGGAAGGTGTATTGGGGCAGAAAACATCAGCAGGAACTTAGGGACCAGAGGCAAGAGAATATGTTGATTGCTAAGAGGCACAAGCAAAAACTGTTGCCTTACTCTACTGGTTTGGTCTTCAGGCATGATGTTTAATAGGAATCAAAGTGGGCTTCCTTGCCTTATTCTCAGCCTTAGGAGAGGGTTTACCATTAAGGATAGACGTCAAGGTCATGTGGTTGCTACAAATCCATTAGGCCCATTTCCATCTAATAGTAATTCACTGTTTCTATCATGAGCAGATACTAGATTTGTCAATATCCTTACCTATGAGAGGTTTTCTCTTTTAATCAGCTAATATGATTTAATTGGCTTATTTCTTACATTACTGGGATAGAGTCTAATTGCTCATAATGTGTTTGTGTTCTTCCAATAGGTTGCTGGATTTGATCTGCTTTATCTAGCAAGGAATTTTGCTCATGAAGAGTAGAGGTCTTTAGTTTTCATTTCTGGCAATAATAATAAGCTATAAACTGTTCTCTCTTCTCTTTCCCGAAAGCATCTGTACAGCAACATTACTCTTGACCTAAACATCTATATGCTGGCTGCCATGGTACATGACTAGTCCCAGCACACAGGGCACTGAGGCAGGATGACCAAGATGTCAAGGCCTCCCTGAGCTATTACATGAGTGCGGGCTTGTAGGGTTTATGTCCCACCCGGTCCCCCCAGCCGTTTAGTCCCAGAGAAAATCACACAGAGAGTCTACATTAGGTTATAAACTGATTGGCCCATTAACTTAGGCTAAGTTAACTTCTTATAAGTTATATTAACCCATTATCCTTATCTATGTTAGCCACATGGCTTGGTACCTTTTTCAGCAGGGCAGATCACATCCTGCTTCTTCCGTGGTCTGGGCAGAACTGGGGAAAGAGCTTCCTTCTTCCCAGAATGCTCCTGTTCTTCTGGCCCCACCTTTACTTCCTGTCTGGTTTTCCCACCTGTACTTCCTGCCTGGCCAATCAGCATTTATTTAAAACATGATTGACAGAATACAGACAATTCTCCCGCACCACTGAGCTACATGGCAAGAGCCTGCCTCAAAAAGCTGAAAGCTAGAGACGTGAGTAGCTGTGCAGATGTGCACAGGCCAATCAGTGCCCAGGACTGAAGATAACAAGTTTACAAAGATGTCCAGTAGAGCATCTTCAAATACCATTCCTTTGGCAAATAAAAGGTTATTCAGATTTCCTATCTTGTGTCTTATGAGAAATTTATAATCTGTCACTATTTGACTTACTAGATCAATAAAACTATCTCAGATTCTCTTTATGAACCTTTCCAGCTATAATTTCTGTAGTAGGGTCCCTTACTTTACTAAAACTTTTGCTCTTAATTTTTGTTCAACTAAGTACAAAATACATTTTACATATAGCACTGGCCACTCACACATCATGGAAACTGTGTAGCTTCTCTAATAATATACAAGTTCAAGTTCCCAATCACGCCACCCAGCTCTCTATGCACAATGTCAGATAAAACATTCTTCTAATGTATCATTGCTAATGTTAGGCTCTCTGTCTGTCTGCCTTTAAAAAATAAAGGAGCATCTATTTCTTTTCTCCAGGAAAAGGTTGCTTTGGCACAGTGTGTGGTGACCCTGACCCATCACCTACTTAGAAGTGCACTTCTACTGCAGCATATTCAGATGTTCTCACACTGTCTGTAGATACTTTCACATTATACTGGGAGCTGCGTAACTAAGCTGTGAAAGAAGTTGTATAGCCTATGAAGTCTAAAATACTCGCTCTCTGAACCTTTAATAGAAAGTCTGATGACCCCCTAATCTAGAGACTTTTTAAATCAAGGATGTATATTAGACATTATCAATTATAATATATATTTTCCCCTTTTCAGCCTAATATAAGATAAATTATATTAATATGTTCCAATTAACTGCATCATGATTGCATCCTAGAATGACCAGATTCAGGAAGAGCTTTTGGTTTGGGTCCTGTTTTTACACTTTAGGATTTTTTTTTTCAATGCTCAAGTATGAACTGAATTGTCTTCCCTGTGCCTGCCAGCTTCTGAGGAGCAAGCTTTCCTTTAAATCACTACTTGGGGAGCTGGAGAGATGGCTCAGCAGTTAAGAGCAATGCCTGCTCTTCCAAAGGTCCTGAGTTCAATTCCCAGCAACCACATGGGGGCTCACAACCATCTGTAATGAGGTCTGGTGCCCTCTTCTGGCCTTCAGGGATACACACAGACAGAATATTGTATACATAATAAATAAATAAATAAATATTTTAACAAAAAAAAAAAATCACTACTTGGCTACCCTTACCCACCATGGGTGTCTTCCTCGGAATTCTTACTGCACTCGAAGCAACTATCACAGTACAGAACCATGCCTGACATACACTGAAGCTATCTAACTTCAACTCACCCTCCACTGCCCCAATACACGTTCAGAGGCCATAAATGACTTTCACAAACCCGAAGGACCTAGCAGTGTGTCTGGTAAAATTATTAAGTATGTGTTAATGTTTCTAGTGTGCTTTCTGCCATTAACACATTCCAACCTTAGCTGTGCTGAATACATAGCATTTATTCAATTTTTGAAAATCAAATCATTAAAATACATGGTCATTTAAGCATCAAGTAGTAAGGTCATTTTGCAGCCACTCCATTACAAAGGAAACAGGGATACTTTAATGAATTTAACTGAAGGAAATAAAGTTTATAGACTGCATTACTTACTGGCCTTTTCTAGATATAATTTAATTCACACACATCATTACTAATAAAGTTACACTGAATAATATGTTTGATATAATCTCTAGGGTTTCTTTCAGCAACAAGAGCCAAGAAGCAGGGCTGGAGAGATGGCTCAGAGGTTAAGAGCATTGCCTGCTTTTCCAAAGGTCCTGAGTTCAATTCCCAGCAACCACATGGTGGCTCACAACCATCTGTAATGGGGCCTGGTGCCCTCTTCTGTCCTGCAGGCATACATGCAGACAGAATATTGTATACATAATAAATAAATAAATATTTAAAACAATTAAAAAAGAGCCCAAGAAGCTATGAAAATGGGTTAATCTTTAATATTAAATTCCATGATGTTCCCACACAAATCTCTTTTTTTTTTTTTCTGAGACGGATCTTTTATTTATTTATTTATTTACTTTGGTTTTTCGAGACAGGGTTTCTCTGTAACTTTAAAGCCTGTCCTGGAACTAGCTCTTGTAGACCAGGCTGGCCTCAAATTCACAGAGATTGGCCTGCTTCTGCCTCCCGAGTGCTGGGATTAAAGGAGTGCACCACCGCCTGGCTAGGATCTTACTATGTAGCTCAAGTTGGCCTTAAACTGGCAATCCTCCTGCCTCAGCCTCCTGGATGCTGGTATTACAGATGTCGCCCCATCACACCCAGATCTAACCCATCCTAGAAGTAAGGACTACTCATCCCTGCCAGGTCTTAGTAAGACTTTTAAAGCAAAGTACCTCTGCTTTTGGAAGCCCTCTTCTTTCCTGCTGGTTCTGCTGTCTCTCTGGTTCTTTTCTTCTTAACTGCTTTGCCTTGCCCTTGTCCAGACCCAGAATCAGAGTCAGAGGAGTCAAGCTTAGCTTGGCGATGCCTCCTGGACTTGGACACCTTATTAAGAGAAACCCAATTATTCACGATGAATAACACAGTGAGTCCAAAGGACAGACCACAAAGGTGAGGAAAGCAGAAACACATGCTGTCATGCCCTTTACTATTACCGGGCTGGTACTATATAGTGCGTATGCAGACATAGACTTTCGCCTGTATAACCAAGTCCTACAGCTGCCTCACCATCAGCTCACACTGGGTTATCTAGAATCTCAGAAGAGTCAGGTCTGACTCACAATAAGGTACCTTCCACTGTTTCCCTCGTTCCAGGTATGACCATAAGGCCCAGACTGGCCAAGATGGGTTTCACACACCCACTTGTTCACTGTCTTTTAGAACTGTAACCTACCAGGAAGAAAACACCAGCTCTGAACCAAAGCCAGGAGCATGAACAGTACTGAAAAGACAGACAGGAAAAGTGAGGAGGGAAGTTCCAGTCCTAATGGTATTTAAGACCAGCAAACCAAGGGATCTGTTGTTGTTGTTTTGAGGCAGGGTCCCTCTACATAGCCCTCGCTAGATATACTATATAAACCAGGTTGGCCTTGAACTCTGAGATATGCCTTATCGGTGAGTCTTCAAAAGCAATTCTAAGACACCAACTGCACCGTAAGAGACAAAAAACTGCAGCTGTGCAATGATACACGTGGAACAATCTGTGAGGTATGATGCAATTAGATTTTCAAAATTATCTGCTGTTTAAGATATACATTAGACACCATTTGACAACAAATTCTCTCCATACATAAAAAGAATTCTGGTTAAAAAGAACTGAATATAATCCATTTATCTTCCTTGGTGTATTTTCAATGCCTTATACTCATTTTACTGTGACGGTGTGCAGCAAAGGTGTAATACCTAACCAATGAAGAATCATCCTAAATACTGACTATTACTTTTTATTCCTACAGTTAGAAAATGATAGTTTGATTTCCCATAAAATAGTCAGGAAAAAAGATCTAAGAAAAACATATAGACTTAAGAATGAATTTTTCAGTACTTGCTTCTGCTGTGGGATAATGCTACTGTAAGGATTTGTCACTTATATTAGTTTAGTAAAACATTGATTGCCCAGTAGCCAGGCAGGAAATACAGGTGAGGCAACCAGACTAAGAGAATTCTGGGAAAAGGAAAGGCAGAGAATCAGTCCCCAGCCAGACACAGAGGAAGTAAGATGAGAATGCCTTACTGAGAAAAGGTACTAAGCCACGTGGCTAAACACAGACAAAAATTATGGGTGAATCTAAATCAGTAATAAGCCTGAGCTAACAGGTCAAATAGTTTGTAATTAATATAAGCCTCTGTGTGTTTATTTGAATTGAATGGCTGTGGACCAGGCGGGACAGAAACTTCCATCTATAGGCTTTCTCCTAAAACTTGAGTAAAATAATGAAATAAACACATACTCACACACAAAACCAGACACATGGTAAGAACAACTCAATTATAGTTCTGAGTAGGAAAGTGAGTGACAACAACTGACTTAACAAGGGAAGGTTAGAAATCACATGGCCACACAGGAGAGCCACTACAGAGCAGTTCACCCCAATAGACTGCATCAAAACCATAGGGAGACACAGCAAAAATCTACAAGAGAACCAAGTCCTGCTCCCCAGCCTCAAATCTGGGCAATGGACCGCCTCCCCAGGACACCAGGAGTCTGTCCTCTGGGAAGAACAAACCAGAGATAGAGATATTTAAGATTTTAATAATTAATAAATAAATGGATGGATGGATGAATGAATGAAACCAAAGAAACAAAGACGGAGCAGTGGAGGAGGCGGGAGAAGGCAGTCCGAGCACGGACTCTGAGCTCCTGACTGACCATCTGGAAGCTCCGGAAACCCTGGCAGCAGGCTTGCTTCCTACCCTCCTCTCTCAGGAAAGGGAATGGAAGCTTGCTCTTTAGTCAAAACGACTACATCCAAGAAAAGGAAATGAAGGAGTTAAAAGCCTGCCTCAACCGTTAGTCACTCTATATAAAGAGGCATCTGAGGAGCTCACATCTTCTGGAACAAAACCAAGAGAATGAAAAACAGAGACTAAAATAGAGAGAGAAAAAGATTCAAAGGAAGTGGGAGGAAACATCAAAAACTGTAATTAAATTAATATCCTAATGACAGACATTCTCAGTATAGAAAAAAATGTCAGCGCAAATACTAAAAAACAAACAACAAAAATCAACAGCCAAGAAGTTAACATTTAAGAAACACCCTAACAGAAACAGACTGAAAATAGCAAAGAAAAAACAAGATGGGTAAAGAAAAAAAAAGATACAATTAAAAAATAATAATTAAAAAAAATTCTTTAGGCACAAAGGTCTCAGACTGAAACGATGGCCACCTGAAGGCCAACAATCAATAAAAACCCAAGTTTATGGTCCTGAACTTCAGAGACAAATAGCAAACTCTCACTGCTCCTGGACCGAAGTCCCAGAAGGTGGAAAAGGATGGAGAACATGACTTCAACATTCTAGGAGAGGGGCAAAAGGAAGACCTAGAAGAGACGCCTCACGGTGCCCTTCCCTCCGGGTCAGGTACACGGGGCAAGAGGTAAAAGGCAGGGCGTTGCTGGGCTGCAGACGCGCCTGCTGGGTGACGGACTCCTAAACTGTGTGTGGATTACATAGAGAGAAACTAAACAGCCATTTAGGAGAGAGTAGACTGTACATTAGCGTATAAAACAAGAAACTTACCTGAGCAACAGCAGAAAAGGCTTTTGCTTTTATTTTTGCTAAAGACTCTGCTCTTTCACATCTCTGGAAGGAAAATAAAGAAGGAAAACAAAATTCAAACGTTAGGGAAATTACAAAAATCTAAGGATCTATAGTCAGGATTAAGATTTGAGACAAAGGTAAAACAAAAGAAACTAACATGTTTAGACATGCATCAATACAAAATCACACATGACACCCTCTGCCTGCTGGCATAGCAAGTGTCATAATGCCATCCTCACAATGGTGGACCATTTCCTTCAAGACTCATGAAGAAAGTAGGGACAAAAGCCTTAGGGACTAAGCAGAATTCTTGACTGCCATTCCCTCATCTGCCTAAAGATGGCGGCACAAGAGAGATGAAACATTGAACACTGCAAAAAGCACTCCAGTATCACAGGGCTCAAAGACTGACAAGCAAGACATTCTCACACAAGCCTGCCCCTGCCCCCAACTGCTCAGAACTGCTACCCCTTCACTGCCGACCTGGACTCAGAATGCCCTGCACAGTTGAGGTTACCACACACTGGCTACCACAGAATACGCGGAGCAGAATTTTCCCATGTTTACATAATGTGAGCTAAGGGTCCTGACGCATACAAAGCGGAATCAGCCACACATAAAAGCGACAGACACTGCCTTTATTAACAGTTTGCTGACCTCTGGTTCCTGGAAAGTGCCTTTGCTTTCTTCTTCTCCATCTTTAAGTTTAGGTTTTAAGGACGGATTCTGAAAGAACAGAAATGTTATTAATGTGTTAGTGTACACACATTTATATTTTCATTAATTACAGATAATTAGTAGATTACAATTTTAAAAGTGAAGAAGTTACTTTTAATTACTGAAAAGTTAGGTCATTTCATATTACTGCAGCATGGGTCACCATCTGTCCTATTGCTGTGATAAAGACCATGGCCAGAAGCAACTTGGGGAGGAAAGGGTTTATTTCACCTTTTAGCTTACAGTCCATCGTGAAAGGTCAGAGTAGGGACTCAGGAGGCGCCTAGAGACAAGAACTGAAGCAGATGCCATGGAGAAACTCTGCTTACTGGGTTGCTCCCCATGACTTGCTCAGACTACTTCTTTATACCAGACCACCTGTGGGGGGTGGCACTACCCACAGTAGGCTGCACCTTCCCACACCAATCAGTAATCAAGAAAATGTCCCACAGAGTTGCTACATTTACACAACTGAGGTTCCCTCTTTTCAAATGACTCTAGCACTCATCAAGCTAATAGAAAACTAACCAGCACACTATCTAACATTAAGATTATGAAGTTTCAGCCAGGCGGTGGTGGCACACACCTTTAATCCCAGCAGAGGCAGGAGGATCTCTGTGAGTTCAAGGCCAGCCTGGTCTATATAGTGAGTTCCAGGACTAAATAGAAAGAACTGCCCTCAAAACAAAGAAACAAAGAAACAAAAAAGATGGGTGTGCATGTATGTGTATAAAAACAAAAAATAAAAGAAAAAGAAAGCTAGGTTGAAAATCAATGGCTCAGTCACACAGAGAGACAACGCTGGAAAAAGAAAAGTCTCCATTGGGGTGCAGGATCCCCTACTATACAGCAAATGGAGCCAGTGGAACCAGACTCACTGTTTTATAAGAGCACGTAGTTTTCCAAAATTTTATATGCAGTCCACTAATATTTACATGTTGGAAATGAATTCAAAATTTTATAACAATGTTGGAATTAATATTGCACCAAACAAAAGTAATCTAAATATGCTAAGTTTGGTCTAAAAACACAAGATTTACTCTCCCCCACCCCTATTTGTAATGCTGAATAAAGTCACATCACATGCCTACTAAGTGACAGAGCCCTAACTAGAAGGGCAAAGCCCTCTAAATCTTCACTGGACAGCAACGCAGCCACTATGCCAGGCTGCCTCTCTTTGGCAGAGCCCACATGTTAACATCTGTACACAGTACAAGGGTAGAACAGCAACAAACAAGTAATTACCTTCCTGTCTTTGTGCCACTGTTGATGTTCCAAAACTATGTTTTTAATGTTGTCAAAAAAATCCTCCTTTACCAGGCTGAGAGCTTTGTCTGGCATGGTCTTATCAGCGGAAATAGCATGCTTCATATTTTGATAATGATCGTGAACATTCAGCATTTCCTAAAAGTGAAAAGAGGGGCCCTTTATTTCCTGTTTGTATATTAGGGATATCGTATGGGGGGGTGTATGTTGGGGTGGGGATGGGGGTGTGTGTAGGAGACCTTTATTTCCTGTATGTATATTAGAGTTGATACATGCACACTTACACACACATATACACACATATCGTGTGGGTGTGAGATTGTTTTATCTTAAGAGACAGGGTCTTGCTATGTAAACTAGGCTAGTATTGCAACTGTAGGCATGTACCACCATACTTGGTCCTTTATTTCCATCTGATGACAATCTTAAAGGCAAACTAATTCAAAATATAATTATTTTCCAAAATGACTGTGTTGACAAGATATATGCTAAAACAATTATAGAAACTGTCAATACCCAGTTACAATTGTCTCCAACATCAAGAGTGTAAGAACAAACTCACCTCTAATACATCAGAAGTAATAAGTTTCATTACCCGATCATTTGGGTCCTTAAATTTTTGTGTCACTTCAGTTTGTTGAATTTTTTTCTTCATTCTACATGAAAGCTAAATACAAAGAATGTATTTTACAATGAACATCTGGTGCTGGAGAGATGGCTCCATGAGCGAAGTCCCGGGCTGAGCAAGCCTGGTCACCTGAGTGGATCCCTAGACTCCCCGTCACGGTTGAAAAAGAGAACAACACCACAAAGTTGTCCTATCAGCTACACACGTGCAGTGGCATGTGCACAGTGGAACACACACCACCTACTACATTAGATTCACACATGCACAACAGCAAAATTTTTTCAAAAATGTTAAATGAACATCTTTTAAAGGATATTTTTAAAGTGCTTAAACATAAGCTAGGAGTAAAATCACATGAGTAGAAGAAAAGCTCTACAATACACTTGTTAGCTCTCCGTTATATCAGAGGCCACACTGCATGCTACAGTCTGCCCAGCTTTGAAAAGTCACACATTTTCCAGAAAAATGTCTGCTTTTCTGATTCAGTCGGTTTTTTTTGTTTGTTTGTTATAGTACAACTTTGGTTGGAGCTTTCATAAAACAGAGCAAGAAGAAAAGAAGCAATAATCAAATAAATAATGACTTGACTTTTTAAAAAATTGCAAAACGATATTAAACCATATAAATTCTGTAATGATCCTTAAGTGCAATAACATGAAGAAAGTTATACCAATGAATATCATTTCAAAATATGTAAGCCAGCAAAATGAAATGATAATGAAATGTATGTACCAGCAATGCTGAAGCATGTATGGACAGCCCATATATGGCAGTTGTATTGAACTTGTCTATATTCAGTTGTGGGTTAATTAATTAAGACATAAAAGTTAGGGCTGGAAAGATGGCTCAGAGGTTAAGAGCACTGGCTGCTCTTCCAAAGGTCCTGAGTTCAATTCCCAGCAACCACATGGTGGCTCACAACCATCTGTAATGAGATCTAGTGCCTTCTTCTGGCCTACAGGTGTACATGCAGACAAAACACTATATACATAATAAATAAATAAATCTTTAAAAAAAGATATAAAAGCTAGCCAATAAGAAGCATGAGCTAATAGGCCAAGCAGCATTGTAATAATACAGTTTCTGTGTGCTTATTTTGGGCCTGGGCAGCCAGGAAACGAACAGTCTCTGTCAACAAACAGCTTTAAGAATTCTGTGTCAAGGCTAGCTGGAAAGATGGCTTAGCAGTTAAGAGCACTGCCTGTTCTTCTAAAGGTCCTGAGTTCCATTCCCAACAACTACCTGGTGGCTCACAATCATCCACAATGAGATCTGGTTCCCTCTTGAGGAAGAGACCTGGCCAGTCATCCTCATCAACTGATCCAGTGTCTTAAATGTTACAAAACTGAAGAAATGGTGTGGATTTTTTGTTTGTTTGTTTGTTTAGAAATTTCAATTATTTATCAACTGAGATTTAAATTCCTTTGTCAAGCCCTCTTGACACTCAAATGTAGAAAGGCATGTTTGGCACATTTCTACATAAAAGCAGAAAGACAAGAGAGACAGCTGAGTGACTGATAACTTCCTAACATGCACGCTGCTCAGGACTGAACCCTCAACTCTGGAAGAGATCCAGATACTACATCTCTTCCCACTCACAACAACTGGGTTCAAGTGTGGCATCCACAAACACCCTGACTCAAGAGCAGAGGTTCTATTCTGTCTGCAGGGAAAACAAAATAATCAGAAAACATTTTTCTTATTATAAGAAGGGCTACAGTTTTGATCACCACTAACAGACTTCACATTTCCAAGAAAACGAAGCAGGCAATGGACAACGAAATGGAACTTGTTGGAAAAATACATGGTGGTTTGTTTTGTTATGTTTTGTTTTCTTAAACAACATACCAGCTTGGGCATTGCTGTGAAGTGGAAGGCTCTGTCTAGCCGAAGCTTCCTGAAAACAAAAGCTGCATCGAAATGCTGTGCATTTATCAAGTCTTGCTGAAATCTGGTAACGTCATCCCAGTCCTGCAGGGCAACTCTGATCTACAACCAGGAGGAAAAGAGCAAGGCACCGTGTGAAACGGACTGGATCCCTTTTCATGACTGTAAACTCAAATACTGATATTTCCACCTAAGTCCTTTATTATTTTTAAAATACAGTGCCTGGTTCAGGTTTCCACTGGGAGAAACTAATCCACCAACCTTACCTTTTGTTTTGGCTGGCACAGCTGCGTGTTATACAACCCGTACAGTAGGTACAAAGCACCAACTCTGATCTGGAAGGTGTATGGAGGCAAAAAGTAGCGCCAGGCCAGAGCTAAAGCCTCTTTTGTAAAGAGGTTCTTTTTTAAGTTCCTCATCTTGCCACTGTAAAACAAAAAGGACATCTATATACCCACTGTTATATGAACACAGACAAAAGTTATTCGAGACCCCTGCTTCTTTAACTGCTGGGAACTAGATGGAGACACCACACCTGGCCCTCTTGAGATTCAAGCAGAAAGAACTCATTTTCTACTATGCATTGACCACTCAGTCAAGGAACCGTGACACTGCCACCAAAATACCAGCCTTGCTGCCAAAATGACGATTGTAGAAGAGGCTTCAGATTCAGTATTCACAACATTTACTATTAAAATAATCATGGTCATTACAGACTCAAAAACATTTCCTAACAGTCTCCAGGATTTGCATCGCTTTCTGTCCCTGGAAGGCTGCCAAGCTTTCTTGTCAGACTAGTTTTGGATCACCAGCTCCCAAATAACAACATGGAGACTTAGGCTTGTTCCCAATTACTCTTATGACTTGATTAACCTGCTTCTATTAATCTACGTTTTGCCATGTGGCTTTTACCTTTCCTCAGTACAGCATGCCCAACTTGTTCCACAACTAGATTTATCCTCCAAGTTTCTCTCTCCCCATCTCCCCCTGCCTAGCTATTGGCCGTTCAGCTTTTTATCACACCAATCACAGCAACACATCTTCACACAGTGTACACATATTCCAGAACAGAAAGAAGGCTTACGGTTTAAGTTAAGAGAAGCAGCCTAACATCATCCATGCTCCCACTCACCAGAACACAAAAGCCAGTGTTGTGTTCCTCTTAAAACTGAATGAAACAATGAAGGCAACCTTGAACTCATTATGTTAGTGTTCTACGATAGACCTTAACTCAGCAGATTAAAAATGTTCTCCATTTTTTTAAAGCCAGACACAGTAGCAGACTTCTGAACTCCCTCCCAGCACTTGAGAACTGGAGGCAGAAGGATCAAAAGGTTGAAGGTCATCCTTAGCTCCATACTAAGATCAAGGCCAGTCTGAGCTATAAGAGACCTACTGTCAAAACAAGAAGTTGGGAGTGGTGGCCCAGACTATAATTCCAGCACTCAGAAGACAGGAGGCAGGACCGCCACAAACGCATGGCCAGATCCTATTTTGAAAAAACAAAGTCAATCTTAGCTAAAATGCCCCAAAACGCATTTAACACATGCAAGTAGCTGATATTCACATCACTATAAATATGTTCCATTTGTCATTTAATAACAGCAAAAATAAAATGATAAAGATCTAAGCCCTTTAGCTAGAGGAATCTATTATGCCTCACTACGAATGGGGAGGAGACCACTTTGGCTCTCAATCAATAAGTATAAAGTACAGTAAAAGAACATGTACTACCCACCATAGTATTGACACCAAAATGATTCCTAAAGAAAATCTAGCCAGGTGTAGTGGCCCACACCTTTAATCCTAGCACTCAGGAAGCAGAGGCAAGCAGATCTTTGTGAGTATGAGGCCAGCTCCATCTACATGCTAAGTTCCAGGACAGTCAGGGCTGCACAGAGAGACCCTGTCTCAAAAAAAAATAGAAAGAAGGAAGAAGGAAGAAGGAAGGGAAGGAAGGGAAGGGGAGGGGAGAGGAGGAGAGGAAGGAAGGAAGGAAGGAAGGAAGGAAGGAAGGAAGGAAGGAAGGAAGGAAGGAAAAGAAAGCCCACCACCCCTCTAGTAGAGTAACCCAGAAAAATCCCCTTGGTGTGTCGCCCTGTACAGTGAGAGAATATGGATTTTAGAAAAGAAAATAGAAAATAGGCTGGGCAAGGTCATGTATGCTTTTATTATTTTTATTTATTTATTTTTGTTTTTTGAGACAGGGTTTCTCTGTGTTGCCGTGGCAGTCCTGGAACTTTCTTTGTAGACCAAGTTGGCCTGTCTCTGCCTCCCAAATGAATCCCTCTGGGATTAAAGGCGAGTGCCATCACCGAAAGGCTTAAATAATTGGGATCCATGAGTACCCTCATTCATGTGGCCTATTTTCACTCTTTTCTTTTTATTTTATTTTTATGTAAATTGGTGTTTTGCCTGCATGTTTGACTGTATGAGGGGACCAGATGCCCTGAAACTGGAGTTTAGACAACTGTGAGCTGCCATGAGGGTGCTAGGAATTAAACTCTGGTCCTCTAGGAAGACCAGCCTGTGCTCTTAACTGCTGAGCCATCTCTCCAGCCCAGAGGTGCACATCTTTAATCCCATTAGAGGCCAGCCTGGTCTACACAATAAATTCCAGGCCAGTCAAGACTACACAGTAAGACCTTGTCTCAAATAGTAATAAATAAAGTTTAATTAAATTTAAAAAGGAACAGGAAGACATCGATTTAGATATTTTTAAGATGGGGGTCTCACTTCACAACCCAGGCTGACCTCAAACTTGCTATCCTCCATCTGATCACTCTAATAATTACCAGCCTGTCAGCACACTTGGTAAAATTAGCTTTTTTGTTTGTTTGTTTTTGAGACAGGGATTCTCTGTAGCTTTTTAGAGCCTGTCCTGGAACTAGCTCTTGTAGACCAAGCTGGCCTCAAACTCACAGAGATCCGCCTGCCTCTGCCTCCTGAGTGCTGGGATTAAAGGCGTGAGCCACCACCGCCCGGAGAAATTAGCTCTCTTAAGCTTCAATTTTATAGTCGGGTGGTGCATATGCCTTTGATCCGAGTACTTGGGAGGTGCAGAGGCAGGTGAATCTCTGTGAATTCGAGGCCAGCCTGGTCTACAGAGTGTGTTCCAGGACAGCTAGGGCTACACACAGAAACTCTATCTCGAAAAACTTAAAAAGCTTCGATTTTCTAATCTCCAAAATATGGACAATTATAGCTGCTTTTCAGAGTTCTAAGTTAAGTATATTAAACAGTGGATGCATTACAGTTAGCGATGTAAAATAGTAGTTGTACAATAAATAGTTTTTGCTGTTATTTAGTTTCTAGAGGCAGGGTATCCAGTACTCCCGGCCCATCTGGAAGTCTCTTTGCAGTTAAGGATGGCATTGAACTCCTGATTCTCCTGTCTCCACCTCCCTTAATTCTGGGCTTAGAGGTCTGCAGCACCATGACCAGCTAATATCTTTATCCTTCATGCCTATAATTTACAAACTACATAATAGTTTACATCAATAGAATTTTTATCTTTACTATTTTACTCAGCAAAAAGTTCTAATAATTTTTATTCAATCATTTAGCCTTTTCAATAATCAATATGCTATGTTAATTAATACAGACATCATATTCAAACCTGGGCTTGGTCATGAATGCCTGTAACCTCAGCCCTTGGTAGGAAGAGGCAGGCAGATCTCAAGGACAGTCTGGTCTTGTTAGCAAATTTCAGGCCAGCCAGGGCTACACAATGAAGTCATGTCTCAAAAAACAAAACAAGAATACATTTATCGAGCCACTGTTCTATAAAGGTCAATCTAAGGGGAAATCAAAAAGAAGTAATAACACTGAACATTAATTTTGAACATGGAACACACCAAATACATTGGCTCATTTAATCCTCACACTACCATGGAGTACTACTATATGTCTCTATTTTACAGATTTAAAAAAAGCTTGTCTCAGATCTCGGTGGGGGAGGGTTGGGGAGCTGAATTCTAATTCCTGGGACCCATCATGTGTGCTCTTCACCATTATCGAATACTGAGTCTTCAGCTAAGCAATATAATGTGGCAGGTGAGATAAGCACATGATGCTGGGGGGTGGGGTAGATAGACCACGGACCTCTCACTTAGTCCAGAAGAGCACAAGACTTCCCCAAAGAACAGTCATTTGGGTTTAAATACGGACTGAAGACATGGACAACTCGCAGGCTAGGAAGCGCCAGCGGAGGACCAAAGGAAACGCTGGGGCAAGAAAGTGCAAGTGTGTGAGCGCTGGAAATGGGGCTGGGGAGAGAGGTAAGGCGGCCACTGGGCTGAATTTGGGCTTTGTCCACCTAAAGGAGCTAAACAGCGGCTCACATCCGCACTTCCAACTTCGACTGTTGCATGCTAAATGGATTCATTCGTCTCGGTGTGGTTACTTTGTTTCTAAGCGTGGATTCATTCAGGGTGAACAAGACTGGAGGAGGTCGAAAGGCAGAGGTCTGGATGCGGTGGAGATGCAGAGGGGCGACCCAGGGAGAGCGCCCAGGCGGAGACCGGGGACCCAGGCTGCGTTCCCGCCGGGCAGCGAGGCACACCCACCAGAAGATGGTCGCGAACTTCATGCTGCGCCAGAGCTCCGCGAAGTCCTCGAAGCGCACGCTGTCCATCTCTTGGAAGCGGCTGAGCAGCGCCTCGCAGTCGGTCTGCAAGCCCGGTGGGATCCCCACGCCTTCAAGCGCCCCCGCGCCCACGGGACGGGTCGCGGCGTCCGCAGGGGTCCCCATGCTCCCTCACGGCTGGCAAATCCCCGCCACCGGGAACCAGGTCCCGAGGTCCCGCCCCACTGCGTCACGCAGACGCGCCCGGTGACGTCTTATCCGCGACGTCAAGTCCCGACTCCATCCGGGCCTTTCCTAGCTCCGGCTGCCCTTGTCGCGCCTGCGTGACTACCCGGCGCTGTTTGTTGACATCTGCCATCTGAAATCTGTTGACATTTGTGCAGACGTCGTCTCTTTTTAATTTCAGCAAAGAAACGGGGCGTGGTTTAATTTTAATTTCAGCACTCCGGAGACAGAAGCAGGAGGATTTCTGTTGATTTCCAGGCCTGCCTGGTGTATGTAGCGAGTTCCAGGACTACATAAAAAGACCCTGTCTCAAAATTAATTAATTTATGTACCTGCTAGTTCAGTCGGTAGAACATGAAGACTTTTGATTTTAGTGAGCAGTGGGCCCCAAAAAAGTTCTGAAGGCTTCATCGCCACCTGGCTTCTATAATTTGGCCTTACCCTGACTGTTTTCTTTTTCTTTCTTTCTTTCTTTCTTTCTTTCTTTCTTTCTTTCTTTCTTTCTTTCTTTTTTGTGGTTTTTCGAGACAGGGTTTCTCTGTAGCTTTGGAGCCTGGAACTAGCTCTTGTAGACCAGGCTGGCCTCGAACTCACAGAGATCCACCGGCCTCAGCCTCCGCCCGGCCCTGACTGTTTCTTCAAAGTGACCCTCCAGTCAATCAAGCACCGCAGTTCTAAAAAGAACTTCTTAGGAAAGGAACTCACCTAGTTCTTCCTGATCGCCAAGGTCCCCTACAGTCTACACTTGCTTAATTGGTGTTTAATTTGTGACTTTGTAGTGATCTGCAACCTCTCCGGGAAACAGTTGCTGTTTCTCACCCTTGTTGCCAACAATTTAGCACTAGACTTAGTAGACAGCATGTACTCGACACACTGCGGTTTGGCTGAATTGTCTCTCTGGGCATGCGACTTCTTAGCTCCTCCCAGGAGCTTATTATTGTTAAGCATTCCGTATTTGAAACTGTCTTTCTGTTTGGAAGCCATACTAATCTTTAGAAAATTTATCCCGGGCTTTCTGTGCCGATAGCTCACCCGCCAACATGGTGAACGTTCCTAAGACCCGCCGGACATTCTGCAAGAAATGTGGCAAGCACCAACCCCACAAAGTGACGCAGTACAAGAAGGGCAAAGATTCTTTGTATGCCCAGGGAAAGCGACGTTATGACAGGAAACAGAGTGGCTATGGTGGGCAGACTAAGCCTATTTTCCGCAAAAAGGCGAAAACTACAAAGAAGATTGTGCTGAGACTGGAATGTGTTGAGCCCAACTGCAGATCTAAGAGGATGCTGGCTATTAAGAGATGCAAGCATTTTGAACTGGGAGGTGATAAGAAGAGAAAGGGCCAAGTGATCCAGT
>PVIU01000504.1:0-96729 GCA_004026605.1 Ondatra zibethicus | reverse complement strand
GTTATCCCGGGGTATGCATACATTGGTGCATTCTTTTATTGTTTCTATGATGTGTGTGTGCGTGTGTGTGTGTGTGTGTGTGTGTGTGTGTGTGTCTGTATGTGTGTTTTCACAAACACACCTGCAGGCCCATGTGGAAGCCAGGGGTTGAAGTCGGTATGAATACATATATTTTAGTTGTAGTTGATTTATTTATCCATTTCAAGAGAGATAAAACTTAAGATCTTCCTGCCTCAGCCTCCCTGGTCCTGGGATTGCATGTATTCACTACCATGCCTGGCAAATTTTAGCTTTCATTGACAATAATTCTATATATTCTGGGGTATAATATGATATGTTGATATTTGTATATGCAATGGGACGATCAAACTGGGCTAATTTACCATCTCCTACTTTAATTTTTTTTTTTTGCGTTTTTCTATACACCTGGTTTTGGTTGCCCCCTCCTCTCCTCTCCTCGTCTTCCTGGCCCCATTCCCATTTTAGCCTCCCCCCCCCATGTTCTCCCCCCCACATCGTAAGTGCTGCTGTCCTTTACACTTTTTCAGTTCCGTATCTCAGGCATTTTGTTTCTGTAATAAGCTTACCAATGCAAGCAGGTTCTAGTAAAGGCCTATACTGCTTTTTGGCTTCTGTAGTTCTTCTTCTGGATAACTATTCTTGCTAACTGAGGTGTGTCAACCCAGAATGTTGGTTTTGGGGCTTCAAAGCTCACCTGGAAAGGCTCTGAAATGTGAATGTCCAGTGTCGTCGTTGACTGGCTAATAAAGACTTTCTATTGATTTGATACTATGCCCGAGTGGTCTTCTCTGGTGGACACCTCACAGCAATGCACAATGCTCTAAATCTCTTATCCACTGATAGTCAGCCTTTCATTGCGGGGACAAAATATTTGACATAATTTGTTACCAGTCAGCTGGCTTGGGTCCTTTTGCTGTAGTTGGATGGATATGGCACTCCAGACCCTTGAGTACCAGGATTACAAACTGTTCCAACAGCTTCAGAAGCTTGTCTCTGCAACTCATGAGCATGATAGGTTCCTGGATTGAAGTTGGCTCCGTGGTTGTTATGGCTCTGAGCCTCAGAAGCCAGAGACTTATAGTTCCCTTAGGGGCTTATTTACCTGAGTCTGGCTCGATACTGCTAGCATACTGCCCATCTCTCTGCAGCAGTTAGAGTCAGTTAAGCCTGCAGCCCTTGTGTCTTGGGAGTTGACACTCTTGGTCCCTAGCAGTAGCTGCTGTTACAACTCTCAGTCCTGGGCATTGGAGCCCTCAGTACCCAACAGTAGCTCCTTGCAGCAATTTGAGCACTGGGTCTTCCACTCTTAAGGTTTGAAAGCTCCCTAGAACTCTTTCAATGACCACGGCCTGCAGTTTTCCACCTTTAGTCTTCAGAACGTTCCACCTTCTGTGGTCTTGGCCAGCTTCTCTCACCTTTTCTCCTTCACCATTTCAACTGCTTCTGCTCACCAGTTTCTTCCCCCTGATTGTTCTCTGGGTCAATTTAGTCCCCTTCTTGATGCTATTGCTGTTATCACCACAGTGGGCTTCATGCTGCAATTCTTGGGAGCAACACATGGGAGCAGACCTCCTCATTGAATCAAAGAGTAGAGAGGGACAGAGAGAATGAGATGGCTCAGCAAGTAGGGCACTTACCACGAAGCCTTAACACTTTGGGCCAAGCCTGGCCTCCTGAGTTCAATCCCCAGCACCCAGTTGGAGAAAAGAAAGAATTGACCCTTAAAAATTGTTCTCTGGGGGGCTGGAGAGATGGCTCAGAGGTGAAGAGCATTGGCTGTTCTCCCAGAAGTCCTAAATTCTATTCCCAGTAACCACATGGTGGCCCACAACCATCTAGAATGAGATCTGGTGCTCTCTTCTTCTTCTTTTTTTTTCTGATGCCCTTTTTAGTCATGCAGGCATACATGCAGACAGAGTACTGTATACATGATAAATAAATCTTTTTTTGAAAAAAGGTCTTCTGACCTTCACATATTTACTGTTGCATGTGCATATTCACATACACACAAAATAAATAAATAAGTGTGATTTCAAAAAATATTTTCAAAGTGTGGAGAGCAGCCTAGTTGTAGAGCCAGATGGGTGTGGGTGGAATGTAAGAGTGCAGGATTCTAACTTGCATTAATAGCAGCAAAGCTTTCAGTTCCTCCAGTCCCAACCTTGTTTAAATATTGATCATGAGTCTTATGTAAGAGCCAGTGAGGTAGCTCAGTGAGAAAAGGCACCTCCTGCTGAAACTGATGGCCCTGAGTTCAACTCCTGGGACCCACATGATGGAAGAAGAAAACCAGTTTTCAGAAGTTGTCTTCTGACATCTGCAGGCACACCATGGCAAGCAGAGAGAGAGACAGACAGACAGAAACAGACTGAGGCAGAGAAATAAAACGGAATTAAGAAAATAATAATAATAATTTTAAGAAAGCCTTACATAGTGACCATGCCCAGTCCTCACATTACACCCATCACAGCTTTTTCTTGCAGTGCGGAGGCAAACTCTTTCCATTTTAGTCTAAGAAATGGTAGCTGACCAGGCTTGGAGGATTCCCTGAGGCTTGTCTTGTCCTGGTGAAGTCTTCCAAACGAGGTGCAGGCTGGTTAGCACAGTCAAGCTGAGGCAGAAGTGGAGGCTCAGGCATCCGGGGTTGCAGAGATACTTGAAGCTGGAGTTTGGTTTCTTCAAGATGTCCATGAAAGTTCAAGTGTTCAAAGTGGCCAAGCCACAAAAGGAGTGTCTCAGTTGAGTTTCCACTCAAGACAGGCACAAGTAAAAGTTTTCACAATTATCAAATATACTGCATCCAAAATGGCTTAGCTCATTTGAAGGAAAAGTAAACATTAAAGGGTGTCTACAATAATAAAGACAGCATTAACTAACAGGCTTCCTGGTTTTTGTTGTTGTTGTTTTTGTTTTTTGTTTTTAGACAAGATCACACTCTGTAGCCCAGGGAGCCTAGCTCTTCAAGCAATCTTCTCAATCCTCTTGCTTCAGGCTCCTAAAGTGTTAGGATTAAAGGTATAAACTACCACATACCCAACTAACATTGACATTCCTTGGGGATTTAGTTTCAGTGGTAGAATACTTGTCTAGTAAGTCCTAGGTTTGGTCCTCAGCTCCGGGAAAAGAGAGAGAGAGACAAAAAGAGAGGAGAGAGAGAGAGGAATCAAACAAATAGGAAAGACTGGGTCCTCTAACTGTTGGGAGCCTCTGCTGCTCAGAGGTTTCAGTTTAAGGCTCTCGCCAAGCTTGACAACTGTGGAGGACCCCACCCTGCCCCCAGGGGGCTTCCTGTTCCCTACCTAACCACCGTCTGGAGGACGTCTCTAGGCCAGGATGCCTGACTTATCTCAAGGATGACCCTTGACATAGTTCCCTGCAAACACTCTCCCCTGCTGCCCACATGATAATTAGGTTACTGCTCCAGTCATTTTGATATTTTGATAGGGCCATGCTTCCACTAATCCAGCTATATGATAGGAGCGTGCCACTTAATACAAATTAGGATTTGTCCCCAGGCTTCCCAATCCTATATATTTCCTATACTCTGGAATAAAATTGTCTCACCGAAGTCATCTCTCAGAGGGCTATCTCCACTGTATCCACACGCTATTCCCTGATTCTGCTCCTTCCGCCCTCATGGACCTGTGGCTGTTGACAGGGATTTCTGTCCCTCCTGGTCCTGCAGTCGTTCAGTCCCAAAGAAACACACAGAGGCTTATTAGTTATAAACTGGTTGACCTATTAGCTCAGGCTTCTTATTAACTATTTTTTTAAATTATTTTTAGTGAACTCTACATTTTTCTCTGCTCCCCTCCCTGCCTCTCCCCTCCCACTTCAACCCTCCCACAAGATTCCCATGCTCCAAATATACTCAGGAGATCTTGTCTTTTTCTACTTATCATGTAGATTACATCTATGTATGTCTCTCTTAGTGTCCTCATTGTTGTATAGGTTCTCTGGGATTGTGATTTGTGGGCTGGTTTTCTTTGTTTTATGTTTAAAAACCACTTATGAGTGAGTTCATGTGATACTTGTCTTTCTGGGTCTGGGTTACCTCACTCAATATGATGTTTTCTAGCTCCATCCATTTGCCTGCAAAATTCAAGATGTCGTTATTTTTTTTTTCCTGCTGTGAAGTACTCGATTGTGTAAATGTACCACATTTTCCTTATCCACTCTTTGGTCAAAGGGCATTTAGGTTGTTTCCAGTTTCTAGATATGACAAACAATGCTGTTATGAACATAGTTGAGCACATGTCCTTGTGGCATGATTGAGCATCCTTTGGATATATACCCAAAAGTGGTATTACTGGGTCTTGAGGAAAGTTATTTCCTAATTTTCTGAGAAATCGCCATACTGACGTCCAAAGGGGTTGTACCAGTTTGCATTCCCACCAGCAATGGAGGAGTGTTCCCTTTACCCCACAACCTCTCCAGAATAAGTTGTCATCAGTGTTTTTGATTTTGGCCATTCTTACAGGTATAAGATAGAATCTCAGAGTTGTTTTGATCTGCATTTCTCTGATGACTAAAGATGTTGAACACTTCCTTAAGTGTCTTTCAGCCATTTAAGATTCCTGTGTTGAGAGTTCTCTGTTTAAGTCTGTACTCCATTTTTTTATTGGATTATTTGTTCTTTTGATGACCAATTTCTTGAGTTCTTTGTATATTTTCTTATTAACTCTTATATCTTACATTAACTCATAATTCTTGTCTGTGTTAGCCACATGCCTTGGTACCTTTTATCAGTGAGACATTCTCATCTTGCTTCCTCTGTGTCTGGGTGATGACTGCAGACTGAACCTTTCCTCATCCCAGAATTCTCCTATTCTGGTCACCCTGCCTAAACTTCCTGCCTAGTCACCCCGCCTATACTTCCTGCCTGACTACTGCCAATTAGCATTTTTATTAAACCAATACAAGTGAGAAATCATTACAGGATATAAGACCATTGTCCTACAGCAGGTGGTCAATGATTTCTGAGGAAGAAGGAGACCCATATCTAACCTATCTTCAAAATACTCAAGAGGAAGATGGTTTATCTTGCCTCATGATCTCAGAGATCTCAGTCTGTGGTCACTTGGCTCCGTTGTTTCTGGGCTGTGGTGATGTAGAATCAATGTGGGAGGTCATGGGCACAGTAAGCTGCTCATATAATAGTAATGAGAACACAAGAAGGGGCAAAGGACAGGATCCGGCCCCCAAGAACAAGATCCCACTTCTAAATACTCTCCAAAGACTGTTGAGTAATGTCAAGTCTATTAATGATTAAGTAAACGATAAAGGCAGTCATAATAGGCCAACCACTTCCCGATAGCTCCTTTTAAAAAATACTGCACTGAAAACCAAGACTGTAAAACATGAATATGGGGGGGGGCACAAGCTATTGCTTCAGTTAAATATAAATTCAGAAGCTTGAGCATATGTCCCCAAAGGAGCTTGGTACAAGTGGGTGCTCAGCAAAGCATCTACTGGCCTTTTCATTTCTGCTATTTTACTTTTCAGCTTTAGTATTCCTACCTAGCTCTTTAAAATAATTCCTGTCTGTTATGGTTCAAATATGAAATGTCCACCATAGGCTCCCCTTTTTGAACACTCAGTCCCAGGATGGAGCACCGTTTAGAAAGGTTATAGAACCACTAAGAGGTGGAGGAAGTATATAGCTGTGTGATGGCTTTGAAGTTTCATAGCTTGGCCTGACTTCAGCTCTCTGCTTCCTGTGTGTGGAGAAAATGGGATAAGCCTGGTTCCTGGATGTCAGACTGGCCTCATGCTGCTGCGGCCATGACTTCTTTCTCATGAGGCACCATATCACCCTAGGACTGTGAACTAAATAAACCTGATCTTTTTTCTTTCTTCTTTTTTCTTTTTCTTTGTTTTTTTTTTAAGATTTATTTATTTATTATGCATACAGTATCCTCAGTACTCTGCCTGCATGTCCATGTCTGCCTGCAGGCCAGAAGAAGGCACCAGATCTCATTACAGATGGTTGGGAGCCACCATGTGGTTGCTGGGAATTGAACTCAGGACCTTTGGAAGAGCAGGCAGTGCTCTTAACCTCTGAGCCATCTCTCCAGCCCCCTTTCTTTGTTTTTCGAGACAAGGTGTCACTATTCTGCCCTGCGGGGCCTGGAACTAGCTATGTAGACCAGGTTGGCTATAAACTCACAGAGAGAAACTTCTCAAGTAGTGGGATTTAAGGGGTACACCACAAGAGAACTACCCTGCTTATTATCAACCTATTTTATCACAGAAGCAGATAAGCAAGCACTACACCACCTATTTGTATTTTGTATTTGATGTCAACACATTCCTTGCACTCTTAAGGGTAGTTTCCTTTGATTCTCTGAATATATTGTTTTTGCTTTGTTGGGTTTTTTATTTTTTATGAGTTTTATTGTTGTTTGAGACAGAGTTTCTCTGTATAGCTCTGGCTGTCCTGGAACTCCCTCTGTAGACCAAGCTGGCCTTAAACTCACAGAATTGCATCTGCTTCTGCCTCCTGAATGCTGGGATTAAAGGTGTGGGCCAACAGCACCCAGCATTCTCTTGTATTTTGAAAGGCCGCTTTAAAATTTTTGGTTAACTTGGCCATATGGGCCCTCTGATATGTCCTTTCTCTTCATCATTTTTCTCTGTTTATGTGTCAATTTTCCTGTTTCTTTTAATATATCATAGTTATTTTGTCTAAAGTTAACTCTTTTAGATTTAATAATTTATTATAGAAACTTTTAATTTGTGTGTGACTGAAGTTCTTCACACATATCTGATAGCTTATTGCTTTTACTATTTTTTTTAGTCACTTGGCAAGACTATTTTAGAACATTTAATTCCCTTACATTGTGCCTGTAAGATCAACCTGTGTCCTGTCTAAGATACTCCATGTCAAATAAACAGTATTTTCTTCATGTTATGCCTTGTCCTGGGTAACCCTAATTTACAGCAGCTTTTGACTCCTCTTTAGTAATGTGTATATATATATGTATGTGTGTTGTATAATAATACACTAATATATGATATTATATAATATCTTAATATATATATATCCACATATATACAAACAACATCATCTGTCTAGTGGTATCATGAAGCACAGACTGATAGCTGATTTCTGAAGGAAAACCCTACAAAATCATCAAATTGGGACCACGTGAGCACATGAGAGTTCAGGAAAACTAGGTACCAGAACCAGACCAAGGACAGATAAAACACCCTCATCAACACCCCAAAAAGAGGAAGAAGCCTAATACTGTGGAGCTCGGCCAACCAACCACCTGACCACCACTGTGAGCCAGGGGACTGACAAAGGACTCCTCGCTGTCCCAGTCAGTGCTGCTGATGTGACCAACTTGAATGGTCCATTGTTCTGCACTCTAGGCTCCCTTGCTCCAACAACTCAACTCAACCCTGAGATTCAGCAGGGACTTATCACCCTGCAATCCTCCTCCACCCTCACAGAGACTTCGCCTATCAGCTTTCTGCCTCTGTCTCTATCAGTAGGTTTCTTTGAACTCTGTTGTGGCCTCTTTAACCCTTTTGTAGCCAGTTGTCTGCTACTAACTACTGCCACCACCACCACTGCTACACATACACACACACACAGAGAGAGAGAGAGAGAGAGAGAGAGAGAGAGAGAGAGAGAGAGGGAGAGAGACCGAGGCACAGACTATAAAAACTTATTTCTAAAAGAGAACAACCCCACAAAATCATCAAAGTAAATTGGGACTCTGTGAGTATGTTGTTGTAGTTTGGCAGCGGTGAGAACAAACCACAACGTACAATGAAACCAGTGTTGTAAATTTAAAAAAGGCAGAAGAAGAAGAGAGACACCATCATGTGATAGGGCTCAGGTGGAGGGTTTTTTGTTTGTTTGTTTGTTTGTTTTCGAGACAGGGCTTTTAATTTTGGAGCCTGTCCTGGCACTCGTTCTGTAGACCAGGCTGGTCTCAAACTCACAGTGATCCACCTGCCTCTGCCTCCGGAGTGCTGTGATTAAAGGTGTGTGCCATCAGCACACAGCCTGTGGAGGTTTTTGTTTTTTGTTTTTTTTTTGTGTGTGTGTGTGTGTTTTTTAGTTGGGGGAAGGGCATAGGAAAGGGGGAGGGGAGGAGGGAGACTGGCCTCTGGAGACAAGAGCTGTGGAAGAGAAGAAAAAGGGAGAGAGAGAGAGACAGGAGGCACGCAGGGCCCGCCTTTTATGAGGGGACATAGGGCATGTGGCATAGTTCATGTCGCTGATGATGTCGTCAGGTGGGCCGGTCAGAGTACTGCCTGAATATGGCAAGTGCTTCCTGCTAGGTGACAGGCCAGCACAATGCGTGAATGCTAACACGTACAAGACTATCAGGGAAAAAGAGGTTCCAGAACTTACTATGTCACCAGCCTGGCTCGCTGGTGAACTAGCTTGCCTGCTGGATACTCTGTTGTTTCTAGAGAGCTACCAGCCTTCTCTTACTGATTATCACCCAAGTATGCATGGTTTGCAAGAACGCCTTTAGTTTTCACCCATATTCTGTTCCAAATACAATCGGTTCCTACAGAGACAATGCCCGCATCCTGTTCTTATGGAAGCCCCTTCCTGGGCAGAGCCTGTGAGCCACTAGTTCAGAGCTGGGGATAGAGGCAGCAGCCTTCTCTCAGAGTGTCTTTTCTGTTTTATGGGTAGACTCTGAGAAGGCACCGTGGGTCTGTCATTCTAAGTTTGCTTACCATGTCATCGAACTCCTAGCCTGTATGTGACAGCTGGGCTCTAAGTAAATGAGGAGTAGCTAATTTCTCCAATCTCCAAGGCACACTCGCTTACTTTGAATTTAATTTCTCATTATGTAGCTGTTTCCTTCGAAATGAAATATCCCTGAAAGGAGTTGGGAGTGATGGTGTCATAAGTCCCAGGAAGCTAAAGAAACAACAGTCTCACGAAATGTGCAGAGACTCAGGAAGTGACATGATTGCCAGGCTCCTCCACAGCGGGGAAATAAGCAACAAGCAAATGCTAGCCCAGAGATGAGACTCTCTTTAGTGGAGATGACGGCAAGTTGGGCAGGGAGTTTGAGTAATAACCCATACTGGGTTGCGGCTTTGGTGATGTAGCTGCTTTGAGTCACTCGTGTTTCTGCAAACCCTTACTCATGCTCCTGTAAGTAAACCCAGTAAGCTACCTTTTCTCCCGGCTAGATTCCGGCGGCATTGTTTCTAAGGTCTGTCTCTGGTGATCTTTGCCGTCTCTGCAGTGAATAGACATCTATCACATCTCCTTCTGTATCTTCCCAACATAATCAGGGTGATTAGCTATGCTGAGGGCCTGCCCCGCCCAGAGAAAGACCTAGTCCTTTACTGAGATGAAGGGAGTGCCGGCCTCTTGACTCCACTTACGGGAGTGGCTCTCAGGCGAGATACTGATGCTGCTGACTGCTAAACTTTAGCAGATGTTCTTTGTTGTTGTTGTTGTTTTGAGACAGGGTTTCTCTGTAGCTTTGGAGCCTGTCCTGGAACTAGCTCTTGTAGACCAGGTTGGCCTCGAACTCTCAGAGATCCGCCTGCCTCTGCCTCCCGAGTGCTGGGATTAAAGGCGTGTGCCACCACCGCCCGGCTAGCAGATGTTCTTGAATAACCATTTCTGTATTCTCTGTATTCCCTCTGGGGGATTTCAGGAAACTTCAAATGATTACTTTAAAAATACTTTGTTTTATGTATTTATTTGTTTGTTTTTGAGACAAGAGTTTCTCTGTGTGGCCCTGACTGTCCTAGAACTCCCTCTATGGACCAGGCTGGCCTCAAACTCAGAGATCCACCTGCCTTTACCTCCCAAGTGCTGGGATTAAAGGTGTGCGCCACCACCACTCCACTGTTTATTTTCATTTAAAACTTTTTCATATGATAATTTTGATCATGTTTTTTCCTGGACTCAACTCCTCCCAGGCCCTCTTCACCTCCCTACCTGCTCAGTTTCATGTTCTCACTCTCTCTTTCTCTCTCACAAAGAAATCCAAAGCAGGGCCTGGAGAGATGGCTCAGCCATTAAAGGCTAAGCTGACAACAGCAACAAAAAATCCAAAACAAACAAACAAAAATGAAAATCAAAAAATGCAATTGTTTAAACTGGGAGTGAATCTATGGAGCTTTTTATGTTGCTGGGGATGTGTTTAAAGTCATGGTCCTTATGCTAGACTTGCTAACTGTTGTGCCCAAATCTGCTGGGTCCCCACAAAAGCCAACAAAAGAGACTGAGCCCCATATGTAAAAGCAAAGTGCCTTTATTTTAATCATTTGCAAATTCGATCTCTCCGCATGTCCAACGCATTGGAATAACCGGAGAGTCCTGAGCTCAATTAGAATTAGATTTTTATAGTAGTAAAGGTGGGGGTGAAGGGTCTCTGAGGTTCAGGACCCCTGATTGGCTGACATTTGTCTAGGGGTGTCCTGGTGAGGTGCACTGGCAGGTGCTCCTATCTACAGAGGTTAGAATGCCAGGCATTTCTTTTGAATGGTCTGCTCTTGGGTGGGGGGTCAAGAAATCTCAGCCTGTGGTTCCTCTTGCAGCCAGGCATTGCCTCAGGGTAAACTATTGAGACTCCAGACTCCATTTAAATTCATCAATGGCCAGAGACCCAGGTGATAATGGTTGGAAGTAAAGAGCTTCCTTTGGGTGACCTGCCCAGACTTAGCTTATCATGGCTGGCCCCCACACTAACCTGCTAGTGCCAAACATTCATGACAAGTAGATGGTACAGTTTTAGTGTACTATGGAAGAGTTAAGCACAATGCAATAAGAGAACATCTAGGAGAATCTTGGAATTAATAAAAGGATGAAGTTCTGAGAAGGAGTTATTATTATAGAGACAGACATGAGATAAGAAGGATTCTGTAGACACAGAGAAAGGCAAGTTCAGGGGTATAAAAACGATTGGAGAATGTGTTCGGAGAGTATGGTGGTTAGAACGGAAATAGCCCCATAGACTCATAGGAGTGGCATTATTGGAGGTGTGGCCATGTTGGAGGAAGTGTGTCAGTGGGTGTAGGCTTTGAGGTTTCTTTCAAACGTCATTCTCTCTTTCTACTGCCTGCTGATCTCCACATAGAACACTTAGCTACCGCTCCAGGTTCATGTCTGCCGGAGCACCTCCATGCTTCCCGCCATGACGATAATGGACTAAACCTCTGAATTGTAAGCCAGCCCCAATTTCACATTTAAGAGTTGCCATTGTCATGCTGTCTCTTCACAAAATAGAAACCCTAACTAAGACCAAGAGTTTATCAGTGCCCAATGTAAGAAGTTGGTAAAATTTAGACCAATATAGATCTCAAGGCCTGGCTGTGTAGGTGAGAGTTGGTAAATGTTGAGCTGTTCCCAAGTGGCACTGGAATGAGACACCTTGCTATCTCAGGAATGGCAGACACAGGAAGCCCAGCAGAATGGCTCTCGGGTGTCAGTCCTCTAGGGACTGTTTCAGTTCAGGAACTATCATGGCCTTGCAGGGCAGGCCACTATTATGGAATATTTGTTTAACTACGCAAAGATGTGTTGCGTTTGTTTATTTATGTAAAGATGTGTTGCTGATTCACCTTGCCTTCCTAAGGCACCTGATTGGTCTAATAAAAAGATGAAAGGCCAATAGCGAGGGAGGAGGTATTGGACTTCTGGGCAGCATAAATAGAAGGAGAAAATTGGGCTCAAGAGAAAGAAAGAAAAAGAGACATGAGGGAGACACCAGGGGCCAGCCAGACACAGATGAAGCAGGAAAGTAGGACACACAGAATGAAAGAAAGGTAAAAGTCCCAAGGCAAAACATAGAAGAATAGAAACAGGTTAAATTAAGTTAAAATAGCCAGTGGGACAAGCCTAAGCTAAGGCCAAGCATTCATGATTAATAATAAGTCTCTGTGTCTTTATTTGGTCGTTGTTTGGAGGTCCAAAAACATTTCCAACTGCAGCCCACATCCACGTTCCATGATGAATACTTAAAGAATGAAAAAGAACAGGATCGATCAGACTGGGTGTGGGAGAAAGATAATGGCAACAAGTGACATCCAGGGTTCTGGTTTCTGAGAATAAGTGGGGCTGCTCATCCTCTTCAAGGGACGGCTGCGAGAAGAGGGATTTGAAAGACACAGGAGAATGTAGGCTTGCTCTTCATTTCATCATCGTCATCGTTATTGTTGATAGCAGGAATACACGAGTGTGCTGTGTGTATGTAATGTGTGTGCATGACTGTGGGTTTATGTGTACCATGGTGCACATGAGGAGGTCAGAGGAGAGCTTTTTTGTTTGTTTTGCTTTTTTTGAGAAAGGGTCTCTGTGCTGGCTAGCCTAAAGTCAAGTTGACAGAAACTAGAGTCATCTGAAATGAAAAAACCTCAATTGAGAAAATGCCTCTATAAGATCCAACTAAATGGCATTTTTTATTTATCTTTTTCTTTGATATTTATTGAGCTCTACATTTTTCTCTGCTCCCCTCCCTGCCTCTCCCCTCCCCCCTTCAATCCTCCCCCAAGGTCCCCATGCTCCCAATTTACTGAGGAGATCTTGTCTTTTTATACTTTCTACTTCCCATGTAGATTATATCTATGTAAGTCTTAGTGTCTGTATTGTTGTCTAAGTTCTCTAGGATTGTGGTTTGTAGGCTGGCTTTCTTTGCTTTATGTTTAAAAACCACCTATGTGTGAATACATGTGATAATTGTCTTTCTGTGTCTGGGTTACCTCACTCAAAATAATGTTTTCTAGTTCCATCCATTTTCCTGCAAAATTCAAGATGTTGTTATTTTTTTCTGCTATGTAGTACTCCATTGTGTAAATGTACCACATTTTCCTTATCCATTCTTCGGTCGAGGGCCATTTAGGTCTTCTGTTAATCATTCCAATTTTAGTAGATGTGAACAGTCTGGGCTGATGATACTGATCAGATTAGCAAGAGGACAGCTCATGGAAAAGGCAGTAGACAGTGAGCTGGGACTTCCCAACTGACTACTCTAACCTCTGTTTAGGCTTTACCTATATTTGCTAGGGACTGTTGAGATGGTTTAGAGTAAAACAGCACTCACTGCTCTTGTAGAGACAGGACCCGTGTTTGGTTCCAGCATCTACCTGAGGGCTTACAACTGTCCTTTTCCCCAGTTCCTGGGGATCCAGTGTCCTCTTCTGGACGTCAGGCATGCACACTGTACACATACACATATGTGGGCAAAACACTTAAACACATGAAAATCCTTGAAGGAAGGAAGGAGAGAGGGAGGGAGGGAGGAAGGAAGGGAGGAAGAAAGGAGAAAGGAAGGAAGGAAATAAACATATTTGGTCAACTACAGTTGAAAGTGTAATCTGCTGGCCTGGTCTGTGACCTGGGTACCCTGTCTTTTTAGGAGACAGCGCCTGCCCACTCCCAACCTCCCCCTTCCAAAGGTCCTACCTCCCCTCTCTCTCTTTCTCTCCCTCTCTCTCTGTCTGCCCTTCTTCTGGAGAGGCAGTTTTTGCCTCTCTTTCTTCTCCCCTTCCCTTTCCCTTTTCCCCCTATAACCCACTAAATAAACTCTATACCCAAATTCTCTCTGCTTGGCATATCTGTCTCCCACCGAGGCCTCAGGCCACCCGCCAGGGGACCCGCAGAGGCCCCCGGTGATCCGCCTCTGCCCCTTGTGGGCTGGTACCCCACCATCTCTATATAAATGATAGCAGAAGGTACCTCATCCAGGGAATTAAGCACACTCTGACAGCAGGCACCACAGTTTGAGATCATGTTCTTGTACAGTCAGTCAGTGAATGAAATGAGCTAGAAAATAGTCTCATTGTCGCTACCTTGTTCCTAGGACTGAAATTCTTTCTGGTTCTCTTGTTACATAAGAGACCCCACCCCCCTTCAATCACGTGTTGCCCCTTGTGTATTCCAAGTAGAAGGACAGTGAGACAATCAAGAACTCAGAGCTGAAGGGATGAGGGAGGGGGACTGGTAACATCTAAAAATCCTCATCGGAGATTTGAGAGAGACGGTGGGGGGGGGGGAGTTAAAGAGGAAGGATGCAGATGTCCGCCCAGGTGACAGGTATATGCAGAGTGGCCCATGCTGTGAAGCTCTCTCTGTAGTTTACTGGGGCAGATTAGGAGTCGGGCCAGTTCACACTGCTCACCACACGGTTTGCATTCCTGTGAAAGATTTTGTGGTACTGCTGCATACAGAACCGTTTGAAAATCCATTAAAAAAACAAACAAAAGAAAGCATTTGGAAGGGCTCCTTGTACAAAGCAGCGCAAATTAACTTGGTTAATTCAAAGACTTCTAAACATAAATTTGACTTCACAGAATTCTAGCCTACTTATCAGGATATATATAAAATTCATATATATATAAACAAGATACAGGTGCATGTATACACAGACACACACGTATATATATGTATTGATATAGATGCAATAAAATATATTGTTCAACTTTCAAAATATCATGACTTTGTGATAAATATTTCAGTAGACGATAGCCACTTTAAGATTTAAACATCCAAAACCCCAAAAGTTCTCTTTAAATGCCGCCTACCTCTGCTGCTAAACACGTGCTGCAGATCAGTTTTCGTTAGCAAAGTATTTACAACACCTCAGCCACTTCTTTAAAAAACTGGACCCTTACGTCCAATGAAGACACACGAACAATCCTAAGGGAAATAAAATGCAAAGCATCGGGAGCCAAGGCTATGCAGAGCCAGGGCGAGCTCACTTCCCAGCAAACTACAACTGGCACGCCAAGATTACAAGAGATTAAATTTAAGGCCCCCAAGTGCTTCCATAGTCTGTAAACTCGTTTCGGTCTATCCAACAAGATTATCTTCTCCCAACAATTCTCAGATTCTCAATGGTTAGCACAAACAAAACAGAAGTGGGGGGAACCAAACCAAATTTAAAAATTCAACCAAACAAAACATGCCACGTGGGGCAGCTAGAGTTTTCGTTGACTTAATCAGACAGACATCCCAATGCGATTTATTCAAAATGAGCTTAAAGGGCTGGGGAAGGGGGCTGTTTAAGCAACTATTTATTTATTTATTATTGAGACACCATCTCCCTTTGTAGCCCAGGCTGGCCTCAGCCTCTGGAGGGGCTGGGATTCGTGCCCGCTAGAATTTTTCATTTTTAGCTAGATTAGATAAAGACTCATTAAAAACTGCGATGGTCCAACATGGTCAGAGGCCTCGGAAATTTCTGTCCCACAAAGGACAGCTGGCAGCCGAAAGCACTTGATAGGGACAGCCCAGGCCCCATCCCTAAGCGCCCTGGGATCTCGGTCGCCGCAGGCTGCTTGGGGACCGAGGCGCGGCTGCCCCCGCCAACCTCGCACATGCGCTCGTACACGTAGGCGGGAGCCGCGGGCGGTCCCGCGCCCCGCACACCGGCCGGCTGCAGCGGGGCGCTGCGCCCAGGCACGTACAGGGGCGGGGCCAGCGCGACCGAGGCTGCCTTTCCATCTGCAGCAGGTAGCAAGCACCACGCTCGCCCGCCCGGTGCAGGAGTACCAGGCTCCCCGCCTGCCAGCTAGGGTCAGGCTGAGCTGCTCTCAGGCACCTGCCTTTCTCCGTGTACCGGATTGCAGCCAAGGCGGAATAAAGGAAATTACATAGTAAGCGGAGATCGGGTGTCTGAGCAGCGTCTTGGATAAAATCCACCCATGACAGGTAAGAATTAAATTATTCCGAAACCCCTGAAGGGTGTGAACACAAAGCTCCAGGAGGCATTCAGAGAAGCGGGTGTGGTGAGGTGTCGCTTTTATCTGACAGGACACTATGTAGAATCATATTCTACAAATTGCTCGAACTCTAACTGGATAACAGGTTCACCGCTACATAAAGGGAAGAAATAAGAGCAAAATGGTCAGGGGGCAGACTTGAAGCACTGCCATAGGTTTTTTACTCTTACTTTTTTTTTTGTTGATTCCAGCCAGCAACATGTTTGTGGTTTTATTGAAGTAAACTTTAAGGCAAAGGCCCTCCAACCCCCACCCCCGTTCCCCTCTCCCCAACTCTTTGCTTGACAAGAGTTTAGAACTTTGAACTTTTAAAACCTCTTATCGAAGCTTGGAGGAGGAAGTTAGGATTCAGAATGGTATTTACAAGGTTTTAACCACGTCTATTATGCCATTAATTCCGACAGCTCTTTTTGAAAGCCACATGCATTTTTTATAAGCCTTTTATATGTCAAGTGCTTTGTTATTCATTACACATCTAATCACTTTAGTGTCTCTGTATTGAGAGAACTTAAGTTTTAGTTCAAGCTCAAAACCCAGTAAGTAGCTTTAAAAACACATTGTTCATTTGTTTCTTGCCACTCCTCTTTGGACACACCACTTCAGTTCTTCTCAAGTGACATCCAACCCTCCATTTTCTACTCTCATTTGTTTTCCTTTGTGCTAATTTTAAACATTCAGCAATGGGGAAACCAGTATGTTCTGCGGACTGGTGGTTAGGACTGTAGGCTCTGGGTTACTGATGTCCAGAATCTATAATGTATAAAATGAGATACAAGCATAATCCATAGAGGTTGTGAATTAATGTGCAAAATGCTAGCATTAAGTCTAGCATGAGGTATAATACAGACATTAGGGTCATTTAGACGCAGACTTTGCAAAGCATTTTAGCAACAGTTAGCTATGGTAATGGTGACCATTTCCAGTTCTAGGCCTAACAGGCACTGAACAAATGAACAGAATAAGAATATGTCAATTCTCTTTGCTATCCTTTCATCAGGGAAAAGTAATACTAGTCATGCATTCATAGTAGCACCGGAGAATGGGGCAGTGTAGGTCTCCCTGAGGGAGAGCAAAGCTCGGAATGCTACAGCAGGGTTCTAAAGGCAGTGTAAAGAAATTCAAGATGGTGGGCAATTACCTGGAGTCTAGGTACTACAGGTGATTTCTTTTCTGAGAAACCACATGTAAATACTAAATTTTCCTTCCAGCTCCCTTCTGAACCATTGCTCACGTCATTTCCTGATTTCTATTATATATTAATTGACAAATTTACAAATATTTGAAAACTGTACATAAATTTCAAGTTTTCAACTGAAATTAATTTGTTAAACATTTTTAAAATCTTGTGAACTGGGAATATTAAAGCAACCACTTTATTCTAAAATGTCACCTCTATCGCTGTCTGTAATTCAGTGTGGAAGCACGTTGGCTCATGGTACACTGTGCCTCAATTTTGGAACAGTTTTACTAAAGTGTTAAAATTGTTATTTGCAATCACAGGTTCATCCTAAGATAAAGACAGCTCCCTAAGGCTGCTCACTTTGGTTAGGATTTATACACAGGCTAGAGGACTAGGTTCTCCACTGGTTATGTAAGTGTCAGTGAGGCTATGTTTTTGGGCTTGTAGTGGTATCGCGTTTGCTAGGTATGCGTGTGAGGTCCTAAAAGACTGTTACCCCTAGGTGTAGAGATTCAGGGATCTCCTTCCCCAACTTTTTTTTGACAGATGTTCTCATGTAGCCCACACTGGCCTAGAACTCAGTGTAGTCAAGGCTGGCTGGAATTCCTGATTCTTCTGCCTCTGCCTCTAAGTGGTGGGATTACAGCAGTCCCAGATTCCATCATTTCTTATGTTTAGATCTTCCTAGATTTTCTGATCTTTTAAAACTTAGAATGTGAAAGCAAAACAGCTCCATTATAAAAGAAAACACAGGGGAAAAATAAAGCTATTTAAAAATGTTTTTAGAATACTAAAAATGACACATGACATAGAAAGATAAGCATATAGCTGGAGGATATGTGGTGTTTATTTTTAAGTTTCTAAAATTCACAATTACAGGATACTGTTTTCTTTTGACCTGGAAAAGAAACATCAGGTAATGTACGATTATCTGTAAAACACACCTGCATATTAATGTGTCATGTACCCCTATCATTGAAACCAAACCCACCAAGATAATGTTCTATGACGTAAGATTCTTTGACCTGCCTGCCGCTCAGTAGTAACCTTGGAGGTTGGGAAACGGTCTCATTTCTGCTCCAGCTTTGTCTGCTGATGGGAACAGGTTAGAAACGCAGAGGACCTGAGACCCTTCCAACAGTGCATGATTATGATGTTTCATGGTTTGCTTCACTTATTCTATTCATAAATTTAATGGCAAATTTCTAAAAATTTCTCTTTACAGCGCAATATTATGATTTGTCATTATTTAACATGACATTCGGGAATACATCATACATTAGATAATGGCAATAATGAGTGTAGAAATGCACAGTATAATTTTTATAAAGAACTTAAACTTGCGGGGCGGTGGTGGCGCACGCCTTTAATCCCAGGACTCGGGAGGCAGAGGCAGGTGGATCTCTGTGAATTCGAGGCCAGCCTGGTCTACAAGAGCTAGTTCCAGGACAGGCTCCAAAGTTACACAGAAACCCTGTCTCGAAACACCCCCCCCCAAAAAAAACTTAAACTTTTGAGAAATGAGCTGGAAATGTTGAAACAAATGTTAATTTAAACATAAAAGCTGACCCAAGGGGGCCTGGTCCACAAAGGATGTTTATTTGATGTAACAAAACAGTACAGTTAGTGTTAGACCCAACCACAAAGAACAAGGGAATGAAAAATTTATACAATGTACATAGAAAAAAACAAGATGTTTGCTATGACAACTCTATATTCCTAAAATAATGCTTCTAAAAAAAAAATCACTCAATTATTGAAATCTATATGAAAAAAGATGTTAATAGCGACAAAGTGCATAAAACCAAACATCATATTTTGAACAAATTAACAGACTAGGCAATTTTACTAACAATTCATGATTTTTTTGTTGTTTACAGTATACTCAAAATGTCTTTACACCAACAGGGTGGGCAGAACATTTATGTTTAATATTATTACACAATATTAGCATAAGCTTCCACAACTACATAGGGAACTGTTTTCTTTTGAGCTGGCAAAGTAACTAAAGAAACGTCAGATAATTTCTCTGAATTGAGAATTTTATCCAAATAAATGCCACATACCTTCCAGATATATGCATATCTCTCTATATCATGTAAATGGCTTTACCCATATAAAGAAACCATACAGTTTAAGAATCATTACAAGATCAACAGTGTCATGATCCAGCTTAGCAATTTCATAGGCCAAAAAAAATTTCTTTTTAAAAACTAGTTTTATAAATGCAGAATATATTGCATGAGTAACTGCTGGTATTTTTAAGAAAATATATTGTGCAATTGTGGCTACCATATACTGCTGACAAAGCATTATTTTCATGTAAAACATGAAAAAAATGAGTAAAAAATTTTCAACTGCCTATGATCATGATGAAGATTTACTGCCTTCTGAAAAAGTTATATTGGCATTTCATTAAAAACAATTCAATAAGGGACAAACTCCCTCACCAAAAATAAATAAATAAAAGGTGCATTTTTAAATGACTACTGCAATGCAATGGTGGAAATACTGAGTAGATGTGAACGCGCTGGGATCTGGCATTAAAAGAACATACTAAGAAGGACATTAATGAAAATTAAGTAGAAAGGGGATCAAAACTAAACTATTTGAGTTTGTGCAGTATTGTAGCCAGGCTTCTAAACTTAGATATAGAAAATATAAATAGACTGCTGAGCCACCAGTGTCCAAAAATAACCAACAGAAACAAAAACCCAAACAAACAATAATAACAATAACTGGAGAAAAAAAGAACACAAAAAACAATCAAAAGGAATGAGATTATAAAAAGCTCAGTTAACTTGATCCAGAGCTCTGAGTAGTTCTTCACCCTGCAGTAGGTTTCTGCTGCCTTGTATGGGAGCATTAACTTCACAATCATAACTGGTCAGTTGTGGTAATCCACTCTCATCCATTGATTGCCCCAGCAGTCTACATGCTAAGTCTGAAAAACAAAAAGATACCTAAGTATCATGAAATTGATATTGTGCAGTAGGTATTGTGTAAAATAAAACAAATTTCTGGAAATGTTTTTAGCCTATGGGACAAACCCTCCACTATGCAAGTAAGTGTAATCAAGTTTATTTCTGCTGTCAGAATGATTTATGAAGTCAAGTCTGCTCTGAAATGCCTAATCCCTGAATTTCAAATGTGGCTAGTAAACAAAATGCTACTGTACTTCATCTTTCTTTCTTTCTCTTCCTTTTTCCTTCCCTTCCTCTTCCCTCCTTTCTGTGCACCCTCTTTCTTTCATTTGGAGACAGGGTCTCACTTTGTATTTGCAGTCCTTACTGGTGTGCCACCACCACCTGGCCAATATTTACTCTTCCTAAGGAAGTAAAATCACTGTCACTTTGGGACAAACTCCTAAAATCATTTCATATTTAAACTCTTCCTTATGCTGGTTAAGAACAAAGAATAAACTAACCAGAGGGTATTAAAATAATTGTCTTTTGCTCCATCCCATTCTGTTCACTAGATTTGCATCCTTTCACACGTTTCCAAGAAAGTGACGTAGTAGGAGCACGATCACCTGGCTGCTGCAATAATGTTCCCTAAAAAAGAATTAAGTTAATATTTAGTATATTGAACTTTTTACAATAAAAAAATCTTTGTAGTCAGTATACATTTAGGACCCACCAATAAGCCAGTGTCTTAAACAATGCTCTAGAATTTAAAATTGTCTTGTATTAATGCAACAATTTTTATTTATTCTTATAATAGTATGATAAAGTTATTTCCTCCCCATTATTGTTAATGTGTTTTTAAATACCTTCCAATCGATCTGTTCTGACCATAAGCTAGCCTCAACTGTCCTTAAAACAGTGCATCTCTTAAAAATATTTTAGATTTTCTTTATTTTATGTGTGGACATCATATGTGTATGGTGCCAGCAGAGGTCAGAAGAGTGTATTGGATTTGCTGGAACTGGATTTGCAGAGGGTTGTGAGCCTCCATGTGGGTGCTGGCTGGGATTTGAACTTGGATTCACTGGAGGAGCAGTCACTATTCTTGACTACTGAGCTATCTCTTTAGCCCCAGTTCTTTAGTAATAAGGAAAATAATTTACTGAGACGAAAATGAGAGTGGTGTTGATACTGAGGGTGGAGTGATAAGCAAACTTCTAAATTTAACTGCCATGTTTGGGCTTTTCATACCAGAATTTATTTATTAAATATAAGTTTGTTTTTTTTTTTTTTAAAAAAAGTCCCGTGATAGCTTTTGAAAATACGACTTTAGTATTTATTCAGAAGACAGCACACCACTCACACTTACAATTCCTGATGCTTGGAAAAGGGAGCCATCATGTTCCATTTTTCGTTTCCTCTGGGCATTCTGCAAAGCTATTATCTTTGGGTTTAAGTCTTCCTCAGGAACAGTATTCCTGGAAAGGGAAAAGCAAACCATTCTCTCTAAGACCACCACTGTTCACTGGATTTACTGGGGGACTACTGAAATACAAGACAACGTTCACTTCTGTATATTATTTTCAGTTTATAAATGTTTCAGCTGGACACAGCTACACACCTATAATCCCTGTTTGAATCCAGCCTGGCTACATTTTAAGTTTAAGGGTAGCCTGAACTACATATTGAGAACCTGCAACCAAACAAAATTTGTGTTCATTTTAACCCCACTCTAGCACTCAAGGATAGATAAAATGAGAAACTGAGGCCAGTTAGGTAGCTTGCTCTAAGTCCCACTAATTATTTGTAGCTACGGAAGCACATGGCAGGCCTTCACATACTTATCTCCTCCACAGTGACCTTTGCACTCCGCTGGTTTGGCCTCAGTACTGACCAATATATATCTGAATTGCTGTATCTGAAATATTAGGCAACAAGGAACTATTATAAAGTCAATTATAAATACAAATTGTTGTATTTGTTTTCAGTTTCCAACAGAAAGCCAAATGGCTAAGTCATATGACTCTTCTATAAATATGGGTTTTTAATTTTAAAATATTTATATATTTATATATATTGCTTATAGTATATAAGCAAGCTGGTTTAAAATTTTTATCAAGTATGTTATGTTTATAAAATATAATTCAGTCTATCATGTAAATATCATCTGTAGTTGCGCTTCTGTTATGTTTATTTGGTGTGTGTGTACACCACCACACTCAGCCTTGGTCTTAAGCTTGTAATTCTCCTGCCTCAGCTGCCTGATGCCTGGGCTAATGGCATATTTTACTATACCCAACTGAAAATACTGAATTCATAAATAAAATGACCCAAGGTTTTTTCCTAGGTCAAGAGAATGGCAGGCCTGTCCAGCACTTCAGGTGAAGGGGTGATGAGGGGAACAGAAGTCCGCCCAGTTACAGCAGAGTCTTTTCTTCTGCTATTAGAGGCAGCTTGCTGTCTAGGCATAGAACAAAAGGAATCATTTTTCTTCCACTAACTAATTAGCAAAAAACTACCTTCCTGTAGGTGTGGCCTCAAATTTAAAATACATCAAATACTATTACATATTATATACAGAAATTCTAAATATTTGCTCAAACATTGCTTCATTCCATAGAAATAGTAATGTAAATCATCTAGGACTCTTGGTAGATCTAAACAAAGCTAATTTTTTTTATAATAATGACAACACAAAAATATGTAATGAAGAATAAAAGTTTGAGATTCACAATTATATGCAAGATTTTTTTTTTTTTTTTTTTTTGGTTTTTCGAGACAGGGTTTCTCTGTGGCTTTGGAACCTGTCCTCGAACTAGCTCTTGTAGACCAGGCTGGGCTCAAACTCACAGAGATCCACCTGCCTCTGCCTCCCGAGTGCTGGGATTAAAGGCATGCACCACCACCGCCTGGCAATATATGCAAGATTTTAAAAAGGTATGCAAATATCCATATTTACCTGTGAGAACTAAATATCACCAGGCTCAGTCTGGATTGGGAAAGAACCATTTAGCTAAAGGGCTTTTCTTCAGGTATAGAAGGATCTAAGTAGGGAAGAAGCTATTTCCCATTCTAAATGGAACACGAACTTACCAACTGGACTTATGTTTAAGGAACTTTGATGTTCTTTAAAGTATATGTCAGAAAGATGGCTAGTCTTTAACATCACCTATGTACTAGAATGTTCCATATAAATACCTTTGACTCAAAGTGACAGATAGGTTAGGGCTCCTTGGATGAGCTTTCTCTGCTTGTTCTCTGACTCTCTTTCCTGCTCTGTCTGGTGAGGCTGTCCGACTGTGAGGAGCACTGTATGCTGATGCTGTAGCGGCTGTCGTTTCTTGAGGTACATGGGCAGAAGATGGAGATGCAATCAGTATTTTAATATCTTCTATATTGTCCTTCATCACTGTTTTTAATTCATCAGTGGGGGTGGCAGTGGTGGTGGCGGCAGCGACAGTAATGGTAGGTTTCTGCAGCTGGGTCTGCTGGAACACTGTAACTGTGCTCACACTTGGAGGGCTTGAAGAACTGCTCTCTAATGGCGACAACTGATCAAAGGACCGCAACTGGAAATCATCATCCATCGGGATATAGGGGGCCAGCATCTCCAAGTCTAAATCGGTGTCCTTTCAAACAATAAATAAACACAAGAGTTTTTATAATGACCACACTTTGTAAAAGAAAAACAAGTTAAACCCAGTCATTTCAGCTTAAAAATTAATAAAATACAAAATAAGCAAGGCAACACACCTGAGTTGAAAATGGATTCTTTGCTTCTGTGTCTTCGGCAAACAGTTTTTCCACCAGTTCCAACTTGAAGACATTGACCATATCGCTATCCACATCAAAACAATATTCACTGGGACTGTTAGGCTGTGAAAGGAGTTAGGAGTGTTTACTTTTTTCTGAAGAAGTCGCTAGGTTTGCTTGTTAAGAAGTTTCAGGCTCATACAATGGAAAGATATACTTAGTAGGCTGTGGTGGAATACAACTCTAATCCCAGCACTCTGGAGGCTGAGGCAGAAGAATCTCTGTAAGTTCGAGGCCAGCCTGGTCTACAAAGTGAGCTCTAGGCCAAAAGGGTTAATAATAGTGAGACCCTGTCTCAGAAAAACAAACAAAACAACAAAACCAACAAAAAAACAAAAACCAAGACCCTGCCCCCCAAAAGAAATTTATTTATTCTAAAGAATAAAATTGACCAAGCAATTCAAGTTCTACAATGGCACCAATTAACTAGATGATATTTTCCCTGGAATCTTTATTCTATTACATTAGGAGTTATAGGCAAGAATTTCAATAAAGAATACTGTAGCTTGGTATGCTAGACATAACACTTTGCTCTTCCTCATTTTTCATCAGATTTACTTTTGTTAGATCAATGACAAACACTTCTGTGTTGAGCAAACCATCAAAGCAAAGAACATATTCTTCAAAAGGTTTTCAGATACCATATTGCTTAACTTACGCATGCCAATTTTAATTCCTATCGACTTAACGCAGATCCAGACTTATTGTGCTTCACTAAGCAGGTTACAAAGTTCAGATCTAAACTGTCCTGCTCTGAAGCGCAGTGTTAATAGTAAAAAGCTCTGAAATGAATTGTTTTGGATTTGGAAACAGCTGTTTGTGACACTTTCAGCCCTGGTCCAACCTGGATATTAAAAAACCATTTCTGTTGGGTTTCTGAGAACTATCACTGTCAGGTGGATTTACCCTTGACCTTTTTTTCTGTTGTAGTACTCACCTCAGGTGAACTTTGTCTAGTGCTTCCATCAGAAGGACTCGCTGGCTGATCTTGAATCTGGGGCATGGTAAAGGAGAGTTCCAGTGACTCTGGACTTGGCTCTAATTTTAATGCAACCTCTTGATTTAGTGCAGGATCAGCACTACTTCGAAGTGGCTTTGGAGTTTCAGAGGCAGGTAATGGAGACATTGCCAGATTTATATTTGTTAATTTTTCATTAGAAGAGGGGAACATTACATCATTATATAATGGGACATCTTCAAGTTGTTGGTCTTCAGCTTCTGTGTCTGCAAAAGAAAAATTTCATCAATCTAGAGAACATTAGGATTTTAACAGTCTTTAATTGAAAAGTTTACAGACATTACAGTATGACCAGTAGGTCTGAGTTATCTTTTTTGTCCACCACTGTCAACTCCTAGGATGTGTAACTCCAATTTTTTGTATGCTGAAAGTTAGCCTAGTTTGAAATAACATTTTTCATTTTCATGTTTGTTTTATGGTAAGACTGCTTCTTTAATCCTTTATCATTTACCCAATTATATCTACTGCAATTTAACTCTACTGAATGGTGCAGTGAGGTGGCGGGGAGGCTATTTTTTAAAAAAATATTTATTTATTTATTATGTATATAATATACTGTCTGTGTGTATGTCTACAGGCCAGAAGAGGGCATGAGACCTCATTACAGATGATTGTGAGCCACCATGTGGTTGCTGGGAATTGAACTCAGGACCTTTGGGGAAGAGCAGGCAATGCTCTTAACCACTGAGCCATCTCTCCAGCCCAAAAGGGTTGATCAGGAAGGCAGGAACCAGGCCTATACTGAACCTCCCTAGTTTCTTTTTTTGAGACAGGGTTGCCTGTCCTGGAACTAGCTCTTGTAGACCAGACTGCCCTCGAACTCACAGAGATCTGCCTGCCTCTGCCTCCCGAGTGCTGGGATTAAAGGTGTGCGCCACCACCGCCCAGCATGAAGAGAATTTTCTTTTCCTTTCTTTTTTTTTGGGGGGAGGCTATTAGAAGGTATCAAGAAATACCTTCAGGATACTCTTAACTACAATTCCCAACAGAACACAAAAATAAAAGCAGGAAGGCTATGAAATTTCAGAAACAAACACATCAAACAATACTTTTGAAAAACTATACAAAGAGTGCAAGCATCATACAGATGCTTAAGTCAAGAAATGTAGCACAGTGCAGGGGAACTGGGACAGGAAGCAGCAGACACAACTGAAGAAATAGACAGACTCATTAAGCACCCACCATCACTGCCAAAATCCAGAGATATGATCGTGTCCCCAGCAGCTGGGGCCAGCAGAGTTAGAGCATCAGGTTCTTTCTTAAGCTTATCAAAAAGGCAGCTTGTATCCTCTGATTCAACTTTGGTGAACAGCTGAGTCATTTTCATATCTGAAGATTCAACTGGTTTGAGGACACATTCTGTTTGTTGAAGGGAGAAAATCAAGTCGTGCTGAATAATACCACTGTCAAAAAAGGAGATTAGTATTTGTAAATTAGCACTTGACACAATGACAGTGAGAGGGATTATGAAATGACCTTGTTTCTTAAACCGTATTTTATATGAAAAAAGGATTTTTACATTTCTTAAGATGAATAATCTCTCATGCATATTTGCCACATTTCTTTTTTTCCCCAGTGCTGATGATTGAGCCCAAGACCTTGTGCATGCTAGGCAAGCATTCTACTACTGAGAAAATGTACATTGTTATAAAATACCAATATGAAAATATAAAAATTTATAAAATTTACTAATTAAAATATTCAACTTATTTGAGCTGAAACACTCTTTGAGAATAGTGGTGGTGACAAGAACACTTGCAGTAAAGCATATGAAGGACACAAGCAGATAAGATGTGCTGATGCACACAATGAAAAGGATACAACACAACTCTTCAGCACTAACACATGAGGCATGTTCTACAGATGATATTAGAATATAATGATAATGACCACAGTCTTTATGCGGGGAGTCATTTTTTTTTGGTGGAAATGATATAGTGATGTCATTTACAGGATAGGAAAGAAGAAAGAAAGAGGGATGATGAACAACCACCCAGCTTCATGTCTGGCATCAAGGTACTTTTAGCTAACATATTACATGTTCAATATATGAGATGAACAAAGAACATAAAGACTGGCATATACAACCCTTGCCTTCAAGTAGTTTATAATCCAATATTAAAATGGATAAGCAAACAATTACAATACACTGACCACTCCTAAAATGGAAAAAGGATGTTTCACAGAAAAGTGAACAAGCTGAAACTTGGGCTCAAGTAACATTCGTGAGGCAGACTGGGGAGAGGAAGAATAGCATTACACAAAGGCAAATATCACAGAACTCTTTAGAACTAAGAGGATTCTTTGGGGTTAGAAGTGGTAAGGCATGGAGTTTGATCCCCCTAAGGAAACAACAGAAAACTAAAAGTTGTAAGAACAAAGCAATGGCCAAAGTCTTCATAAGAGGGGAAACCTGGATTTTGGTGACACCTGTGAAAGTTGTGCTGGAGCCCTGCAATCCTACACAGGGCAGCTGAAAATTCAAGGCTGGCCTGGTCTAAAGTGTGTTCCGGGCCAGCCATGCCTACTCAGTGAGAAAGGAAAAAAAGTAAAGGGAATAGAACATAAGAAAACGAGCTATCCACACTAGAGAACTCTGCCTGGAAATTAGGTTAGAATGTTTGGGTAATGTTTTAAGAGTGACTAAATGGGGCAAAGCCCACTGGAGTAAGTTCCAGAGTTCATGGACATAACAACAGCCCCCGTGATACATCATACAGCCTGTCATTATGCCCTCGCAGAAGACAGTCATTTAACCTTCACAGAACCTTCTGCTTAAAACTGAACTACCAGGAAAACAGATCCACAGACAGATTAAAAAATAGATTCTGTTTTGTGGGATCACTGGAATAGCTAGTTTGGAATGGTGGGCCAGAGTATAAATCATAATCCAGTAGAAAAAGGAAAGTAAAAATAAAACTAAGTTTTTATCATTTTATCTCTTCTTAATGAAGTCACATAAATCTAAGTGTCTCTTCCCCATCTCACCTCACAACGTAGTTCACACACACAATGCACTGTGGCTGAGAGTTCTTCGTATTATATATGACAGTCGCTTGAGTTTCAACCCAGACATAGCCACCTCTTTTGGCAAGCATCCTGTACTGTCCTGTGGTGACTTGTCCTTTAGTAAACACTAGGGATAAGAAAGCATCACAAAGAAAACATAACTGAATATTCAATCAAATAAGTGTTGAATGTAGATTGTTGGTTTTTGTTTTGTTTTTGAGGCAGGGTTTCTCTGTAGTTTTGGAGACTGTCCTGGAACTAGCTCTGTAGACCAGGCTGGCCTCGAACTCACAAAGATCTGCCTGCCTCTGCCTCCCGAGTGCTGGGATTAAAGGCGTGTGCCACCACTGCCCGATGGGTTTTGTTTTAGGACAGAGTCTCCTCTCTATGTAGCCTTGGCTGTCCCTATGTAGACCAGGCTGGCCTCAAACTCAGAGATCTGCCTGCCTCTACCTTCCAAGTGCTGGCGGTAAAAGCTTCCGCTATCAGGCGTGACTAGATCATTGCTTTTTGTTTGTTTTTTAAAGGAGAGATATTTAAATAAAATTTCCTGACTGTTTAAACTGATAAACAAAGGCCAAACACACTTGAAAATAAACCCCAAAGTAAAATTCCTATCTTACTATAAAGAAGGAAAGCCAGGAATGAAGGACAGAGTAGTTGCAGTTCCTTTAGTGACTTATGGTCAAAGTGTCAGACTAGAGACTGATCACATGGTACATTCAAGAAAAGGTACTATTGTTTCCTTAAGCATCAGATAATCAAATCACTATAAAAAATATATACAGAACATTGAATGTATAAGTTCATATCATACTGTAGTCTTGTAGCAATTCATGCAGTCTAAATTAATTACTGACTTAAGAGAATATAGTAAATCAACCATAATGATGCTATCACGAGTGTCCAATGTAGGCATACTCTATAGTTCAAGGCCAGACTCTGTAGTTAGATCCAGATTAATATAGGCAAGTGAGAAATTGTGACATTTGGCTTACTTTGGTATCATAGACTTCATCTGAGTAAAATTCAGAAGCCTAGTATATGTCAGGGTGACAGCAATCACATGTGTATAATACTAATCCCATTCACTGATGCATGAAGAAATGCTTTTTACCTCCTATTGACCAACCACTGATTTCAGTATGTAGGTATGTGGGCTAGATAATCTATAATATTTGACTTTTATGGGAAGCTTTATGTATCATTAGATGATTTTTTTTGCTAATATTTGTAACAAAACAATAATTTCATGATCAAGACATCTTATGAAGGGGCTGTAGAGTGTTCTTGGTCTAAGGAGACTGGGGTGGTAACCAACAGTAGAGACTGTAGGACTTAAGCAATGAGACTGCCTCTTTTGAGTTCTTCTACTGTACTTACTATCATGATGAGTTTTGGTCAGATGATCAGAATCCAAAGCATGATAATATTCATAAATCGAGCGGCCCAAAAGTTCTTCTGGCTCATAACCCATCAGCTCAGTAATTCTGTTTAAAAAAATTAAAGATTATTTTTTGCTTAATAAGTTTACAACTCACCCTTAACAATTCTATACTTCAGCTAGGTGGTAGTGGGGCACACCTTTAACCTCAGCACTCAGGAGGCAGAGGCAGACAGAGCTCAGTGAATCTGAGGCCAGCATGTTCTATAGAGAGAGTTCCAGAACAGGAAGGGTATGTAGAGAGAAACCGTGTCTTGAAAAACAAAAAAATAACTCCAAAACCAACCAACCAAACAAACAAAAATCCCAATTCTATCCTTAGTGTAATAGCGAGGTTTCCATGCCACTTACATCCATCCTGATATTTGATATTTTTAAAAACACATTTAAGTATACATACTGTTCCAAAGATAGTCACAATTAACCTTAAAATACAGTTTAAATCTATAGCAGTTTATTTTTCATTCAGCCAAATTCTTCACCTTATAATTTTTAAGCCCCTTGGTAAGGTCTCACTTAAATATCAACTATAAAATTTCACTTTCATTAAGCCAAGGACATCCATACTAAATGGCTTCGGAGCCTGTTGTGGAACTAGCTCTGTAGACCAGGCTGGTCTCAAACTCACAGAGATCCACCTGCCTCTGCCTCCCGAGTGCTGGGATTAAAGGCGTGCGCCACCACCGCCTGGCTCTTGTGATGTTTTAGAAAATAACTTAATTGGTTTCCATATTAATTACCTGAAAATATAATAATTAATTTCAGATGAAAGAATGTCATCTATGTGAAAATGGGCTGAAAACTAATTCAGGTAGCCTGACTAGTCCCTGGCAGTTCCTTTAGGGTGGATACTTGCGATGACTCTCTGTATGAGCCTAGAAGGCTGTCCTCAATCACACAATGCCAATTACAAACATTTTCCTCTGAAGTCTTTCTGGGAACAAACATGAGCCAAATGAAGACTGCTCAGCTTAGATTTCAAAGGGCTTAAAAACAAAACAAAACAAACAAACAAAAACAAAAGAGAAAAACTGAGGTGTAGGTAAGAGATACTCACACCCAAAATGTAAACAAAAAGAAAGCCCCTAATTACAGAATGGGCACAAGCAAGGTAGCTTTATTCTAACAGTATGTTAAATAAAATAGCTTGTGCTGTCACAGTTTAAGATCTGCTATTTACTCTAAAACCAATAAAATAATTATTAAAACATAAATCAAACTCTTGCTTCTTCAAAAAAGGATATACCAAAATACACCAACACTAGGTGGCAGCATTACAAAGGAAAATAAATTATGCTTCCCCTCCATCCCAGAATGGCAGTAGGGATTGGACCTAGAGCAGTCTTAACCTTGCCAATCCTGCCACCCTGCAATATAGTTCTTCATGTTGTGGTGACCCCCAACCATAAAATTATTTTCATTGCTACTTCATAACTGCAATTTTACTACTGTTATGTAATTGTAATGTAAATATCTGTTTTTTGATGGTCTTAGGCAACCCCTGTGAAAGGGTGGTTTGACCCTCAGAGGGGTCATGTCATGACCCACTGTTTGAGAACCACTGATCTAGGGATTCACAAACGCTGGACAAAGTCCACCCTCTCCCCTTTTTGTGCTGGTGGTGATGGAACCAAGAAACTTGTGCATACTAGGTTTTCTGGTTAAAATGTTTTCTAGGAACTTCTTGCTCTATAACACCTCAGAATCAAGAGGTGGAAAATTTTATCCAATTTTAAGAAAATCTTTCTATCACACTTCTAACATCCAGGGCTACCAAACCTGACAGCATGAATTCAGTTTCTGGGCCCACATGGTGGATGTACAGCATCTTTGATAAATAAAAATCTTGTTCCCATATACAATACTAAAACAGCAACTGATGGATTTCTAACAAGAGAATGGCATGATCTGATCATCACCCTGGGATGCTCTCTTTGGGCACATTGGATGTAAGAGTAAAAAGGCACAAATCTGTTGGTGGAAATGCACCTGAGTTTATGCAACAACTCAGTCCAAAGGCAATGAAGTAAAGAATTAATGACAGGAGCACAAGGTAGACAGAACGATGGGGAGCAACAGTTGAACAGTGCATTTACGATATTTAGAGACAACTAAGTATAGTTTATGGTAAAAGTTAGAGTAAGGTATCAACAGAGCTATGTCAATAATGCTAGGCATCACAAGAGGAGCAGCGAGTTGTTGTGCTGTCTGGATAGCAGCAGTGGTGCAGTTCAGGAACAGAAGTATTTACTTCATTATACAGAAAATGATGGAAACAGAAACATCAAGTTGGCAACTACACAAGTAGTAACAGATTTAGGAAATGGTGAGCTGAAGGTGCTCAAAGGTTAAAAAACAACATTTCTTTAAACTTCGCCTTTGAAATCTATGTTCTCAATTTAAGCAAGATTCCCTAAAGCAAAAGAACGTCATGATTTTTGTGGTTGCTTGCAGTACCAAGGTATAAACTCAATGCCTTTCACATGCTGGACAAACAATCCATCTCTGACGTACGTCCCTAGCCCTTTACTTTTGTGAGACAGCTGACTGTGAACTCACCTTGCCCTGCCTCAGTCTCCCAGCTGCTGAGATTATAGGATTGTGTCACCAGATCCAGCTACGAATCTCATCTGGCAGAGTATTTATAGTACACAGTCAATGCTTAATGTGAATTTATAAAGCTAATCTTATGTTTTTGTATCCCAGGATGCATCTTTATATTCAGCTTCATGAATACATGCAATGTACCATTAAGTTTTTACTATAGTGAGTATGAAAAGGCTACAGAGAAATTTAAATTTTAAAAGTATAAAATAGAATTAATTTACCTTTCATCACAGTAAGAAAATTTCATATCCAGGCTGTGTCGACTGAGAAAAGTCTTGCTATCTAAAGGAATCTCAATATTTGATGGATGAGGAATGGGTTCACAAATCAGCACCAAGCATGTCATGGGTGGTTTCTTGTACCCACACTGAGTTTGGTTACTGTTGGTATCATATACATGAATATGGCCTGTGCAGTGAAGCACCTGTGTATGAGCAAGAAAATGAGCAGTTACCTTTTTTCTTTTTTTAAAGGGGGAAAAGAAATGCAGGTCAGTAGTTGAGTTTAACCTGACAAACCTTATAAAAGTGTATCTTTGAAAATTAAAAGAATGTGTTCTCCATGACGCCATCTATGATCTAATCTGTGTACCACAGTTATTATAAAATAATTATAGCCGGGCAGTGGTGGGGCATGCCTTTAATCCCAGCACTTGGGAGGCAGAGGCAGGCGGATCTCTGTGAGTTCAAGGCCAGTCTAGTCTACAAGAGCTAGTTCCAGGACAGGCTCCAAAGCTACAGAGAAACCCTGTCTCGAACCCCCCCCCCAAAAAAAATTAGGTAGTTTTTTAAATAAAGCATTTGTGAGGGTGGTGTTCTGGAGATATGAGGCAGTGGTTACGAGCACTGACTACTTTCCAGAGGACCAAGACTTGATTCCTAGCACCCACATGGCAGCTCACAACCACTTGTAATTCTAGTTCCAGAGGACCTGATGATGCCTTCTCAGCTCTTCAGACAACAAACATGTATGTATATACTGATATACATGGAGGCAAAACATCCATGCACATAAAAGAAAAACTAGGGCTCATTTATAATCCAGAATATGGATCTAATGCCCTCTTCTGGCCTCTGCAGGCACTGCAAGCACATGGTACACTTACATACACACACACACACACACACGCACGCACGCACGCACGCACGCACGCGCGCGCGCACGCGCGCGCAAAACAAAAGGTCCCCTGTGTAAGTCTGAGCTGTCTTTCCTCCTTTAGTCATCATTATAGTTGATTTTGCTGTGGTGACTATGGTTCAGTACGGAATAGGAAAATGAAACAGTGATGGATAGAAAAGTAAACTTAAAACAGGATTTAAATACTAGTTGCCAAAGCCAACTGACTAAGTTAGCTTGGTATAGAAAGTCACATTTACATAATTTAAATTTATATCCCAAACTGGCAAATTACTATGCTGTTTTGAATGGAGATTGCATAGACTGGATGCAAGTGCAAATATGCAAAAGGGAACAAATATAATTAGCCACTAATAATTCTTTTTTATGTGTGTAGGTAGGTGTTCTGCCTGCATGTATGTGAATGCACTTTGTGTATACCTGGTACCTGAAGAAGAGATCAGAAAAGAATATTGGATCTCCAGGAATTGGAGTTACAGATGATTGTGAGCTGAAACATGGGTGCTGGGAACCAAACCAGGTCCTTGACAAGCAAGTGCTCTTAACCACTTCCCCTCATACTTCTAAGACTCCTTAGAGGGTTGAGACAAAGCACTGTTTGCTGTGCTTCCCTGGCTAGCCGGGAACTTGCCATGTAGACAAGGCTGCTTTCAGACTTATAGCAGGCCTCTGCTTCCCAGGTGCCACTCCTGGGACAGCTCATGATCTATAAATCAAGTGCCCGCTCTGCTGACTTACCTTCCACGTTGCAGACTTTATGTTCATTGTTCTCCCCCGGCTAGTTAGGGTACATTTCATTCTAAGAAAAAAGCTTCGCTGTGTATTTTGTTCTTTACCTTTTTTCACTGGGCCTAATGAAAGCAAGAAACAAAGTTTTAAGTCATAGCAAATCAGAAATTTGTTACAGTAAGAGTAGGAAAGTGATGATTTCAGCATTAACATAACATTTGCTCCCTTTTCACCCACTCCAACACATCCATTAGGTCTGACAGCTCCACCCTGAGGCAGTGTTTATAAGACTACAGAGATTCCTTGAACTGCAGGAGGAAAGTCCACACTTTATAGGATTAGATGACTATTATTCATCTGTGCTGGTATAAAGAAAATATGAAAATGGTATGAGCTTGCCCTAAGTGTGCTGTCAGTATATAAGCATGTCCCCCGCAAAAGAACTTGAATACTTCATGTCCTTTACCAAATATGATAATTCAGTTTTGAATAAGCAGCAATATATTTACAGAACTTTAAATACCTTTTGGCAGTAAATAGCATCTCTGTGTGTGTGAAACCCAGACAGAATGTTTTATCGAAAGTTATAAAAATCATGCCATAGTGGTACATGCCAATACTCTCAGCACTTAGAGGTCGAGGAAGGAGGATGGAGAGTTCTAGGCCAACCTGAGCTACACAGTGAGACCTTGTTTAAATTTAAAGTTACAGAATGGGGCTTGGGAATGTTGCGCAATGGAAGAGTACTTGCTTGGCACATATACAGAAGCCCTGGGTTTGATTCTCCAGTGGCACGAAAAGAAAAAGTCACAGAAATAAATCAATTCGAGTCTATTTAGTCTTGTGCCAAACCTTTTAACTGAAAAATGAGCTTACATACAGATGACTAAACAGCATCTTGATTTCCTACTTTCATTGCTAAGTTTGGTTTGAAACAAATGTTTCATTTATATGAAATGCCCAGAGAAGGTGGATAAGAGGTTGCTTAGGATTGAACAAGAAGTAGAGGGAGATGGATGATATAAAGGTATAGAATTTCTTTTTGAGGCAATGATAAATTTCTAAAATCGCTGAGTACAATGGTACATGCCTTTAATCCCAGCAGCTGGGAGGCAGAGGCAGGCGGATCTCTATGAGTTCAAGGACAATTTGGTCTATTTGGATTTCTAGACTAGGCAGGCCTAGATAGTGAGATCATACCTCAATACAAACAAACAAACAAAAAATAAATAAATTTTTATTTTTCTAAAATTAAAGGTATGGTGGTGGTTGGCTATGTCTATCAATATACTAAAAATCACTGAAATATATCAAATTTAGGGGACATTTAGGGTATATAAAACTAAAATCTTAGAAAAAATCAAACAAAATACTCATTATTCAGGATCTAATGTGTATACTCTGAGTGATGCAAAGACAATTAGATGTAATACCTTTAAGCATGTAATAGATACAGTAGGCTCAATAGCAATAGAGTGTAAAGTAGTCAAGGCTTAGTAAGAATGCTTTCAAAGAGATTAGATGGTGCCAGTGTAAGAAGGCACTAGTTTGAAAACCTTACTTCACAAAACTCAAGAGTTATAGGCCTCTCTTACTACTTTTGTTAATGTGCGAGCACCCACAATATAACACTTTTGTTTTTGAGATGGGTCTCACTGTGTAGCCTTGGCTGGTTTGATATTAGCTACATAAACCAAGTTGGCCTGGAACTCAAGAGATCTGCCTATATCTGCCTCCCAAGTGCTAGGATTAAAAATGCACAACACCACTCGTGGGCCTTCCAACTAGTCTCAAGTTATTGAAAACATCCTGAGAAGGCAAAGCACTTAAAATTCTGGTCAACTCCCCCACCCTCCTTTGGGCATTGAGAAAGCCTGAAATCAAATAACTACTGTGTTTTCAGTCAACTGTCTAAAATCCTATTACCTGCCATTTGTACTATGACTGTATTGTCTTGGTCTTGTTTTTTTTAATTTGTTTTTTCACTTTGTCTACTTGTGTAATTACTTATTTAATTCAACCAGTTTTAAAACTTTTTTGTGACTTTTCTAAAATGTAGAATAACAGTTTTAACAAAGAACAGAATTAACATTAAATGTAAAATAGCATTCTCTCTTAAATCAGTACATTACCAAAAAAGTAAAATTAGTAACAGTGTCTGACTGACTGTCATATTAAATCAAACAATAGACTTTCCTTCTCACCATTTCTGTGTGTAAGCATTTCTCTCATTTCCTCATGGTCACATGGATGAGTAAAATCAAACACACTGTGTCCAGTTAGTTCAAACTGTAAACACATTAAAAAAAATTAGATCTATATCATATAATCATAAAGTACCCAGAAGGGTTCTTCATATATGGGTACTTTACCTGAGTTAACCCCATGTATTTGTTCACGTTATCAGAAATGTAAATCATGTCACCATCATCTGTTAGCACCATAACAAAGCCATCTAGGGCTTTCAAATAAAAGCAGTTCATCTGTGCTTTCATTTCATCTTCAATGTCCAGATCACCTACAAGGGCACAAGAGGAAAGAAACAAAATGAGGCTTTATCTAAGATGCTTTTAAATATCGTTTAATTTGTTTCTGTATATTTTCATGAGATTTTTTCCAGTTGTTTTACATAACTGTTTAATTTGCAAACAGGCATATCACTAAGAAAAAAAAAGGATATTTTAAAAAGAAGATAGGCATGCCTTTACAGTCAGCACTAAGGGGGAAGAGAGAGGTAGGTAGATCTCTGTGAGTTTGAGGCCAGCCTGGTTTACATAGCAATATATAGACCAGCCAGGGTTACATGGTGAGACTCCTTCTTTAAAAAAAAAGGGGGGGGGGCTGGGGGGTAGGTACAACAGGAGGAAATGGAGGAAAAAGGTCAGTATCTTGAAAATGTCTGAATGAATCTTCAAAAGCTGATAAGAAAAAGGATCTGTCATGCAGAAGAATCGAGAACATGTTCTAGAGGATGAAACAGTGAAAACTTTATTGGGTTATATCTATTTACTGATCATGTTAATGTACCAGGAGCTATAGAGTTATATTTGCATGTTTAAAAATAAAGGGCAAATCAAAACAACTTATAGTACAAAAAGGATTATTCCCACAGGTAACTAAGGAAACCAAAGGTTGATTAAAGGTGTAAAGATTTAAAGTATACATATCACAACATAATTAGGTACTTTTAAAAACCATTGTGTGTGGGCCATGCTGAAGAGATGGCCTAGCAGTTAAAAGCACTGGGGTTCAATTCTCCGCACTCACAGCTGTCTGTAACTAGTTCCAAGGAATTTGACATCCTCTTCTGGCCTCTGCAGATACTAGATAGGCATGCAAATGTTGAAGGTCAAACACTTTAACTATATATACAGCATTGTGGGGCCAGAGAGATGGCTCCAGTTAATAATGCTTGCTGCTCAATCAACAGGACCGTATTTTGAACTCCAATACCCACATCAGGTGGCTCATAAATACCTGAAATTCCAGCTCTAGGGGATCTGACACCCTCTTCTGGCCTTCATAGACACCTTCATGAGCATATGAACACACACACACGTGCATGAACATGTATGCACACATAGACACATATACACAATCTTACAAATAATTTCTATTTGTCTTTAATTTCTAATTTTTAGGTCTATTATGTCCCTATAGAACTCACCAGCATCCAGAAGCTTCCTCACACGTAAGTAACTGATGGTGAGCCTCATAACAGAAGCTTTATCAAGATGGGAGCTCACATTGTGGGGAAGTGGCAGCTGATGAGCAAGCTCATAAAAAACTTCCGACTCTTTGCTTCGCCGAGATCTTGCTGCATCTCTAGACTTTTCTTTTCGACGTTCAGAACTCATCCTACTTAACAGAAAAAAGAGGAAAAAAAAGGAAGAAAAAGAAGGAATGTATATGTTAGTTTACCTTAACTTGAATAAAACTAATTTGCATTTTTTGGTATACTATATAAGAATTAGAAGACGGCATGTAATTATATAAGACTTGTATGGGAGATGAACAAAATTTTATATAATATAGCTATACAAATTTTGGATCACTAAAAACATAAATTCTTTTAAGATGTCCAAGTTTTAAACATTTCCAAGCAGATATGCTCATCCCCAAATTAAGTAGCCTGTGTATCTGTCTGTCCTCATGATTGCAGAAGTGTTGTTTACTACTGAGCCATTTCTCCAGCCCCCTTCCCATACTTCTTAAAAGTCTCAGTCTGAAGAAAATCTCAAGGAATTTCCATATTTCCTTTTTGGCATGCTTGCCTGTAGCTTTAATCTAAAATTCTACTATGGTACTTATTACTTTTAACTTATTTAATCTTTACTCTCACCATCAGGTTACAGATTGAGGACTCTTGCACTACCCCCCCCCCACACACACAGAATGAGAGCTTACCAAGGCTACAAAGTTAATAAATTGTAAGACCTATCTATATTCTAGGTTAAGCAGTCTGGCTGAGAATCTATATTAATAACAATAACCAAGACAAATTATTCATAAGTCTAGGCTATTATTACAAAGTTTAAACTCTGTTGACTTAAAAAATCCAAATGCAAACAATGAGGACACTAAGAGAGACTTACATAAACCTAATCTACATGGGAAGTAGAAAGTAGAAAAAGACAAGATCTCCTGAGTAAATTGGGAGCATGGGGACCCCTTGGGGGAGGGTTAGGGAGGGGAGAGGCAGGGAGGGAAGCAGAGAAAAATGTAGAGCTCAATAAATATCAATAAAAAAAGAAAAAATATCCAAATGCACAAATAAGTTATGGGGTTAACTTTGGAGTATAGGACTGAACGCTAGGCTATTCAGAGGGATTCATTACCAGACTCTTAACCTAATTTGAAAAGCATGTACTCTGATGGCAATCAGAGTGGCTCACTACTGACCACTCTTCAAAGAAAGACAGCTTTTAAAATGGGTACTGGCCAACATCTATGAAGAGAGAATCAGGCTGGTCTACACTATGTATTCCTGGTATCTTCACAGAGCAGTTAAATAAACATCTTATTTTACTATTATTCTTTATTTGTTCAGTGTCAGTCTGTACAGCAATGTCCTCATTCTGTTTGCACTAATTTTTTTTAACTTTCTTATGTATACAATATTCTGTCTGTGTGTATGCCTGCAGGCCAGAAGAGGGCGCCAGACCCCATTACAGATGGTTGTGAGCCACCATGTGGTTGTTGGGAATTGAACTCAGAACCTTTGGAAGAGCAGGCAGTGCTCTTAACCTCTGAGCCATCTCTTCAGCCCCTGTTTGCACTAATTTTAAAGAGATTTTCTTTACTATATAAAATCAAACTAAAGAATAAAGGCTAAGGTTTTCTTTCTTTCTTCCTTTTTTTTTTAACCCCAAAGCAATTCATACCTTAAGATAATGAACACAATATAATTAAAAATACATTCGCAAATGAAGTGTATCCCTGTATCCCAAGTCTGGTATTTAAGCAAGGAGTCTGCTATTTTAACACCGAAAGGTTTTAATGCCATAATTTTCATAGAACAAGGGGAGAGTTTACCAAGTCTTTGGTTTGTATTTTACAGCACATTTAAGGGGTTTTAAAAAAAATACCACTGGTATTAAAGAGATGGTTCAAGGAGAGTGTTAAGATGGTTAAGAGAGCGTACTGCTCTTGAAGAGGACCCGAGTTTGGTTGTCGGCACCCATATTAGGCAGCTCACAACACCTGTAACTAGTACAGAAAGGTGATCTGTAAGCACTTGCATTCACATATACATACTCCCCCATACTTAAAAATTAAAAGGGAATTTAAAAAATTATATGTATGGGTGCATGTCTGTGCACCACCTGTTTGCTGTGACTCACCCCCAGTGGCCAGAATAGGGTGTCAAATTCTTGGGATCTGGATGATTGTTATGCCTCCATGTGTATACTGGGAACCAAATCAGAATCCTCTACAAAAGCAGCAAGTGTTCCTGACCACCAAGCCATCTCACCAGCCCCAAATTAAAAATAAATCGTTAAAAGAAATCTGGAAAAAAAAAAACCCTGTAACAAAATCACTACTTGCTATACAACACCTTACAATACATATGAGAATCAGTCAGCGACTGAATTTGTGTTGCTGTTTGCACAGGACTGTTTTCTGACTTCACTGTGTGCTCTCTTGTAACAGGAAAACCAGAGCTTTGGATGATCCAGGAAGCACTCAATTTGGCGCAGCATGACATGAAGATAAACTTGTTTCTTGAGAGCTTAACAATCTGCTCAGCTAACTTAACTTACTTTAATTGACTTTGGGTCTTGTATACTTGTATATACATTTCCATATTTTAGAAATATTAACCATTTGTCATATTAAAGTTATTTTTTCCAGAATCTATTTTCTCTTATTTGTTTATTTTAGACGGTTCAAACCCTTTTAAAAACTAAACCTTTTCCTTGCTTATTTTTGATGTCAATGTATTAAAACTTTTGACACACATCATTTTGTTCAACTTTTAAAATGATTTTATTTAAAATTATTTAAATTATTTATTGAAAGTTATTAAAAATTCATACTTTGTACAGGTAAAATGATTTAAATATGTGTCAAGAAGCATCAATAATCACTAGTTGTCTAAAAAAAAAAACCTATTTACTGAACCCTTATATTTAGGCACTGTCTTAAGTACTTTCCATGTTATTAGCTCATTTAGAAGACACACACACACCCCCGCCAAGGCAAGTGGCCTTCTTGAACCTTGGAATGACAGAAATTGCTCTTTCATTCAAGAAATACTGAGAAGGGCTGAGGGATGGCTCAGCAGTTAAGAGCACTCACTCACTGCTTTCACAGAGGATCAGAGTTCAGTTTCTAAAACCCACACTTCCTGTAACTCTTCCAGGGTATCTGATGCCTTCTTCTGGTCTTGGAGGGCACTGCATACACATGGTACAATTACATACAGACACGCAAAACACTCATACATATAAAAACACATCTTATTAAAGTAGAAAAAAAGACCAGAAAGTTAAAGAATAATTATATGTATTCAATATGCTACAGAATCTTATTATATAAATCTATTATTCCATTGCTTGAAATAGATAGATGATAGATAGATAGATAGATAGATAGATAGATAGATAGATAGGTAGATAAATGTCAGTTTTGACTGTATATATGTACCAGGACTGTGCTTAGGGACTAAGACTATATAGTGATAAAGGTTTACTAAGGTGATTTAATACAATATTCCCAAATGCTGGTCTAGCTATAGCATCAATCACTTGGGAGATGATATAAATTTCAACTACCCTTTCCCCATCTTTATAAATTCTGACTCAGTACCAGATCTGAGGCAGAGATAATTTTTTATTACAAAGAAAAATATACTTATTTGGGAGTTAACGACTAATTTTTGTCATTGTTAATTGATGTAGTTTTGCCTTTAAAACAAAGAAAAAATATATATTATATCCTGTTTAAAGTCCAAATTATTTTAAAAGCACACCTTTCCTAACTCCCTATTTGTTTAACTGCTTGCTACACAATTCTCAGCACTCCAACAGTTACTGAAAAGTGCCTCATCTCATCTCTTTGGGCTTGCTCGCTCTATCCTCTCCTGGATCCCCTTTCCAACAACACATGACTGGGGAAATTCATGTGAGAAACTTTCAAGACTCAATTCAAATATCATGTTGTCTGTTTTGTTTTTAGTTTAGTATTTTCCCAAATTGCTCCTCCCTTGTTGACCTCTAGTTATTTCACATCTTCATTCATATTCTTCATAACGCTCAAGCTTCTTCCAGAAGAAAACTTCTGTGTTCTGTGCACAAATATGCATAAATTTGACTTTAATTTCAAGCAAAGAACTGCCTCTTCAACATTCCTTTTAAATATCTCCAAATTTGTACTGTTAGTGCTCCTATGATCTTACAGCTTTTTTTTTTTTGTGATAGGATCTCCTGAAGCTCAGGCTGGCCCTGAACTACTGACCCTTCAAGCGTCTATCTCCTTAGTGCTGGAATGACAGGCATATGCCACCATGCCTGGAAGTCCAGTGCAACAAAGTCAGTACTAGGAACAAAGCGTTTTTGACTGGGATTCACTGGGATCATCTACTGATAAACCTTAAAGTCTTTCATTTCCTTTTCTACCCACTTTGTCTTTTTTTCATACAAGAATTACCAGAATAATTCTTCTATCAGTAAAGTCATAAACTCCTTTGCTTAAAATTGTTTGGCCCTTAATAAAAGTCAAAGTCTATATAGCAGCCCTGTGTGCCCCATGATTTGTTCCATCATCTCCGATTTCACTTTCCACCTACCTTAGCTCCCTCCTTCTTTACTCTGTATTTTCTCTTTTCTTTTTTTGAGACAGGGTCTCCCTCTATATCCCTGACTGTCCTGGAACTCACTCTGTAAACCAGGTTAACTTCCAACTCAGAGATCAGCCTGCCTCTGCCTCCCAAATACTGGGATTAAAGGTGTGCGCCACCATACTGGCCACTCTGCTCTTAACTACACCAGTTCCTTGTTCTTTAAAAGGTCAGACACATTCCCTCTAGGACCTTCTCACTAGTTGCTCTGGACCACAGCTCCTCAATCGCCATAAGGCTTGCTGTGGTGATATTTTGTTTGTGCTGTAACAAATTAAGCTTGCCTAACGATCAGAGTGTGGAGCGAGCTACTAGTTAGCCATAGAGGCCATACAGGGGTGGCACACACCTTTGATCCCAGCCAGCACTCAGGAGCAGAGGCCAACAGATCACTGTGAGTTCAAGGCCACCCTGGGCTACACTAGACTGATTCAAGTCTCAAACAGAAACAGAAACAGGTGGTGGTGGCTCACACCTTTAATCCCAGTACTTGGGAGTCACATGCCTTTAATCCCAACATTAGGGAGGTGGAGAAAGGAAGGGATATGGCTAGGAAGAGGAGCTCAAGGCATTCAGTCTGAGGACTTGTAGAGACAGGGTACCCCACCATTAAGTCTCAGGATTTCGTAGAGGTAACTAGTGACTAGCTGCTCTGCTTCTCAGATCTTTCAGCTTTCACCCCCTAATATCTGACTCCGGGTTTTAAGTATTAAGGCCAATTAGAATTCTCACTACAGCGTGCCCTTCCACTTCTGTCAAGTCTTTACTTCAGTTTCACATTCTCACTGAGATGAGAGTCCCTAACTACTGCCTCCTTTCTGATAGTCTTGTCCTGTTCTATTTTCCCAAAAGAACTTAACTACTTATACATAATAAATCAATATATTTGTTCATAATATTTATTTTCTGTCCCACAAATGCACACTCACACTCAAATGTAATTACTTTTACAAAGGCAGGAATTGTTTTTATCTGTTCTGTTCAACTTATACATTCTAAGTTCTTAGAACAGTTCTTGACTCATAAAATATACTTGATAACTGCTGTACAAAATGCATGAATTATTAAGTTGTTCTCTTTACTTTCTTTTTTGAGAGAGGGTCTTGTGTTATGTATCCCTGGCTGGCCTCAAACTTGCCTCTGCCTCCTGAATAGCCAAAATTATAGGCATGTGTCACCACATCTAGCTTAATTTTAATTTTATTGCTTGGCTGAAATAGATACAGATATATGTAATGATTACCAGAATAAATGCAATAACGACCAACCATGACAGCTAATTTTACATATAAATTTAATAATTCATTTACCTAGCAGAGTTCAGTAAACAAATCATGAAATGTGAACACAGGCAGATCTATGAATTAGCCAGGTTCAACAGCAAGCAAATGCCCTCCTAAATGTAAACACAAACAGCAATCTTATCAAAAAAGAGGTTTACAGGAGAAGGAGAGAGCTGAGATACTGAGATACTGAAACATCTTGTTGAAGGAGAGCCAATGTTTAAGACGTTTCCCAGCTTATCATTTCCATACTCTGTGCTTTTAGTCTGTTTTTTTTTTTTTCTTGAGACAAGGTCCTGCTGTGTTGACTAGGCTGGCTTCAAACTCTTGGACCTTTTGCCTCAGCTCTCCAAGAGCTGGATTACAACACAACATTCATATCTTTGACTAATTTGTCCTAAGATAATGTGGTCACGAAAATGTACAAATTACAATGGTAAAGTATCAACATCTGTGTGTGTGTGTGTGTGCGCGTGTGTGTGTGTGTGTGTGTGGTGAATGCACACACGAGAGTGTCAAAGGACAAGGCTGGTGTCTTCATCTGTCATTCTTCTGAGACAGGGTCTCTTGCTAAGATTTGAACTGAGCGCCGGGCAGTGGTGGTGCACACCTTTAATCCCAGCACTCAGGAGGCAGAGGCAGGCAGATCTCTGTGAGTTCGAGGCCAGCCTGGTCTACAAGAGCTAGTTCCAGGACAGGCTCCAAAGCTACAGAGAAACCCTGTCTTGAAAAACCAAAAAACCCCATAAAACCCAAAGATTTGAACTGAGGACTTCATGCTCGCAGAGTGTGGTGCTACTCACTAAGTAATTTCCCTAGCCCCGAAATTTTTATTATCTTATAAGTACACCTCCTAAACCCAGCCAGAAACATGACTGGATTTTGTTTTCTTTCTTTCTTTCAAGATGTGTGTATGTATGTATGTATGTATGTATGTATGTATGTATGTATGTATGTATGTATGTATGTATGTATACAGTGTTCTGCCTGCATATATGCTTGCAGGCCAGAAGAGGGCACCAGATCTCATTACAGATGGCTGTGAGCCACCAAGTGGTTTCTGGGAATTGAACTCAGGACCTTTGGAAGAGCAGGCAGTGCTCTTAACCAATGAGCCATCTCTCCAGCCCCTGGATTTTGTTTTCTACAATGTTTCTCCAAAAGTGTTGTTAGTGTTCAGTAAATTGATTCCATATCAATTTTTCATTTTAAAAAAGGGATAGAGGTTACTCTTAAGCAAGTATTTTATATTTGTTTTTAAGAGTATTTTTATTATTAACAGACTATTTTCATCTGTTAATAAAACTAGAATATCTCAACCTAAAAAACATTTAATAAAAAAAAACATGAATGGGAAAATCCAGCAAACACAGGTACAAATTATAGTTTTGGCACTAAATTCTAATCAATAAACTTAAAAATGAAACCTTAGCTGGGTATGGTGATACATGCTTTTCTTTAATCACACGCTCTCAAGGCAGAGGTAGGTGGATCTCTGTGAGTTTGAGGCACTGCAGGTCCCAGGCCAGCCAAGGGTACACAGAGAGACCCTGTCTCAAAAAACAGACAAAGAGGGGGTGCTGGCTGAGTTTATTCTCTTCCTCCTCTTCCACCACCATAAAGTAAAAAGAAGGCCAGAGAGATGGCTCAGCAGTTAAGAGCTGTACTTCCAGAGGATCAAAAGCCTGTGATTTCCAAGGGCAACTTCATTCACATGCAGCTATACCTACATGCACACACAGACAATAAAAATAACAAAAATAAATCTTAAGAAGGGAAAGAGTGTGAGACATAATAGAATACGTCTCTAGTTACATGAATCATTTGAGTCCAAAGGTGGAAAGTCAGTCAGGTGACATAGTAAGACCCTTTCTGAAAAATACAAAGTAGTAACAACCTTTTACAGCTTTCCAGAAAGACTAGAAATTTAGTAACCTAACTTTAAGATCTTGAAAAATATTGTATTATTTGAAATTAATATTTTCAGAACTATTTGAATAAAGAAAAAATAAGTTATATATGCCAAAGGTCAATCACTGACTAGACTTCCTGTACTGGAGACTGAGGAGTAAGGTCCAGAAATCTTTTAAAAGAATTCCTTCAGAGGATTGTGATTCACGTTAAAAATCTGATCTCTTGGGCTAGTGAAATGGCTCAGTGGTTGAGAGCTAATCTTGCAGAGGGCCTGGTGTTCAATTCAAAGACCTCACAAGGCAGCTAACTAACCATCTGTAACTCTAGTTCTAGGGACCAAAGATTTGTTGAGTGATTCAATAATTATGGATTAAGAGGCATTTTGTGTAACTATTTAGTAATAACCTAAAAAAAGATAATCTAACAAATCAAATTTCAACAGGCATAAAACTAAACAGGTGGTTATTAACTAGGTAAGATAGTTACTAGCTGAGAACCAGTTTTATAGCAAATTGAACAAAGATAGGCCATTAATTTTTGAAAAAGACAAAATATTTTTTGCTATGGCAACTAAATATACAATAAAATACTATGTAGTGTAAAATTTAATTGCTGGAAATACACTACAAAAACAATGACAAAAAGTTAAGAATGTATGTATATATGATAAAATATATGAGGCAGTATTATTTTATAAGTAGGGTTCAAAAGGCAGTCAAATACATAATTTTTTTTTTTGAGATAGGGTTTCTCTATGTAACAGTCCTGGATGTCCTGGAACTCGTTTTGTAGACCAAGCTGGCCTCGAATTCACTGAGATTCACCTGCCTCTGCCTCCCAAGTGCTGGGATTAAAGGCGTGAGCCATTACCGCATGGCCTCAAATAAATAACTTTGTGGGTTGCTCCCCCAATTCTTTGAAACTCATGTGTATTTATGTGTGTGTGTTGCTGGGGATGGAAGAAAGGGCTTTACAAATGAAGATTTAAATTTAAAAAAAATCACCTTTAAACACCTTTATGAATGCAGCAACTGTCATAAGAGTTAGTGGTCCATTGGCAACAGCCGTGTTAACGGTTCTCCAGCCACTCCCCACCAAACAGTGGGAGCTCAGTAGAGATGCTACCCGTGCCCTAGTGTTTAAATTCCTGGTTGGCTGAATCTATCAATGTGCACCCTCTTGCATAAGCCATCCTTCTATTAGTCTAAGGAAACCAAAAACCCCTTCCACCTCCATTATTAAAGATACCAATATCTGCAGAATTTCCTACCTTATATAAAATGTTATCATTCTCTAGATGATTTACAATACCCACTAGTAGGTATCTAAACCTATTTAACTAGTTGCTATACTGCAGGATGACCGATTCTGTGTTGTTCAGTAGAAATGCTATTTTCCACCCAAACGTTTCAATCCCTAGTTGGCTGAATCTCTAGATACAGCACCCAAGGATACAGAGAGCAAACAGTTTCTTTCAATTTATTTGATTATATACTATTACACAGTAATGGATTCAAATATAAATCAAAGAAACTAAATTTTGTGTATATATCCAAAGGTATGTCCTTTAAAATTTCTTTGAATATGATAATGTTAAAAGTATACACACAGAAATCATACCTTGAAGACCTCCCCTGCTTTTTGGTTTTTCCAGACAAGGTTTCTCTGTGTAGCCCTAGCTGTCCTGGAACTAGCTCTTGTAGATTAGGCTGGCCTCGAACTCACAGAGATCCACCTGCCTCTGCCTCCTGAGTGCTGGGATCAAAGGCGTGCGCCACCACCACCTGTTTCCCATTTTAGTTCTAAAAGTTAACCATGATGAAGATGTTATAAATGATGACAAAGAAGTTCTTATAATACAAGAGTCTCTCCTCACCATCTACACTAATTGCTCCCAATCAATGTTAGTAAATTTTCTGAGCAATAACCCTCTGATCTCATTTCCTTGACTGTGAAAATGGTAACATTATCAAATGTAGTAGACTCAGATTCCATGCAAAAAACAGATGCCTCCATTGGTAATGTGGTCTATGCCTTTCTACATTTCTGATACTTAACATGTTATTTTTTAAGTTAAAAGATCAAAAAAAAAAATTAGAGGACTTCCCCCCTCCTTTAACAATAAGGAACACAAGAGTTACCTTCAGACATTTAAAAGACAGATCTGATGACTTATGTGACTTCAGAGAATAGTGGAAATTACAACATGTCAGGACTTCAAAGAAGTTAAAGCAGTGTTAAAGGTGAATTTTATGAGAATTGCAAAACTGCTTTCATTCTGGTGGCAATTAAGTATATTCTGGATTATAAATGATCCCTATTTTTTATTTTATGTGCATGGATATTATGCCTGCATGTATACATGCATGCCTGGTGGCTGAAGAGATGAGGTGTCAGATCACCTGGAATTGGAGTTACAGATGGCTGTCAGCCACTATGTGGGCACTGGGAATCAATCCCAGGTCCTCTGGAAGAGCAGTCAGTGCTCTTCACTGCTGAGCTGATGTGGGATTCCTCCTCTGTATGCTGTGAATACCACTGATTAATAAAGGACTAGGTGGGGAAGACTGAGCTGAATGCTGGAAGAAAGGAGGAGTCAGAGGAGAAGCCATGTAGCCCTGCTGGAGACAGACACCAGAACTTTAGCCGATAAGCCACAGCTACGTGGTGATACACAGATTAATAGAAATGGGTTAAATTAAGATGTAAGAGTTAGCCAATAAGAAGTTAGCGCTAATAGGCCAAGCAGTAATTTAAATAATATAGTTTCTGTGTGATTATTTCAGGACTAAGCGTCTGGAAACTAACTAGTGGCCTTCCTCCAACACTGAGCCATCTGTCCAGCCCGATTTCTACATACTTTTATATCCCTGCCTTAAGTCTATTTGAGGTGATCAGACTGGTATCAATTACTAAAAAGGCTACTTTATTTAAGACAGGGTCTCATAAGGCTGACCTGAAATATACTCTGTAGCCCAAAGTAGCCTTGAACTGGTGGCAATCCTTAGCCTCCCCAATTCTGGGATTAAAGACATGAGCACCAACATCCATCCAGAGATTTTGAGACAGTACCATGCTCTAGCCCAGGTTAATCTGGGATCCCCACCCCCATGCCCATACTTTTGAGACAGGGTCCAGGCTGGGCTTGAATTTGGAGTTCTCCCAGCTCAGCCTCCTCAGTGCTTGGATTATAGTCATGCACCACTACACTCAGTGCTTGGATTATAGTCATGCACCACTACACTCAGCTCAAGACTACACAATTTTTAAAAAATGCGGTATACTTAGACTGAGGGCCCTGGGCATGTATCAAAAATTCACAAGGATCATTTTTCTTCTAGAAGACAACTGAACATTCATCAGAACTGACAAATATGGGAATAAACTTCCTAGTAACAGCTTCCAAAATAGAAACTCATCATATTAGAAAGCTTTTAATGTCTCTAAGAAAATTCTAATAATAGAGTCAACAAATTAGTAAACATGACTATTGACAATAATGCTTACACCTGTACAAATATATTTTGAAAAATCTTGAAAAATAATGTCAAAAATCTAAATCCAGGTCATTATGTTTCAAGAACCTTAAGCTTAAAAATCAAACTGTGCTAAAAAGAACATAGTAAAAATAACTATATCAAAATTATTCCATTGTGGCCTGAGCCATCAAAATTATTAGCTTAGTTAGTAACTTAGCTTATCAATGAATCTGAAACACAAATATCTGTAATACATGCATAATTACATAGCTAATTACAGGCCATAGTAGTTCAATGCTAGTTTTGTGATCAACAGCTATAGAAAACATTTGTTTAAAGATGTATGTGTGTGTGTGTAATGTGTGTGCACATGTGTTTGTGTTTAGGTGCTTGCAGAGACCAAAAGAGGATGTCAGAATCCCTGGAGCTTGAGTTATAGGTGACGTGAGTGCCCGTAATGTGAATGCTGGGAACTGAGCTCAGGTCTGCTGAAAGAGAAGCAAAGCACTCTTCACTGCTGAGTCATCTCTCCAGTCCCCAAAGAAAAATAAAAACACACAACAACTTATTCATATTTAACAAGATAATATCTCTTACTCCATTCACAGTGGAGACGGACTTAAGAATTCATTTAAAATACTATTGTAATTGTGTTATCTACAAAGACAGGCAATTTCCAACTTTACTATTAAGTTTAAAAGCTATTTGATGGGATTCTTGATACTAAAAGAATATGGAAATATCTTAAGTTCCTGCCCTCTAACAGCCAAAAATCCACTAAAAATTTCCCTCCTTATTTGTATCACTATGGAAAATATTTAGGACATGTTACATAACAAAACAAACCTTCATTTAATACACAAAAGCTAGATATTTATGGGAAATGAAGAAGAGCATTAGTTACTTTACCGTGGTTACAGTTTCACTTTAACTTGGCTCAAAGAATCTCATTCTTTTGGGCCGGGAGGGGGGGGGGGGACACGACGACACGACTTTAATGATTTTAAACAGAATCTTCAAAGTTCAAAAGAGTGAAACCCTAGAGAGACAAAGCACTGTATGCCATTGCCACTTTATTTCCTAAGAAGATGGAATAGCAGTAAAGGCTTGATGAATCTGCTAATCATAAGAAAAAATATTTAAAGAAACAGCTGCAGAATACTATGTTTGCAGACGCTTTGCAGAATATAAATTCAGCTCATTTGTGACAAAAACCCACGGCCCATTACTGCAATGCCAGTATTGGTCACAGTCTTGCCCTATGTATGAGGTGATAATAATCTTACAGACAACCAAAAACCTACAGTGAGACACTTGACTCATGTAGTCAGAAAATTCCATTCACACAGTTAATAATGAATAACTCAAGCAGGGCAAACTGGCATTCTTCCAGGAATCTGATATTCAAACACTAGGGAAGGAGTTTCTTTTCATTTTTTTTAAAATTACAAACTATATGCATGTAGATGTGAGAATGCTACATTCCTTAATTCTACATGAGCAGTCTGTGAAGGGCAGAGTGACACTGACATGCAAATACAGAAGTACACAAGCCAAGTAACAATTAGATAAAGCCAGGGATTACATTCGGAAGACTCAGAATTTGAGATTCTCAATTTAACTGTCTCTTAAGCCAAAGCTAAACTGCGTTGAGCTACAACTACATTCTCTTCCTTACATTAGCCCCAGTTGCATTTCATCAATGCAATAAAAAGAATACTGTTAGGGTTTCAAATTAAATATTAAAGATGATAAAGTTCATGAAAATGGCATTCTTAAAGCTAGAGAGATGGTTCCACCATTAAGAGCAGTCAATGCTCTTAGAGAGGCCTGGGTTGGACTCCTAACACCCACATGGCAGCTCAAACCATCTGTAACTCCAGTTCTAGGGGATGCAATGTCCTTTTCTGACCCCTGTGGGCACTGTACATACATGGTGTACTTAACACACATCAAAAAAAAAAAAAGTAAAAAAAGAAATTGGCATACTGGGGAAAGTGTAAACTAATTCAAACTTTGTCAGAGGTAAATAGTACAATTGGAACTATTATAAAATGACATGTTTTTGATCCAGTAATTTTACTTCTTAGAGTTAAGAAATGTAAATTAAAGGCTATTAATTTAATCCTACCTCTGTTAATAACAGGGAGCTTTAGATTTACTCTAAATGTGTCAAGCAGGGGAATATAAGGACATTCATACAGTGTAATGACATTCATTTAGCCTTTCAAACAACACTATTTACTGGCAGTATTTGTTTACTATATACATCAAAGCAAACATTTTTAGTTAACCTTCAATAATCCCCTGTAAATTACATCCTAGCTACGGTTTTAGGAAGCATCTACCCTTCTTATGTTTTTGTCTTTTTGTTTGTTTTTTTAGAATTAGCTTTGCTATAAAGGGGATAACGATAAGCAGACTATATCAAATATCAAAAGAAAAGTGAGAGTCATATACTTGGCTACATACTCAACACTATTATCGTGTTTAACCCCCACCATTCCTACACAATTCTAAAGTCTTCTCCATTTTTAAGGCTGAAAAAAAAATACAGATTTTTTTAAAAAAGTAGATTGAAACAATAGACACACTCTCATTCTACATTTTAAACACACATATGCACACACTTGAACAAGGGCCTTTCGGTAGTGAAATAATTAACCATAATTTCTGTGTATCTGTATTGTTCTCAAATCTTTTCTATCCACCAAAACCTTTTAAGTTTCATTAAATATCTTTAAAATGGGTTAACTAAATCAAATGATTTTGAATATATCCAGAGAATTCCTACTTAAATGTCAAAAGGAATAATCAAACCCCAACTTTATGTTTCATTATAATATACCTGTACCTAATGTCCAGAGTTTTCTATGTCTGTGTGTAGGTGTACATGTGTGGGAGTATACATGTGTGTAGAGGCCAGAGATTAAACTCATGTAGTTCCCCAAATACCATCCAACTTTTTTCTTTGAGAATGGCGTCTCACTGACCTGGAACTCACCAAGTAGGCTAGACTGGCTGGCCCAGCAAACATCAAGGACCTTCCTATCTCTGTTTTGCAAATGCTGCAACTACAAGTATGTGCTATATACCATAGCCAGATTTTTAAACAGGGGTTCTAGGAATTAAATTCAAATTCTCTACAAAGAGTACTAACTGAGCTATCTGCCTAGCCCAAACGCTTTTTTTAAATATTAATTTTAATACCAAAGTATGGCTAGGGAGACAAATAAGTATAGTCACCCCCATGACTGGCTTAAATGCTAGCACAGTTTACTGAACAAAATCCTGAAACCAGCCATGAGATCACTGGGAAAAGTAACGCTAATGTCTGCTATGAATATAGGAGGAGGCGGTAGTGCTAGCTTTGCTATTATTTGTTACCTTTATCAGGGCTTAAGTAAATTTTGTGGAGAAGTTAGGAAGGGAGAGAATTTAAATAAGGTCCAGCAGTATGCAAGAACTCTGGGCTGGGAACAGCTTGTGGACTCTACGTGGTGATAGACAATCAATCAAAACAGAAGAAATGTTATACTTCAGCAGTTGCTGAGGTCATGTGCCATCATCTTTGTCTTTAGATACCTACATTACAGGTCTGAAACATGCAACTAATGTTCCCGTGTAGAAATATGGCACTCCAAAGGCATTCAAAAGATTTATGTTACTATATACATCTAATAGATCTTAAACAGACTCCAATAGAGTTTAAAGCTTTATTCACCGTGGGTTATGTTTACTCATTGATAGAAATGAATTGATCTCTAGCTAAAGGTCATCAATTATGCTTCAAAGTAAAACTTCAACATTAAATATAAATATGCTGTACGGTTTGAAAGCTCAAAATTAGGAGTATAATCTCATACTAAATGATATTTATTTGCACTATTTAAAAGCACATGTGCTTTAAAAAAGATAATTTCAAAATTGTATCATATTTACTCATAAGAGGGAAAATTCAGTGGATCAAATACTGAATATTAATGTTTTGGGGGGTAAAAACTATTAAAGATTGTATATGCTTCAGGATAATGATGATGATATGCTAGCCTCTACTAAACAATTTTTTTTCTATTTCATGTTTTGATTTCCTGAGACAAGGCCACTATATAGCCCAGGCTAGCCTCAAGACTTGGCAATCCTCTTGCCTCAGCTTCCAGAGTGCTGGACTATAGGCTTGCACCACCACTTCCAATTTCTGAATAGTTTTTGGTAAATAATTTTATTTTCAACTTTCTCTTAACAGTAAGCCAAAGTTTTTCTATCCTGTAAATAAATTTATACTCACCTCAAAGGCCTAAAATTAAAGGAAGAAATGATTAGGGAATTATCTCAAGTCAATTTAGTCTTAGCATTCCTGGTTATGAATTACTGGTGCGGGAGAATTGTCTGTACTCTGTCAATCATGATTTAAATAAACGCTGATTGGCCATTAGCCAGGATGTATAGGTGGGACAACCAGATAGGAAGTAGAGGCAGAGCAAGGAGAATAGGAGAATTCTGGGAAGCAGGAAGCTCTCTTGGCACTCCTGCCTGGACCACCGAAGAAACAGGATGTGACCTGCCCCGCTGAGAAAGGTACTGAGCCATGTGGCTAACATAGATAGGGATAATGGGTTAATATAAGCTACAAGAGCTAAAAAGAAGCCTGAGCTAATGGGCCAATCAGTTTGTAACTTATGGAGACTCCCTGTGTGAATTTCTTTGGGACTTGAAGGCTGTGGGACCTGGTGGAAGGCCAGAAACCCCAACTAGCAGGCCTCATGCTACAAATTACAATTACAATTAATCAGTTAATAGTAACACAATCTAGAAACAATGTCTAACACAAGGCTTGTAATACCAAAATAACAACAGCAAACATTATCATACCACTATTAGGTGACACTAGCTAGCTAGTAATAAAACTGAGTTTTAAACTTAGGCATTCTTTTTGTTCTGCTTTTTTTGAGACAGGGTCTCTCTATATAGTTCTGGCTGTCCTATGTAGACTAGGGTAGCTCCCAGAGAACTGCTTGCCTCTGCCTCCTGAATGCTAGGAGAGGTGTGCACACCACACCGTATAAACTCAGACACTCTTAACTGGAGTGCTTTAAGTCATAAGAAATACCACCTCGGGGGCTGGAGAGATGGCTCAGTGGTTAAGAGCACTGTCTGCCCTTCCAAAGGTCCTGAGTTCAATTCCCAGCAACCACATGGTGGTTCCCAACCATCTGTAATAAGATCTGGTGCCCTCTTCTGGCCTGCAGGCATGCATGCAGACAGAATACTGAGAATGCTGTATACATAATAAATAAAATCTTTAAAAAAAAAGGAGAAATACCACCTCTATAGTGTACCTACATACAATGTGATTAAAACATAAACAGGAAATGCTAATGAAAGTATACCAAACAGCATAATTTTAGCTAATGAAATCATATCTGTGTGCTTAAATTAAAGAAAAAAAAAACAGATTGGGGAGGGCTGGGGAAATGGTTCAGTCAGTAAAGTGCTTGAAATATAAGCATAAAGACCCAAATTCACTATCCAGAAGAGTCAGGGTTGCTTGGTATTGCATACTTGTGATCCCAGTGCTGGGGAGGCAGAGATGAGCAGGTCCCTGGAGCTCGTTGAACATCCAGCCTAGCCTAATCTGCGAGCCCCAGGTCCCAAGTAGAAGACCCTGCCTCATAGTTCCTGAACTATGACTTTGGAGGTTGGCTTTCACATGTTCACATATATAAATACAATAGTATACCTGCATTTGTGTAATGACACATAAATATACATGAGACAAATATTAAGTGTTAACGGTAATATTTAAGTGACAAAATTACAAGCATATTTTCTATATACTTTTAGGTATTTCACTATATTTTGCTATGATTTTGAAGAATCATTTTAAGATTATATATTTAAATTCAGGGCTGTTCACTATCTTGTTCATAACAGCAAAACAATAATGGTATATCCATGCTAACTAAATATTAGTTAAATAGTAGTTAAAAGGAATAAAGTAGTTCTTATAACTAGCAAAGAAAGATAGTTAAGATATAGTATTAAAGGAAGAAAATATGAAATGAAGGAATACATATAAAACAAAGCTGGGCATAAGTTATGTAAATAGGGAATTATGTGAATTAAAATTATCTATCAGAGACACATTAAATGTATTTTTTTGTTGTTGTTTGTTTTTTTGGTTTTTCGAGACAGGGTTTCTCTGTAGTCTTGGAGCCTGTTCTGGAACTAGCTCTTGTAGACCAGGCTGGCCTTGAACTCACAGAGATCTGCCTGCCTCTGCCTCCCGAGTGCTGGGATTAAAGGCATGCACCACCACGGCCGGGCTTAAACGTATTTTTTTTAACCCTAACCCAGAGACACATTGAACTTTAGGAGCAATTGCTTTATCAAGCCGGTAGTACTGGTAGTAAAGAAGGGAACTTTCAGTTTTTCTTCTACACTATAATTCTATGTTTATATAATTACAATGAAAACTGAAATAGATAGTAATCGTGTAATTTTTTTTTTAAAAAAGAAAAAAAGTTCAAATGTTCTCTGAGAAGGCTTGCATTATAGTCCGGTCATAAAAACCTAAAGGCCAGAGCTGAAGTCTTACCCAAATTCTTCAAGACATTCTGGAATGCTCTTTGTTTACTACAGCAGAACTGAATTGATTGCCTTCTTGATGGCAGTAAACAGAATCCAATAGCAGCCTGTTAATTTTAAGCCTGTAACACTAAGGTTGTCCTATGGATGACCCTTCCAGTAGATGAAATTTTTAAAAGAGCAATTTTATTTTAGTCATTGTATTCCATCAGCAAAATACTTTCACAGTTAACAACAATCACTAATATTCCATTTATTATGTATCATATTTTCATAAGGACATATATGTTTAATGCTTGTAACATGGCAAAAAGAGGCATGGGAAGTTAAATATCACTCAGTGACACACAACGGAACCCTTGGCAGTCAGGCTCCAGAGAACATGCACTTATCCACTTGAGATGGAGGTGTACCACACATAACAAATGTCTGCTAAAGATGAGACAAGAGTGACTACGTTCCACATGTTTACCTGGCAGACAGTCCTCAGCCACACACAGATGCCTTCTTTACTCAGAACACAGAGAACAGAGAGACATTTTTAACATACTTTAAAGGATACTAACTTACTTCCCAGGCGTTGGACATATTGCACAGCTATGTTTATTAACAAAATATGTTCTCTAGTCTGGTTCTAATAAATAGAAACAGTATCAAAAAGGTGAGAGAAAATTAAAATTCAAGATTGAAAAAGTAGCATGAGGATTCCAAATCATAAGAAAGGTTTCTATAAAAAAAAAATAATCAAAAAGACTTCAAAAAAGAAAAAAGCACCCTTTAAGATCCTCTGCAATCTTTTTGTTCATTCAATTATTCATTAGCTGTTTCATTTGTTCATTCAAATACTTAGGGTTCATGGGTGACAGTATTTCCTATTAGATGTTTTTCAAATCCAGTCTATTTAAGATTTTGCCTATAGAAAAATATACCCAATTTTACAGTGGATAAAAGAAGGGGTCTCTTTACAGGAACTTGTTTAGTGTCTACTTTTATAAGACCCATACAACATATCAAACTATTTTAAGACTCCAATTTTCAACCCTTAAACTCTGCTTACTTTTACCAGTGTTTTTTAGCTGGACAAACTTATCTTCACAAACTATTAGGAAAATGAGAGAAATAGAGAACACTTGTCATTCCTCAGTGACAACAGCAACATTAAAGAACACTTTTGATTTGTCTAATTATGATAGCTCTAATCAACCAAGGACAGCAAACAGAAGCAATGTTCCACTACTAGCTTTTTTCCCATTAACAAGAAAATAAAATTTCAACATGATACCTTAAAATAATCTTTATATTAAGTATTCTAATCAAGAAGAATTTAATGGGAAAACATTAATAAACGACAGTGGAGATGAGCAGAACAATTAAATGAGAACATTTTGTTTTATAAAAATGGTACCATTTCAATTACTATCTTAAATGAGGCTTTATCGTCAAAAGATTATACACTAGTTGACACTAAATATTCCTTTCTGAGAAAACTCTAGTAAACCAACTCTTTCTAAGCTACTAGAAAAATTTCACTCCCATTTTAAAAGTATTTAACATTAGTCTTTAAAGCTTTTACTTGTAAACTGTTCTCTGACATTTTGCTTTGTTTTGTTGTAAGTAGCTTCATGTTTACTGACCATTCACAAGCCAATAAAAAAAATCTCTTCAATATATTTATTAGGATGACTACCACAAAGAACAAATAGCCTGCCTCCTCTCCAGAAAGAAAGAAAAACAAAACAAAACAAAACAAAACAAACAAAAAACCCTACAAAGTGCTAGGGAGGCACTAGAGAAATAATGTTTGTGCACCATTGAAAGGAATATTAAAAAGGTGGAAACTACTATTGAAAAGGTATGGAAGTTCCTCAAAAACTTATTTGTTGTCTTATAATTTAGCGGGACTGACCAGGAACAGGACCTTCGTGAGATACTTGCATATATGTTCTCAGCAACAGAGGCAAAGGAGAAGTAATCCAGTGTCAGTGGACAAACAATGCAGCACAGTTATAAACAGAAAGTCTTAAAGGGAAACTGTGCACATACCACTTACATGAATGAAAAGACATCATCAGAAATGAAGTTCACAGAAAGACAAAACCCATATGACTCCAGTTACATGTGGCATCCAGAGCAGCCAGGTTTGTGATTCAGAGAGAATGGTGGCACCAGTGTGGGAAGCTGGGAGTTGTAAAATGGCTATAGATTCAGTTTTGCAAGACGATTGGTCATATGACAAATTTTGCCATTGATAAATTTTATAATGGCTAGAATAGGAAATTTTATGTTAAGTCTTTTTAAAGAACTAAATAAAACATACACAATCACTTCAAACGCTATAGAGAGATTGTCTTGGAGCAATATCTTTAGATTTGCTTTAGAATTTTGAATATTTGCTTTAGAATATTTGCCTAAAAGATTATGCCTAGTAAACAGATGAATTTGTTAATTTTTATTGGAGAAAGCATGAACGTTAAATCAAATTCAACGCACATACCAAGTATTTCTTTTTTTTTCACTTCAAGAGATGGAGACAAAATTGTTAGAATTAAAACCTTATGGTTAGTTGAAACATTCTCACTATACTTTTATCAAAAACACTAAGCAATGACAACATTGGCTGGTTAAATTCCTTTTTAAACCCTTCAGAATAAAGCAGAAAACATGCAATAAATATCTATACCACAAGCAGCAAAAAACTAAATAAAACCCACCTGTTGCTATCTAGTCCCAAAAGGGGTGGGGGACTGAAACAAAGTAACTTTTTCCTTCAGAGTTAAAATCAGTTTCTTGGTAGGAAGGCAGTCCAGACCCAGATCTATATTTGGATTATTTTCTCCTGATAAGGAAAAGGACCTTTGTTAACAATCTTTGATAAAAAAGTGATGGAGTGTTTCAGATACCCATCTTTTTAAAAACTATTATTAGAGGTTTAACCTAAATCTTTAATATTCATGTATGGGAATAATATCTTACAACCAAACATCATAAGCTATTCTAAATTCTTATATATAAAAAAAAGTCAAGAGACTAATCTGCCTTAGCCTCCTATACACCATCCTTGACATACAAAAATTTGGAATGTAAGAACAATACCTAAAAGGTTGAGCATAGACACCAGATCCACAAGGACAATAGAAGCTAACCCACAGAAAGTTGGGGCACTCTCTAGACTGCACAAGGTGCTTAGAGGAGTGAACAGGAGTGAATGTTAAAATACCCTGACAGCTCAGTAAACACTAAACAGGAGAGCGTATTAACCCACATTTCATACAAATGAGCTGCACGCATCTGATCAATACAAACTCAAAGCCTTGCCTTGAGACAAAGGCCAATGATCGTAACTATTGAGGTAGGCTAAGCAAAGGACCTTATTGCTACTGAGTTCCTACAGAAATAAGCATTTGTCTACTCAAAACTAGAGCATCAGAACAGAAAAAAAAGGTTACCAGTCCTAAAACCTAAAGCTACATTACCTTAGTTCTCTCTTGCTGAAATAAACAGCACGACTAGAGTATGTGTTATGTCTAGAGCCCAGAGTAAATTCAAAATGACCATATATATACATATATACACACATATATATACAGAATGTATATATGAAGTATACAGAATGTTACAAAGACTCCCATTCCATGTTGGCCTAAATACTTTAAATCCATTACCTCATTTTCAGGAGGGTAGTATTATCACCTGGGGGTGGGGGGCATATAATCCAAAAATATTCGCTAACTTGCCAGTGATCACAAATGGAAAGGCTTGGGACTCCAACTTGTGGGTATCTATCCCTACCCTCTAAATCTTCAGAATGCTGATTCTTCAAACAAGGGAGAAAGCTAAATTGTAATAAGAAAAACTATGGCTAAATGAGTTTGACTTTTAGTGGGCAAAGCTAAAAGAGGAAATTAAGAAATATCTTAGAGATTTTACTTCAGTGAGCTAATAACTACTTGAAGTTTGAAACAGATTTCAAAAAACATGTCACGCTCATTCTCTAAGAATCCACATGCATGCTAAATCAGTCAAATGCAGTCCCAACAACTAAGGAGTCAATACCTCGTGCCCACTGTTAAATCTATCATGCATTTTCTGTTCTGTTTTCTTCCAAATATTCAAGGTTTAGGCTTTCAATACCTTCTATTAAAAAAGCAAAATTCTTTCTCCTAAGTTTACTTGGGAGGCTCATTTAAGATGAAAAAATTGCAGAAAGAAAATCTTTACCACCCAATCTTTCAATTATGTTTCAAATAAATTATGATTTCAAAAGTACATCTTTAAAAAACAGCACCTAAAAGTTGCTAAGTGACCCATCACTCATATGTTTATTATCTTTTAGGGATATTAAGAACCTCTATATTAAGAAATATAATCCCATCTGATCTAAAGCAGCTAACATCTCCAATGGAAAAAAATTAACAGATGGGTCTAGGGAAAAACCATTTATTTAGAACTGTGCCCAATGCACAACAGCTAATTCACTCATTCACTATAAAATTACTTTTGATTAAAAAAATAACATTGCATATAACCAGTGGGTGCATAACTTGGTGTATTGTATTAAATATAATTCAGCACTTAATAAGGACAGTAAGTTGGCACTACACAATAGCAATCTGCCGAACGTTTAGAGCATAGCAGCCCCATCATTTCATCAAAAGCATTGTAGTCACTTCTGCAAAATTAATTGCAACTAATTCTGGTAACTCGTGGTGTTTCGTCTCGACTTGTTGGCTCACTTTAAAACATTTTCAAAGTGCTTCCTTTGGTGCATACAAACCTTCTGTGAACCTTCTCTAGAGTAAGGACCAAGATAAGGGACCCACAGAACAGCAAGAAAACGAATCAATTCTCTTCTGCTGCTATGGATAAGGGGAATTAATCTCTTCCAGAAGACTGGAAGGATTTAGCAGTACATTAAGCCAGTCTTCTAACCACAGTTCTTACTATAAACCTTCACCTCCTTAAACTGATTTCCTCAAGGTTAAAATCCTGAAGACGACAGACCTGTGTGCTGGCGGCATGGGTCGATCTTACTACCACTAGCTGCTGCACTCTTCATTCTAGAAGGTGCTCCTCAGACTCAAACCACAAGATGTTTCATAAACTTACAGTAAGTTTTCACGGACTATTTCTCACTTCGGATACGTTTCCTGATACAATTCTTTTCAGGTGTTCCAACATATTTGCAACATTTTAACTGATGAGTTTCATTTGCTCTCATTATACACCCCCCACCCCCGTCATCTCATTAAATTATCGGCCTAAATTGAACCAAAACTATCAGTAAGCTGTTTTCAGGAGTGAAGGAGGCATATACATATTCGCACACAACGTCCGGCCTCTCCTGTCAGGCGATGCAAGGCACAAGTTTGTAAAAACTGCAAGTTGTTTAAAATGACGCCGTTTCCCCAAATTCCCGTTACTCCGGAGGCGGCAAGTTTTTCCAGATCACAACGAGAGCCGCACGTGCAAACTAGAAAGTTAGCATCTTCGGGCCCCCGGAGCAACTCCCTAGCGTACAAAGGCAGCGGCGGCCGCGGCTCAGCCAGGCGGTTCGGGGGGGAGCCCCGGGTCGGCCTCGACCCCAAGAAGCTGGCAGAGCGCGCGCAGGGTCCGCCCGGGGCCGGCTGATCGCGGCGACCGCGGAGGACAGAGACGGCGGGAAGGCGCGGAAGCGAGGGGCGTACTCGGCCCTGGCCGGCTCGGCCGGATAGGCGCGCGGGGCAGGCTGGGCTGCGACGGCGCGGGGCGGGCGTCCGGGGCGGAGACCCCAGCCCCGCCGAGCGCTGGGCCCCGCGACTCCCACCCCCCGCGCCAAGATGGCGACGTGGACCGCGGGGGAGCCCGGCGCGCGAGGCTGGGAGGTTGGGGGGGGGGACGGAAGGGGAGCGGAGACAAAAAAGGCCAGACCCCGGGAACGCGGCGGCCCGGCTTACTTTTTCTTCTCGTTCTCGCCGCCGGCGCCCTCCATGGCGAATCGGTGCCCGCGGTGCCTTCCCCCGCCGGCGGCCCCCGGGCTCGCTCACGGCCTAAGCGCTGGCTCCGTCCGCACGCGCAGAGAAAGGGGCAAGTCCAGAGGCGGGGTGCGAGGCGAGACGCCCCCTACCCCCCGGGACGGCGAGGCGGGAGCTGCAAGCTGCGCTCGCCGGGCTCCGGCTCGGGCTCCTAGGCGCTCCTCGGGCTCGCTTGTCAGGGCCTGGCCAGACACTGCCCACGACGGCAGCGAGGACAGTCCTCGCGTCCCCTCAGACGAGGAGGCTCTGTGCACTGAGGCGCTGAGGCAGCGGCAGGGGGCGGGCAAGGGCGGAGGCGCGCTCGGGCGCGCGGCGAGAGGAGGGGAGCGGAGCCGAGGAGGGCGCGCGCCCGCCGCCGAGCCCGACGGAGGCGCGCGCCCGCGGACCCGCCTCACCTGAGCAGAGGCGGGTTCCCCGAGAGCCAATGGCGAGCGACGCAGGCGGCCGGGCCCCACCCCAGCCCACGTTGCCCTCCGCCAATCGGGAGGCGGTCAGCTGAGCCCCAGCTGGGACGCGCTGCCCCGCTCACGTGCTTGTCTGTGTGCAGCTGGGGAGGGCAGAGAAAGGGGCGAAGGGGTGCGGCTGAGCCCGGGCCCGGGGACTCGGCGACTTCGGCGGAGGCGTCTGGCTTTGGGAGGCGCTGCTCGAGAGAGGGGGCTGCCGAGGTCCGAGCCTGGCTCGCACCGCCCTGCTGTCTGGAGTAATCTGAGGCTGGCTCACTCTTCTGCTGCGGGGCTGGACCCGGTTGCCGCCCAAGCCTTCCGAGTTTCCAGTTGCAAAAAAATAAAAAATAAATAATAATAAAAAAACCCGACCTTGAGTCGTGGCAGCCAGCCCCCTGGTGTTAGAGTGGGGTCCCTCCTTCCCAGGTGACCCGAAGGCCGCTCAGGCTCTGTGCCCTGCCACAGAACAAGGGAAGTCTCCATGTCATTAACGATTTTCTGGGCCGACGTTGGATTACTGAGCAAATGCAATTAAAAATTTAAAACAAATCCTTGCCAAACCTCTCAAAGGAAGTGAAGTTGCAGGGCCATTTTAAAACAAACTATCTTAAGCATTTACAAACAAATAACAGCTTTAATAAGCGAAAGCCTACGCCTGAATTGGAGTAAAAGAAGAGGAAAGGCTTTGAGAGGCTTACTTTGTTTCCATGTTGCTTTCAAAAGAGACAAAGATAATCTTAAATGGATACAGAAAAGGTGCAAGAGTCGCTTGAGACTGCGTTTGGTTCACTGTTTAGACTAAAGGAAGGAACAACGCGTCCCCTAACCTGCAGACCTAGATAGGGGACTGCCCACCTGCTATGCAGGGTGCTATGGAATAAAACAAGCACTTTTGGTCGGGGTTTGGAAGCATAATGCTAGGCCTGTCAGTATGTGCTTCTGTTGTTGTTTTATGTATCCTGAGCCCAACAAAGGAACACTAGACACACACACACAGACACAGGTGTTGGGGGTACATCTGAGCCTGGATGGGGCCTCTGCTTGAGACTCTCTACCTGACACTAAACTGTTTAATATTTCATCTTTGCCTTATTAGTACATTCTTACAATCTAACTTTGGGTTGCATATTTATGTAGGTATCTGTGGTAGATTTAAATTATATTCAAATCTAAAAATAATGACCTCTATAAATATACATGTCCAAGTCTAGTAAGACAATAAACAATGCATAACACGTCTCAGTCGACCCATGAAGAGACGATTACAGCTGGGAATATATCTCAGGAGTTGAGCAGTTGTCTAGCGTGCACAAAGCCCTGGCTTCAAACAAAAAGCTAAGACTATGTAGACCGATTTTAATACTATTTTTGTTTGAAGTCTAAAACACTATACCCTTCCAAAAGAGCTACAGGAAGTATCTGAAAAGAGGAAAAGACCAAAAATATTTGCTTGTCTTCCTTTTGTTTTTAATCATGAAACTATTTTTTTAGTGGAACACTCTGGGCTCCAGAATTCAGAGTGAGCTTGGTTATGTGCGCCAGTCCTCATAATCTGATAACCCTCTTTGTGCCTCAGTTTACTCCCTTGTGAAGTGGAGATGGTATTTGTGCTACAGAGTTGTGGATGGTTATCACACACTGAAAGCGCTGGAAACAATAGATGGCAATAGGAAGCCATCAATGGAGGTTGGTGGTCTTTTTACCATCCCCACATTCATGCGTCTGCTAGCAGCAATTAGTTGGGTTTCTGTACTTTAACCAGTTTCGACTATTCAAAAATGCCAATCATGTTAGTGGAAATGCTTCTAGACTCTCTGACATCATAGCTTCCCGGAGCACTTCCATCTGCAGAAATGGCAGTTCTGAAATCCTCAATCATTATCTTCCTTATACTCTTAAGCAATTCTCTCTGGCCAGGAAGCATAGCTGTAGAATACAATGTTTTAAAAATAAAAATATGAACATCGTGTATTAGCAGGTCTAACTCACTTAAAAGTATTTTTTATTATTTCAAAAAGTTTAAACTGATAATTCAGTGAACAAGATATTTTTGAATATAGATTACATTTTCCTCAAGCTTCCATTTTCCTGTATAAAAACATATATGATATTTTGTGTGTGACTATAAATAGACACAAACATGAAGACCAATAATATTTAACCAAGTAGTTTAAACACAGTTACAAAGGTGCCAGATATGATCTCCTAGTTCAGAAAATCCTACTAACAACAGAACCCTAAAAGGCAAATTTTCTTAATTGAATAAAACTAAGATCACTCTTTTTATAAACTACCTATTAACACATGCATTTAGCTTGCTACCAAATAAGTCCATGTGGGTGAGCAGTCTTATTTCATCGCTTCATAATCTTTACCAGTGTCCAAGGTCCACTCCAACTCACTTTGCAGAATTTGCTAAGGAGTTTAAAAGAACATTGCAAAATAACTTCATTGACCTTTAACCCAATTTGCAGTGATTCACGAGGAGTCAGAGTAAAACTGGAATTTAAATTGCTACAAAAAATCTGGAGCAATGAGCCTTTTGCAAATGAAATATACCAGGAGCCCACAGTTTAAAACACAACCAACTGTGTAGGGAAGATGAGCTTTAACGAATGATTCCTGGTTTAGCATTGCCCTTTGCTGGCCCTTTTCCTCCTCCTCTAACCTCCTCCCCTTTTCCTGCTACTCTGCCTCCTCTTCTCCTTCTTCTATGTATTTGTAACAAGAATAACAATGATAAAAGTAAATGATTCAGAAGGAATATGTTTAGAAAATTGAGGCATTTTTTTCTTTACAAAAATCAAAACAAAGATGTATTTTGTCTGAATTTATAGACAATACAAATAGAACATATAGAACAAACAGTAACACTTCCAAAGTAACATAGCGACTCTCATGGAGGTCAGAGGACAACTTTCAGGAGTTGGTTCTTTCTCTCCATCCAGAGTCACTGGGTTTGCATAACAAGTGCTTTTCCCCCTCCACTATCTGAATGGCCCAGATAGGTTTCTTTTAAAAAGAATTCACTAAGAAATGCTAAGGGCATTTCCTGTTTTCTGCCCCATGTGAAAAGGGCATAGGACCCATGCTGGGGGTGTAACTCAGTGGTAGAGCTCTTGCCTAACTGTCCAGGGTTTGCTATTCAGTACCACCAAAACCAAACAACACCAAAAGGTAAAACCCACAACTGTCATTTCCATCTTCGTGACTAGGAAAAAAGCTAATCAAACTCAAATCTTTAGTTATTTAATCACGATTGAAGTCACAGAAGAACAACTGTCCCAAAAGTTAGACAGACAAATATAGACAAGCACAGTTCGTCAGCTGTCCTAGTTAGGGTCATGGTTGCTGTGATGAAACACCACCATGACTAAAGCAACTTGGGGAGGAAAGGGTTCATTTGGCCTACACTTCCAAATCACTGCTCACCATTGAAAGCAGGGCAGGAACCTGGAGGCAGGAGCTGATGCAGAGACCATGGAGGGGTGCTGTTTACTGCCTTGCTCCTTATGGCTTGCTCAGCCTGTTTTCTTATAGAACCCACGACCTCCAGCCCAGGGATGACACCACCCACAATGGGCTAGGGCCTCTCCCATCAATCACTAATTAAGAAAAATGCCTTACAGTCTTTCCTACAGGTTGATCTTATGGGAGACATTTTCTTAATTGAGTTTTCCTCCTCTCAGATGACTTTAGCTTGGGTCAAGCTGACATAAAACTATACAGCAGCACACTGGGAGCTCACAGTTTACCTGGAGCCGAGCCAGAACCACAGCCACAGGAGCACTTGAAACTGGAGTCCAGGAATCGTCCAGGCTCAGTGTAAAGCAACCTGAGAACACAAGTCCATATGCTCTCACCTATGGACTTTCCTTGAGTTTAACTTGGCTGAGTTTCCCTCTAGGAACACAACCAGATCCTAATATGAAAATCTGAGAGCAATATCCTCTTGCTTTTGTCAAAAGGGGCAAGCATGCGCGCGCGCACACACACACACACGTAAGGTGTGTATAGGAGAGAGAAGAAAGATTTAAAAGGAGACCATAAGGAGCATGGAGGGGGAACTAGGGAGGGCAATGCAATATGTGCAACATGAAAGCAGTGGGCGGGTCTATTGGAAAGGAGGGAAGCCAGTTAGGGAAAGGCAGCGGGGTGGTGAACAAAGTGTGATGGCACATATGTATAAAAGTGTCACAATAAAACCCCTACGTTGTATGCCTACCTTTAAAACACAATAGAAAATAAAGAAATAAAATAAAAATAAGAACCAAATAATTCCAGATTTCTCCTCAACTAAGCTCAACAGCCCTCCAGAAAAAAAAAAAAATGATTTTATTAGTCCCTTACCAACTGGGGCCTACAAAGTCAAACCAATCTAAGCAAATGAAAACACCAATTCTAGTCAGTTCTAACACTGCACATTGGAGAAAGGCAATACTCAGCTCAGAGTAACAACAGGACTGAGACCCAAGCACAGGACTACAGAACACTGCCCTACCCCTCACCTTACCAGCACATCAGAGTGCTGTACAACAGCAGGAGGGCACACGTAAAGGAACTCGAGCCTCTCACCCTATAGTAGGAGTGTTCAGGGACACCCAAAGACATCATGGCAAATGAAAGCATAGACACTGGAGGAAATTTTAGTCTCTGATTGCTACAGCAGATAGTAATAGCCTGTCAGTCAGACTGAAACTGTAAACTATAGGCCTGTCTACTACGCTCCTAATATAGCACACCTGTTTTAAAATAAGAAGTGCCAAGGCAAAAAGGGGAAAAAGAAAGAGGAAGGGGTTTGAAAGATAGCTCAGTTGGTAAAGTGCTTATGGCTCAAACATGTGGAGTTGTGTTCAATCCCACATGCAAAAAGTGCCATGCTTCTGTAACCCCAGAGCTGGAAGGTAGAGACAGGAGGAGTCTTCGGTTCGCTGACTAGCAAGTCCAGTTAAATTGGTGAGAGACCCTGTCTCAAAAAATAAGGCGGAGAGAGCCCGAGGGAGACTCCTAATGCCAACCTATGGCCTCTGCAAAAGCATATGCACACCCATGCGTGTGCATCCTCCACATGTATACACACACACACACACACACACACACACACACCCCAGCATGGTCTGAAATGACAATCCAAACAACAGAATCAGGCTTAAATGTAAAAGAGAACAGAAATGTAAAATAACCAGTTAATACAGTTAATTAAATAACCTTAATAATAGTTAAGGACTCTAATGGAACACATGGACAGTAGGCAATATCAGATGAGCAATTCAAGCACAGTAAAGAAAGCTTAAGAATAACTGCAAGTTCTGGAGATGAAAATAGAACACCCAAGTTGGGCTCATCAATAGACAGCCTGGACCCAGAAAAAAAAAAAAAAAGGAATCCATGACTTGAAGAAGATATATCAACACAAACACTCAGAACTGAAATGCCACACCAAAAAAATAAAAAAGGAATAATTCCCAACAACTAGATCAATGACAAAATATGAAGCCAAACTGTAACAGAAGGGGGATAATCGGAAGCTCAGAATTTTCAAAACTTAGTGATAAAAATCGAGCCATACACGCTGGATTCTCAGAGAACTTAACCATAAAAACTGAAAGAAAAAAAAAAGCTTGGCATCCAGGAATAGTGTATTTAATCTGGAGAATCAAAAGAAGACGAGCTAGAAGAAAAAGACTGGGAATAAAGGATGTGAGAGGAAACAGCTTATCTACACAGAATCAAAGATAAGACTACACCAACCTTTTTGTCAAAGCCATTCTAGCAAGAAGACAGTGGAATGAAAGATTTAAAATGTTGGGAGAGAAAAAAAAAAGCCCTCCCAACAACCCAAAATCCTATGCTTGATGAAATTATCCTTCAAAAGTATAGAAGAGTCTAAGTACCTTCCTTTCTTCGAAACGAAGTCCAGTAGACTACCTCAGGCAAGCAAAACTAAGACCAGCTGCTGCCAGCAGACCTGCCTTGTGGGAAACGTGGAAAGATCTTGAAAATAGCATGGATCAGAAACTCGAAACCTCATAAAAAGAAAAAAGGAACCAAGGCAGGGAAGCACAGAAGGAACCAAGGAAAGGATTTCTTACCTTTAATTGCTCCAACACAGAACACTTGGTCCAGAACACTAGCAGGGAGAAGTATTTTGCTTTTTTGCTTTTGGAAGAATGAATAAATGCCACCGTTGTGAAAATGGATGGAAGGGAGGAACGGGAAACTGGTATAAGCTGCTTGCGTTACCAGTGAGGCAGGATAATATTTGGAAGTGGACCCGGATTAGTCATAAATGTATGTTGTAAACGCTAAGGCAACCACGAAAATTTTTGAAGTAGAATACTGGACTGGGGATATGGATTAGTGGATAAAGTGCTTGCCGTGGAAGCATGAGGACCCAAGTTTGGATCCCAGAACCCATGGAACAGCCAGGCTGGGCAAGGTGGCACACACCTGTGACCCTAGTGTAACCCTAGGCTAGGGAAGCCCAGATAATTGGATCCTGGGGTCTCGCTGGCCAACTAGCCTAGAGAGACTGAGATTTCCAGGCTCAGTGAGAGTTCCTGACTCAAAATTCAAAAAATAAAAGGATAGAAAGTAGTAAACAAAGACTCTTGGTGTCACTCTCTGGCCTCCACACATGCATGCATAGGTGGGCACATGCACACACACGCACACACACCACACACACACTTGAGCACACACACATATATAAAGACACCCAAAACATATTAGCCATTATAACAAAGTTACAGAATACAATTAATATACAAAACAATCTCTTCCATGCATAGAAAAAAAATAAGCAATTAGATTAGAGTTTAAAACAGTATCATTTATACGAGCACTAAAACACGGAGTCATGCCAGAGAATAAATATAAGAAAACATATCTATGACTTACAGGAGGCAGGCTACAAAAATCTGATGATAAAGAAAACAAAGGAAACCTAAAGGCGCTTCACCTTAATGAATGGGAAAATCCATCATTATTAAAAAGTCAGGTTTTTTTTGTTTTTTGTTTTTTGTTTTTTTAACCCAGCTGGTCTGTAGATTCAGTGCAGTTTAGTAAAACCTCTGACAATTTACTTTGTGATTATCACCAAACTAGTCTTAAAGTGAATGCAGCGAAGGCCAGGACGGAGATGACAGGAGGAGGCGGGCAGATGCGAGAGTGACAGCACCTGACCAGGACCTGCTATGGAACCTGTCAGGGCAGTGCAGCGTTGGCAAAGAACAGACAGAACTAGAAGACTTGACAACCCAGAAACAGACCCACACGAAACAGTCACCCCATCTCTGGCAAGGGAACCAAGACAACTCAGCAGGGTTTGGGGCATGTGGGAGAAAAGAGGGAGTTTGTAGGAACTCCACACTTTCCGCTCAACTATTGGGTAAGCTTACATTTTCTCTAATGAAACTAAGTCTAATGATTAAAGGAAAAAAAGTGAGATATTCTTTCGAGGCCAGGGGTTGAAATCTTGGTGCATAAAGCAGAAGGCTTAAATTTGCAGGGATGAGGACTGATAAAGTGTCTCTTTGACTGGAAATGTAAGTGACACCTGGATATCATTCTGACCTCATAGTCAGCCAGGGGATTCTCAAAAGCCACAGCTGGAGAGGATTTTAGAAACAGAAGGCATAGATAGAAAAAGGGGTGAGCGTTCCATCTTTGAAAATCAGAGGCGATGGACCTCCTGGCCCAAACACTTGCAAGCTTTCGCCATATTTCTTCACTTATAGGTTTAATTTTAAATTGCTAAATTCACCCATTTTGAAAGCAAACAACTTCACCGTCTATAGGGTAGCATGTGAACGAACAGAAGGAACATGTCTGTGAGTCTGTCTTTCCCACTTTCTATCCTCTATCCCACACCACACCAATATGTAGATTTAGATTATGGCCCTCTATTCTATTAACAAACCGTTCTATTATAGTCAAACGTAAGTTTAGTTTAATCTGCAAGCTTGCATGCCATTTGAGAATTACTCAAGGGCCAGAACACCCTTTCATCTTGGCAGTTCTATAATTTATGATTGGTACCCGATACACAAATGCAATCTTTTTTTAAAGCATTCTAAACCTGGAGTATGCATTTTGCCCATGCTGTTTTTCCACCCAAGCTCCATGATAATCCTAGGAGGTAGGAATTATGATCAGAGTATGCATCAGAAGCTAATGATTAAGCAGGTTAAAAAAAAAACAACTAAGTTGAGGGTTAGGGAGCAGGAGAAACAAGGTTCTGGACCATGCCACACCCTTTCCTATTCAAGCTACTGCAATAGTTGTGTTGGAAAAGTTCAAGGCTCCAGGATATGGGGGTGTGCCCTAAAATGGTTTATCAACTATTTGACACCACTATAACAGCAGGATGTATTTCTAAGTGTGGTGTGCATTTGGCTAACGGCATTTCAAAAACATCAAATGAACAAATCCTTTCAGGAAATCTCTCCGGACCTCTCTAGCTGGTGTGTCGAACTCATGACAGCAATGCTGCCCAACACAAACTCAGTTTTTAAATATTTATTTTGTTTTATTTGTGTATTTTCCTCTCTCTCTCTCTCTCTCTCTCTCTCTCTCTCTCTCTCTCTCTCTCTCTCTGTATGTGTGTGTGGTATGTGCATGTGGAGATCAGATGATAACTTTGGGTATTGGTCTTCCCTTTCCATCTTGTTTGAGTCAATGTCTCTTTCTGTTTGTTTGCCACTGTCTATGGCAGACTAGCTGACCTGCAAGTTTCCAAGAATTTTCCTGTCTCTGCCTCTCACCTGGTTATAGGAATGCTAAGATTATGGACATCCAGTATCGCATGGGGCTTTACATTAGTTCTGAGGGCTTGAACTCGTGTCCTTATACTTATCTAACAACCACTTTACCACTGAGCCATCTCCCCCCCTGCCCCACCTATGAAAGACTATTTTCCATTGCAATCCACAATTCACTGCTCACATAGAGATAGTTATCTTCACATAGCTTTCTTTAATTGGACACTTCTGACACCAGAGTGCACGTCGGTAGCAGCAGGTAGCAGCAGGAGGCTGCACAAGGTAATGCCAGGACCATATGAGCTTCTGAACATTGTATGCAGATCTGACTTAATTTGCATCTTTATGTTTATTTACATTTCTCTCCACTGTGGAAGGAGCCATGCATGGTACTTGTTTAGGTTCATATGCTTCAATTAAAAAGTTACTTTAACTTTTAAACAAGATTTATACATGTTTATGGTAGTATGTGATAAAATAGATCATTGCTTAATTGTACTTTCTGCACTCATGACACATCTTTTGCTTAATTTCTTTAATGTCTATGCAGTCTGTAAGTTTTCCAAATTGTCACAGATCTCACAAGGAAACATATACATGTAAGTGGATCTGTATATCAGGCCTGTGCTGTGCAAGGTTGATAGCGTTTGTGAGTTTGTTTAGAGATAGCCTATTAGTCTGTATTTCCTGCTCTTTCCTTTTTGTACAAATGATAAGGTAGTACACATCATCCGCTTGTGAACTGATTACACAACCATATTGTTGGGTATTATCTCTTATAAGTTCACGTACAAATATAAATTTTTTTTTAGAGCAGTTTCACGTGGTTCAGGCTAGCCTCAACCCTCTACATAGACCGGGTTGGCCTTGAACTACTGATTTTCTCACCTCCACCTCCCAAAAGTTAGGATCACAACATTTGCCTCCACACCTGGTCTCTGATGAAGTGAAATGTGAAGCTGAAAGGTATTTACAGTTATTGTAAAGCCTTATGTGTTACTTTGTATGTAACTGGCCCCCATAAATCTCGTAGGGAGTGGCATTATTAGGAGGTGTGGCTTTGTTGGAGTGGGCAGGGCCTTGTTGGAGGAAGTGTGTCATTGTGGGGGCCGGCTTTGAGGTTTCATATACTCAGAATACCTCTCATTGTGTCAATTGATTTCCTGTTGCCTGAGAAATGTAGGCACTAGGCTATTTCTCCAGCACCATGCTTGCCTGCATGCCGCCATTCTCCCCGCCATGATGGACTGAACCTCTGAGCTGTAAGCGAGCCCCCTTAATTAAATGTTTTCTTTATGAGTTGCTGTGGTCATGGTGTCTCCTCACAGAATAGTAAACCCTAACTAAAGCTGGGCGGTGGTGGCGCACAACTTTAATCCCAGCACTTGGGAGGCAGAGGCAGGCGGATCTCTGTGAGTTCGAGGCCAGCCTGGTCTACAGAGCTAGTTCCAGGACAGGCTCCAAAGCCACAGAGAAACCCTGTCTCAAAAAACCAAAAAAAAAAAAAAAAAAAAAAAAAAAAAAAAAAAAAAAAAAAAAAAAAAAAAAAAAGCCCTAACTAAGACATCTTGATATTTATAAAAAACAATTGTTTGAATTTGATTTCAAATTAAAATATGCTCTTCTAGCTAGATTTTACATAAGACATTTTTACAGAGAGGCAAAGCTGATATAGTTTCCTCTGGGCAAGCCATATCAATTTCCTTATCTAGTTGTGAAAACGTTCAACTTTAAATGAATTACAAATAGAGAGAATTCCTTTCTGCATCGTTTAAAAAGTAGCTTTCACTTTCTCTAGTCTTCACTGTCCATAGAGTTAAGACTCCAAGTTTGCATCACACATAATTTTTTAAAAAATATTTATTTATTTATTATGTATACAATATTCTCTCTGCGTGTATGCCTACAGGCCAGAAGAGGGCACCAGACCTCATTACAGATGGTTGTGAGCCACCATGTGGTTGCTGGGAATTGAACTCAGGACCTTTGGAAGAGCAGGCAATGCTCTTAACCTCTGAGCCATCTCTCCAGCCCCCATCACACATAATTTTTTCAGCTGAAAAGATGCTAAATTTCTTCATGGCAGATGATTGACAACTTCACAATGCAGTTTGAGTCAGCTTAAATTTAATCTGAGTTTTCTTACAGTGAATTGTAAAAAGCATACTGCCACACTAAGCACTCTTTTTTAAATTTACTTTTATTTCATGTGTATAGGTGTTCTGTCTATTTGTATGTCTGTGTACTCTGTGCGTGCCTGGTGCCTGTGGAGGCCAGAAGAGCATATGGGACCCCTGGGACTGGAGTTACGGGTTGTAATCCACTGTATGGGCTCTAGGAGTTGAACCCCGGTCCTCTGAAAGAGCTACCAGGGCTTGTAAGCACTGAACCATCTTTCCAGCCCTCCCCTCTAGAATTTTATAATGTAGGAGAAGTTTTAAAGAATCCAATCCATCTGCTAGAATCTGAGGATGTCACCGCCATTATACAAATTAACATTACATAGTTAACACCGTGGACTTGAAGCCAAACTTGAAATTTGTTCCTGTCTGTAGAGAAAAAGCATCTTCAAGCTTTGCACACAGTCTGCTGAACATCTGGCCAGACATCTCTGAATAATAAACTCTTGTTAGATGGTGAATGCTCCAGGATGCCTGTGCATTTTCATCCAACTCTGTTTCCATGGTACAGGGATAGCCTCCCCCTCCCCCACTGCATGTCATAAGTCAGGCAGTCAGGGGATGAAAGGTTAATAAGGAAAACTCAGAAGGAATCTTAGGACAGAAATGCTCACTTTAATAAACTGTTTGTGTGATGTCATCACTGTACCCAAAACAACTGTGGTTTCCATCGGGGGAAAAATACTACCCAAACATTAAGAAAGCCAGTGGCAAGAACATCCTGAAATATCTTTCCTCTAGATGCTAATTTCCACTACAAGTTGCATCTTTTTCTTTTTCCAGTCATCTGGGATTTTAGAATAAGCATTTAAAATAAATTTTTTAATAGAATAATTAAAGCAGAAGTGAAAGAAGGGTCTCATATTGCTTAATATTTATCTTAGCTTGGTTTTCTTTCCATGCACCCTGAGCCAATGGCAATTCATATTTTCCAAATACCGGGTGGATAAAGTTTCTCTTTGATTTTCTTTTTCTTTTTTTCCCCCCTTTTAGGTGGGTAATGCAGAACCATTAGCTGTTTGGCTCTTCTGTCGGAAAACTTAAAAAGTTTCCTCTGGTTAAGTGTGTCAGAACTTGCCTATGAAGAACCAGAGCCGTTCACAAGAACTTGATTAATTTTGTACCAGGACTTGCAAAGACAGGTCGGTTCCTCCTGCGTAAGTGGCTGTCCCGAGGAAGCCAAAGCTCTGCAGAGTTACCTTATGGTCTTAATATTAGGATAGAGATAATAATATTAAGAGTACACTGTGTGCCGAGCTTGGGGGTGGACCTTGGGAATTACATACACTTCTTAACAAGTACTTTCTAAGTTGCGGCTTCAGCTCCACACCTCACCTTTGGTCTACTCTTCCGAGACTGGAAGTGACTAACGGAAGACTATCCTGTGAGTTACCGACGTTTCTTGGTTTTTGTTTTGCATTCGGAAGGTAAATGTCTGGTCCCTTGAACGGACTTGTCCTTCATATCACCAGGCAGCAGAAGCTCTGACTCCATCTGTGTCACAAACCCTGTCAGTCTCGCATCCCATTAACAAGGTCTTTGGTCACTAGGTTCAGGGTCAGGTGATTGCCTCTGGGTCTGGCTAAAGCGCTTCTTTGATAGTTACAGCTGGAGTAAAGACAAAATCCCATGCATAGCTAACTTAGGGCCTGTAGGAAGAGGGAGCCAACAAGAGTACGTGGTGCGGAAATGGGAAAGCGCCTGAAAACATGGTAATATTGGTGCTGTGATAGTGACGATGTGCATACCTCAGATGCATCAAACTCACATGAAGTAAAAATTGTTTTATCACATATAAATTCTTGCCTCCTACTCACGGAGGGCTCTCCTAATCTCTGCTCTTATCTTTGATGTGAGCCCATCAGGCTACGTTTCGGCTCTGAGTTTGTTGATCACCCAGATTTTGTCTACGCCATAGCCTTTAGTTGTATATCTTGGTTCTGTCTGTGGCAGATTGACTCCTGGCACTCAGGGTTTTTTGTTGTTTTTTTTCCAGAGCTTTTCAAACCCTGGTATGGTATCACTACACTAACCAAAATATTCAACTTGAATGATGTCAACCGACAAGATGGAAAATTTGAGAGGATAAGTTAGCTGGATGATTTCTCACTGGTCGGAAACAGAGAGAAAACAGAAACGTCAGACAGAAGAGGCTAGAAGCTGGCTCCTCCCTGCTCAAATGCTGGCGAAACCACATTTAGCGAGTGAATGCTGCTAATATTACAAGGCAAATAGTTTGAACTGGATGTAGACACCTGAGACACACAGGAGATTCTCATAGTGTGTGTTAGCAGCCATATAGATAGACATGTTCTTTCATGGTTTGAAAACGTGGCAATCACCTTTTGGAAATGTGAAGCTTACATATTACCTCAAGATGGAGAAAAAAAAAAATCAGACCAGGCCTTAAAAAAAAAAAAGTAAATTTCAAAATGCTGTCACATTCAAAATGTTCTACACCAAGTACAGCGCCTCGCCATCCACTGCAGCTGCTTGTGATCTTGTTGTTTGTTTCATTGTGCTGCTGCTGTTATTAAAAGCTGGACTCCACAAACACTGTAGAAGCTCAAGAAATAAGGGATGGTGTAAGAATGACATAGTTTCCTTGGAGGTCTGATGAGTAAGCATGTTGGACAACTGTTAGATATCCCAGAACGTGAGAGAGAATGTCTTCGAGAGCACTAGGCTATGATATAGGGAAGTGAGCACTTGTCTGGACCAGGAACTTGTGTTCTGCCAATCACAATCTAAATGACCCTCCCTCCTTCAGGCCTCATTTTCCTCATTTGAAAAATCAGAGAGTTGAGCTAAGTCCTCACAGAGTCCCTTAAAATGAATCACTTCTAAAATAGTTTGTTCTGGGTTAGAGGTGTGACTCAGTGGTAGAACTCTTGTCCAGCATGAGTGAGCTCTGGGTTCAACCAGTATATAAATAAGTACAGTCAATAGAGTAATCAATAGAGTAATCCCACATAGTCTTTAGAGGGACAAGATATAGAAACACACAGCAAAAAATCAGAACTAGATAGGTGGACACGATTAATTTTGTTAACCTACAAAATCCCAAATCTTTCACATGGGATCATAATACTTAATATTTTCATATCCTTTCACATTCATCATCCTGTTTGATTTTCAAAGCAGCCTTGCTACAGTGTTTGACAGAGTGCACTGAGAAGTCGGATCTCAGAAAGAGAATACCTGGGGAAAGGGGGAGTCTATGTGTCTGGGTTTTCTGTCTATTGGTTATAGTTTGTTTCTCTTCTAGACATACATCATGTTTTGCAAGGACCAGGAGAATGTAACAATGCAATCTAAGTAGGCTAACGTTGAGATTTCAATACAGCTATGGACGGAAACAGACAACTTCCTTGCCACCTCAATTTATTTGTGTCTAATGCATTTAATTTGATTTACGCGGTCACCGATATTGTGCTTTTGGGGAAAATAATTGGAATAATGCTAATTGTCAGATTTCAGGAATAGATAGGTCCCTCCATGCTAAGAAGAGCCCAGTGGGAGCACCCAGCTGACTCTCTAGGCAATTTATCCTATAGGGGAAAGTCTTGATATAAACAGGAGGCAGCTACAAAAGCTAAGGAGTTGAGCAGAGTAATTCTGTTTCCTTTTAAAATGTGTTAGGCCTCAAAACGTATTGGTGAGGGACTCTAATAAAATATGATGCAGAAGAGATAAACTGTTTCTCTGATTCCCTTCCCACTTTGTGGTCAGGACTGCTAAATAGTTACAAGGAAACAAACAAGATCACAAGCAGCTGCAGTGGATGGCGAGGAGCTGTACTTGGTGTAGAACATTCTGAAATGTGACAGCATTTTGAAATTTCCCTTTTTTTTTTTTTTAAGGCCTGGTCTAACTATGGAGATCAGGCTGACCTGGAGTTCACCACGGAATTCAGGCTGCCATAGCACTCTTGAGCCTTCATGCTTTGGCGTGGGAAATGTTAGGACTACAGGAGTGAGAGAGTGAGCTGCCCGGCCTGGGGCGATCAAGGCTAGAATGTGTCTCCAGCTGATACTTAGTTTCAGCAGAGCCCCTGCTTGGCAGCACCCAGGCACCATTAGGAAGGTGAACGTCCTAGACTAAAGGACTAATGGATGTGAGCCGCTCCTCTGCGGTTCTCAGGGATACTTTGGAGGGTGGGAACTCCTGACTAAACGGAAGGGGGCACTTCTGCTAGTAAAATATTGTACTGGGCTATAAGACAGTGAGTACTGTTGTCTGGATTTGGACACTTTTTAAGCCGTGCTATTCCAGCATGCTTTCTGATTAGAAATTCCTAACTTATATTAGCCATCAGCTTCCTCCAGCTTCTAGATAGCATGAAATATTTTTCTCATCCGATTACTTGAACAGTTTTCCAATGAAGGTTGCTAATATGCACCTTCTCAAAATTCATTTTGCTTAAGTACTTCATTAACTGGAGAAGAAATGCAATTGCAAACCTAAATGGTATTTTGCATTTGCTAATTTCCTCTGCTAAATCTGCATTTTCTTCACTGAGTAAAACAAATGAATTATATCAAAAAATTTATAAATCTTGCTGACAATTGGTTTCATGAAATTATTTGACTTCTGTATGTAGAACAAACATTGGACAGTGTTTTCTGCCAACACTGTTATTTTCTGTAAAACAGTCCTATTTTCTATCTATAGTGCAAAAGTGACTGAGTTGTGAATTAATATTTTTTTCAATGAGTTAATGTACAAGAAAGTTTAGTGCAAGAACTTTAGAGCATAGTTCCCTTAGTTTGTTCTGGAACCATCTAGTTCCCTAGAGTACTTCGGTTTCATCAAAACAAAATTTTGCTGTTGTCTGAGACGGGGCCTCACTCTGGAGCTCAAGCCGGCCTTGAGCGCACAATCTCCTCCCTCAGCCTCACAAGTGTTGGAATTACAGGCCTGGACCACCAAGCCTGGCCAAACCATACAGATGCTGTAGTATAGTTTGAGAAGAATTGGCAGGACCCCGTCCTTGCGATTTCGGACATCCCTGGGTTAACAAGCAATTGTCATTAGAAGACTTTTGTTGTCAGAGCTCTCACTCACTCAGAAGGGGAAATTTTTGTTTGTTGTGTTCCAGTCAGTTGCTTTTCGATGTTATCTGACAACTCGCAGACATATTTTCAAAGTCAGTAGCAGACCAATGACAATTCTTTCAAAGTACTGGATCTGCTTCATGATTGTGCACTCTACATTCACACGGCAGTCTCAGCAATTATTTGAGTATTACCAAGGTTTATATTGATTTCTAAAACATGTTATTCCACATCATCATCATTGTGTCTCTCTGTGTGTGTGTGTCTTTTAAACTAAGGAAATAAATAGTATTGATTCTTTAAAATTATATCTGAAAATTTTGAATTTTTTTTTAGATTTTTCAACATCATCAGGATATTTTCATTTCAAAAGTTCCAAGAGTATTTCTTTCATCATTTTTTAAAAAAATTTTCCTGGTCTTTTGCCTGTATGTATTTCTGTCTGTGTGAGGCCATTAGATCCTGGAGTTATAGACAGTTGTGAGCTGCCATGTGTGTGCTGGGAATTGAACCGGGGCCCTCTGGAAGAGCAGTCAGTGCTCCTAAGCAATGGCTATCTCTCCAGCCTAGATCAAAGCATCTTAATTACTTGACAGGATCAGTTAGCAAAGAAGCATCACAATATAAAACATACATAGTGCCTTGAGCTGAATGTGCTTGCGATAAAGTCACTTGTTGATAGCAAGTTATTTTGAAAAGTTCCTTTTAGTGCTTGACATAATTAATGATTGGTTAAATGACTTGTAGAATTAAATAAAACTTTTTTTTTTGAAACAGAGTTTCATGTAGCTAAGGTTGGTCTTGAACACACTGTCTTGTTGAGTCTCTATGACCTTGAATTCCTAATCCTCTTTACTGTGCCCCAAAGTGCTGGGATAGAGACATGTACCACCTGGCTAAGACTAGTCTTATTTCATCCTCAAAATCCAGTCCATGAGAAACAGCACAAAAAATTATGCATAGCATCCAATAGGCATCCAACAGTAGCAAACAGGCACACAAGATCCACTTCTTGCCTTCAAGGTCAAGAACTGAGGCGGTAAGCAGGAGGAAGTCTGCTAGTCACAACCCTCCTCTCATCAGCTTCCCACACTGATTTTATGTGCCTTTGTGCATTTTCCATGAAGCCCATGTCAATGTTGTTAGTCTGATGCTCAAGGAAATCCAATAAAAGAAATGAAATATGAAGAAACAAGATTATCAGATAGGGTTGGATTTTGGAGAGAATCACACCATTATAATACTTGAGAGCTATCTTTTTTTTTTCCACTCAAGAATCTACATTGGGCCTCTTGTGGTCAATATCACTATTAAAATGCCTATGTCAGAAATACTTGGGGTGGAAGAAGTGTTATTTGAAGTTCATGACAAGTTCTGAAATGAAAGTCACAGCACAGACTTCCGGAGACTCTGGCACAAGGCTGTAAAGAATTCAGGCTGTCTAAAAAGTTGCTTGGTAGGCTTGTGGCCACCGTGAGACAGACCATATGACCACTAGGCCTCAAGGGGCACTGCAATTGGAGCTGCCCACATGAAACTCATGTGGGAACTACTTTACATGATGCCCCCACCCCAACCTTCTCCATCCAGTGATCTTCATCCATCCATTCAACTGTGGCTGCTGAGAATACGAACTGGAAGCTTCTGGCTCTGTCTCTAGCCATAGAAAGGAGCCTTGCCAAAATTTGTACCACCTCCGATAGGGTAGACTGCAGCCCATAGCTAGCCGATTGCTAGTGAAATGGCACAGGAAGCCTCCCCAGGCTGAAACAACTGGGAAAGGTCAACCCAGCCTCTAGCTCAGAGACAAACAGGCTGTGCCGTGGCTTCTCCCACTCCCCAGATCTGCCTTCCTCTCTTTGCAAATCCATCTCCTTACAGCTCTCTTAAGAAATCTTTTTACCGAAACTTTCTAGTTCAGAGTATGCTGCCAGGAAAGCCAATCCCAGGAACTGCTCTAGCAGGTAACCAAATTTCCAGACTAAAGTGAGCTTACCAACCTGGTGGTGGTTGTAACTTTGTTGTCACATCTTTGTTGTTGATCTCAGGCAAATAAATGTCTATTGGTTTGTTCATGTTTTAAGAAATTTCTTCGTTATATAAACATATATAGAACAGTTGCAGTGGGTAAGTATAAGTATTTACTCCTAAGTGCAAAGTGGGTTGATTGCTTTTTCTCTCCCAGGAGGAAACTGGATGAAGAAGTAGAGGTGGAAACAGAAGGGCAGATAGGTCACAAAGAAAAAGGTTTCCTTCATACGAAGTGAGATCTCTCGGAAGTTCTGCAGGTCTGAATGTCACCCACAAAGACTCTAGTAGATTTAAATTTTTTTAATACATTGTTACTATACATTTTTATAAAGTGAAACTTTTAACTTCATATTTCAGAATTATCCACACTTTAGAACTTAACTTACAGGAGAGATTACCCTAAATCCAATCCTTTCTTGTTTAGGATAGGGTATGCGTGCGTGCGTGCATGTGTGTGTGTTTACACATGTGCACTCACGCTTGCGCTACAATGAGTTCTTAGCCCTGGGGGGTTTTATGGCTTAGAAGGGGAAGCTGTGTCAATTTAAAAAATTCTTTGAATACTTCTCACAAAAACATCCTCAAAAACACTACTTTCTGATCAGAATTTCTAGCATATTACTTAGGCCCACGAAAAACCTCTTACATGTTAATCATAAAAATTAAGACCCAACTGATTGCGGCCAAAACCTTTCTTTACACGTGGGGTTCTGGAGCCTAAGCCATGGGAACTCCAGATTCACACCTGTAAACAAGGGGCTTGGTTAAATAAAATACATATCTGGTTTCTGACCAGGTTCCCACGGCAGAGCTCCTAAAATCCCTGTAATTTCCTGAGTGATTAGGGTCCTTGGTAGATCATTTGTTCTACTGTTTGGTCTTTGACCCTGGTTTCTGACACAGAACCACCTGTCTCTTGGAGTTTCCTGGATCTCAGGAAAATCTTGCATTCCTAAAAAGTTACTCTTGTTGATGGTCCAAAGAAATACCAAGCAGTATTAGATAGAAGTCTGGGGTTTTCTGCCTACTTCTGCCCCATACTCCAGGAAGGGGAGAGGGGTAGAGGTTGAACAAGTAACTGACCCTGCTGATGGGAAGCCTCCACCAAGTTGCCTAAGGTATGAAGTTCAGAGAACTTCACTATTGGTGAACATGCCCATGTGCCAGGAGGGTACCACACAACAATTTCAATAAGCCCTTGCCTTGGATCCTTCTGCACCTTGCTTTAATATACCTTTTCATCTGGCAGTTCATCTGTGGCACTCAAAATATCTTTTGTAATCAGTAAGCAATAGTAAATGAGCCATTTTCTGAGTTCTCTGGGCTGCTGAAACAAATTACTGAGCCAAAGGAGGGAGTTGCAGGAACCTCTGATGTGCTGACAAGCAGCACAGATGCTCTGACAACCTGGGGACTAATTGCTTGTGGATGAAGTGGGGAGTGGTCTTGTGAGGTTGAACCCTTCATCTCTGGGATCTGATGGCATCACACGGTATCGGAGGTGAGTGCAGAACACCCAACTAGTGACCTGAATCCGGCTGGCATGGGTGCATTTGTGTGCATTTTGGTCACAGACATGTTCTTTGTGGGGTGTGACTGTAGAGAAGAGAAACGGTGTGTTTTTCCTGTGTCTGATGTCAGAAGCAGAGCGCTGAGTAGAGTGGAGGAGAAAAACATATTTTTTCCTATTGTACCGGATGTCATTTGCTTATAGTGGAATGATATGACTCTTCCACCCAGAAGCTTCTACAACCAGCACTTCCTGTCCTCCCCTTGCACTTTCAGGCCACTTAAACTGTCATTTTGTTGATATTTGTAAAAATAAAAATGACCTACAATGACTTGACCTAGCAGTGTTTTGATTTTACAAAGTAAAATGTGTAAAAGTGATGCATATTCCAGGAGCTAGGAGATGGCTCAAGAGTAAGAGTATTGGCTGGTCTCACAGAGGACCTGGGTTCGATTCCCAGTACCCACATAGTGGGTCACATCTGTCTGTAACTCCAGTTCCAAGAGATCTAACTTCCTTTTCTGACCCCCTGGGCATCAGGCATGCATGTGGTACACACATGTACATGCAGGACAAACACTCATAGACCTAAAATTAATAAATCTTTTTTTAAAAAAGTTTTTAAAACTAATACATATTTAGTGGGAATCACACTGAGAATTTTGATCTTTCCCAGGCTAGTAGTTTGTAATATAGCACTCTCTAGTAGGAAGCATCAAAGCACAATTGCCAGATAACCTCCTGCTCATGAGGGGAACAACCAACACTCTCCAGTTTACCATGCCACTAGGTATGATACCTGGATGGTTGTATGTATTAAAAATATAGAGTATTTCCAATTGCAATGGGTTTATCAGGATATAATCTCATCATAACTTGAGGAGCCCCAGTGTTCCACAGGCACTGGAAATTTTTAAAAGATTAAATTATGGTCCATGTCATTCAGTAGAGCATTCATTGTATTTTACATTATGATTTTGTAATTCCAAGGAACTTGGTCAACATTTTCAGTATATAGAGAGTTTACGTTGCCTGGGTCATTCCAGCCTCTTTAGTTACTGTCTCAGCTATCATCCTGTCAGAGACCATGAGTGCCAACACTTCACACAGAGACTTGAGGCGTTTGGAGAAGAACTCACCGGACTTCCTGAAACCCTCTTGACAGAGCCAGTGCCATCTGCGTCCATCCTTATCTTCCTCCATCTAGGTAGAGATGCCATTCCTGCCCCTAACACATAGCTCTGCTCTTGTGTTTGGACTTTGTCACCTCCTGTCTTTTCCAGAGGTCGGGAACCATCATTCCTCTTCCTCTCCCACTTAAACTTAAACTTAAATCTTAAACTCCAACAACTTTTCCAACTTAACCTTCAAGATAGAGTTTAGCTATTACCTTCTCAAAGAAGTCTTCTCCAACCTTCCTACCACTTTACCACCCCTTGGGTCCAGGTGAGACATCCCTCACAGGGCATCTTCCCATCAAATCTTACACTTATGAGTTAATTAAATTAATAAGAGTTTGGGAGGATATGATATGCCCAAAACTGTGTTAGGTGATTAAAATACACCAAATAAAACAGAGCTCCCGCTCTCAGGAAATTTCTATAGCACTTTGGGAATTAGGCAGTAAAAGCAAGTTATAATAAAGCACAGTTAGCTCACAAAAGAGGTATGGATGAGGTACTATGGGGACACAGAGAAGGGACACAAGTCCAGACTTGAAGAGTGACAAATGACTCCTTGGAAGAAGATTCATCTTAGATGTGAAAAAAAAAAATAAGACTACATTAGGAGTAAGTGGTGAGACGGGAAGCAGGTGACTAGGGAAGAGGAAACAGGGAGATGTGAATTGGGCTGCAGGGTAATGACAACACGGCTATTCAAAGTAGGGACCATCCCTCACTTTCCCCAGTCACTGCCTGATAGAGTAGGAACTGCATGAACACATCTTGAATGGATGAGCAAGCAAACAAGGCTGAAAGAAAGGAAGAACTTTAAGCAAGAAGCTGACATCACCCAACTCGTTTTTATAAAGATCTCTCTGGGAAAATGAACTGTAAAGAGACTAAGAGGTGATCAGAACAGTGGAGGATGGACGAGGAGCCTCTTGTTAGAGGTGAAGGTTCGGTGTGGGATGCCCTTCTGTATATATGTTGCCACAGCCTCATGGTTGTTTACAGATTAATAGAAGTGGGTTAATTTAAGATATAAGAGTTAGCAAGAAATATACCTAAGCTATTGGCCAAACAGTGCTGTAGTTAGTATAGTTTCTATTATTATTATTATTATTATAGTTTCTGTGTTATTATTCTGGTCTGGGAGGCTGGGAAATGAATGAGAAGTCTCCATTTTCAAATGGTTCACCAACATGGGGCAACTATATTCACATAAAACCTGAGAGAGCTTGGGAAGGAATTTTAGACACAAAAGAACAGAATTAAGCACAATTTCTTGGTAGTAGCATTTTTAAAAAAAGATATGCTCTGTTTGTGGGCTGAAAGCAGAGGCACAGTTCCTTTAAGAAATGGTGGCTTCCTGGTTTGTGCTGACAGCACAAACTCTGGCTCTTTGGGAGGTCCTGCACTTAAATTGGGTTTGTGAGTAGCATGCTACTAATTGCTTAATGGTGAAATAGACCTGCTGTGTTCCTGAAGCTGGAGCCTTAAGCATGGCCTGCAGAGGTAGTGAACATGCCTCCACCACATTGGACTGGGCAGAGCAAACAGCAGGACTGTGGAGTTGGTCCTAGCCACACCCACTTAGCATTTAAAAAAAAGGCACTCTTGGTCAGAAAATGATTACAGATATACAGTAAAGACATTTTTAGATGACAAAAACCTCTGGATGGGTCACATTGTATTTTAAAAATGTATGTAGAAAGAGTATAGACAGTTATAAAAAGAAATAAATAGTTTTAAAAAAATAAAACAAAGTCTTTAAAGAGACAGAGTACAGACAGTCATAGATTAAAGGAGTAAAGAAAAATAAGCCACATAAAGATGGAAAATACACAGGATCTGGATTATGTATATTATTGTGTTTTCTTTGAACTTTTTGTCTGTGAATGAGCTAAATGCAGAGACACATTTCATTGTGCTGGCTGCTAAGCCAAACCAACATACATATTTAAAGGTATCTTGACCTCAAAATTTGGGTCTGAGGATATATTGCTTTGGAAAGAGGTTCTGCTTTTGTTTCCACAGAGGATAGAAAGTTGTGTATTCCTTACTGACTAATATGGTTTCATCAAATAAGACCCCTGAAGTAATGGCCCAGATGGTCCAACATCCATGACAGCTTCAGTGCTGCTGGTTGAGATGGACCTGCCACACAGGATACCCCATGGAAGACCTGATTAACAGCACCCCAATCAGCAGGAAGTAGGCTAGAGAACAATGCCCAAATTCCATAAATGATTGTTTATAAATGTTTGTTTACATTTAAAGGGGGATATTCTATAGAGATGAATACTTTGCATTGGTATGGATCTTGCTTTATTGATACAAATTTAAAGTCAATTTTGTTATATGTGTATTTTTGCTTTTGATTAATGTATTGTGTTTGTACAACTCATTTAAAAATGTAATGTATAATTAAGAAATACAGGTTAATACATAGTTATCTATAATAGTCAAGGTTGTAGTTAGTTAGGTTTTCTAGATATATGGAGATATATTTCAGGTTGCTTATAATGCACTTCCTATTAACTTAGGTAATATCATATCCTTCTGGAGTCTTTGATGGAGTTTAAGACAAATAGTTATAGTTATAGTTTTCCTTAGTTATGATAAAAGATAAATTAGATACAAAACTTTAGACTCACAAAGAAATATTGTAACTGTAATTCTTCCTTGATACCTATTTTATTATATGTAATTTTACTATGTTAAAGTTAAAACATTCCTTTTTAATTAGCCAGAAAAGGGGAGATGATATGAGATGCCCTTCTGCATATGTGTTGCTTTTATTGATTAATGAATAAAGCTGCTTTGGCCTATGACAAGGCAGAATATAGCCAGGCTGGAATAGATATAAAGAGAGAGTAGGCAGAGTCAGAGAGATGCCATGTAGCTGCTGAAGGAGAAAGATGCCAGCTGCCAACCAGAACCTTACTAGTAGGCCACAGCCTTGTTGTGATTTACAGATTAATAGAAATAAGTTAGTTTAAGATGTAAGAGTTAGTTAGAAATATGCCTGAGCTATTGGCCAAACAGTATTGTAACTAATATAGTTCCTGTGTCTGAGCAGCCGGGAAATGAACGAGCAGTCTCTATATACAGAAGGTGACCTGAGAGGAGACTGTGGGGTTTAGAAGGAAGACAACAGACTGTTTCAGATTAAGGACACAGAGGTTGAAGGACTTGATGGCTCACTGTTAGAGTGAGGACCTGAAGGAATCAGGGATGATATCCATGCTTTCGACTTGAGCATTGTTGGCAGCAATATAGGAACAGGGTCCGATAAAGAGATTTGTGGAAATAAGGCTGGGCTACGAGGAAGTGGGTTGCTTTTCTGATTGTTGTGACCTCTTACCTGAAAGAACAATGTAAGAGAGAAAGTATTTCTATCAGCTCACAGTTTGAGGAATCCAGTCCATCACAGTGGGGAAGGCATGGTGGCAGGTGACTCCAAGGAGGAGGACCCACTGCAATGACTTAAGTCATGGTACTCAGAGGACAGAAGCTGAGCTGAACTAGGAAATCTGAAAGCCTGCCCTCCAGTGACCCACTTCCTCCCACTAGTTTCTGCCTTCTGAAGGTTCACAACCTTCTAAAAGAGTACCAATAGGGACCAAATGTTCAAAGTCATGAGCCTGTGGGGCGGGGGGAGGAGGGCATTTCACTCTCAAGTGAGACACTCATGGTTTGAATATTTGAGGGGAACGTGAGGCTTGTAATGGCTGGGCCTGGTGGCTGCAGATTGTTTTCCTGGCTCTGCCTCTGCCCTGAGTGTGTCACTGGAAATCACTGCCTAGATCCAGGTTCTCATGTCAGCTGGCAGTGAGAGGTCCTGGCAAGGGATCAGAGGGCAGAAGGAAGGGAAAGCCCATGCAACTCCTCCCTTTCGACCTCAGGCATTGTCTGTAGCTCTGCACGCCCCTTCTCTGTCTCGCCAGCTCTCTGGGAGCAGCCGCCCTTCAGGCTCCTCCAGGGACTCCTCATCTTGTATTCTAGGGACTTTCAGGGCCTTTGCACCCTAGCTGCTTTTTTTTTTGTCCCTCCACTCTTGGGGTGGTGATGACTCCCTGCTGTTGCTAGAATGAGGGCTCCTTGGTGTTTCTTGGTAAGATTTTTGAGCTCTTCTCTCCCCTGTGTGACATTTTATTTTATCATCTATCTTTTTATTCTATGTTTATTGTGAGGGTGTGGGTGTGATTGTATGCACATGTGTGTTCATGCCCATGCATGAGGAGGTCAGAGGTCCATGTTGGGTCTCTTCCTTGATTGCTTTTTATATCACCATTATCATCATCACCACCACCATCATCATTATTTGAGATAATGTCTCTCCCTGAATGTGGTTCAAGAATTGGACTAGACTGGATGGCCAGGGAGCTCCAGGTTCTCCATTTCCCGAGTGCTGCGATACCAGGTATGCATCACAGTGCCTGGCTCTTTAATGTAGGTCCTGAGGATCCAGGCTCGCACCCTCACACTTTCACGGCAGACACTTTACCAGTTAAGGCATCTCTCCACCCCCTAAACTCTGTGTAGATACTTGAGTTTCTTCTGCTTTGCTGAGGAACATGGCACATGGAAATGTCAGTTGTGGTGGTGCACACCGGTAGAATTTGCTGAAGGAGGTGGAGGCAGGAGAATAATGAGTTCGAGGGCAGCCTAGGCTACATATTTAAAAAAAAAAAAACGCTGGGCAGTGGTGGTGCACGCCTTTAATCCCAGCACTCAGGAGGCAGAGACAGGCGGATCTCTGTGAGTTCAAGACCAGCGTGGTCTACAGAGTGAGTTCCAGGGCTACAGAGTAACCCTGTTTTGACAAACAGACAAAAAAATTGTGAAAATAGCTGAGTATGTGGAAGAAAGTTGGGGGCTGGGAGTTAATGGCACAGAGTGAATGGGAGCAACTACCACAGCACTTACTTCCTCAGAAGACAACTGTTTCCTCTACTGTCTGTAGCCTACAACAGCCCTAGATGCCCTGAAGTATATAAACAGCATCTTTTCTACCCATTTTACCAGAGTTTGCTTAGCACTTGGCACACGGGCATGATCAATACAATTTATCCAGAAATCTATGTATAAACCCTATGCATTCTTTAGGTGTCAGTAATTGGTGGAACCATTTTTGTCATAAAACCGAGCTTATTCAATGTGAGACGTGCCTTGTCTGAATCACTGAATACTCAACACGTGTGGCTTTATTACCTCCAAGATTGTTATAAGGCAAACAAACGGACAGCAGCAAGTCTCCTTGGTCGTTAAATCATTTACTGAGCAGATAAGAATAATCAGAAGTTATTGCAATTGTTTACACAACTTCACACATGGAGAGTATTACTAAATGAACTGTAGCTAGTAGGTTTGTTTAAACGGGTTAAACATCACCCTGGATACCCTCATCTTGGGTATACAATGAACTCCCCCTGGCCATGATCTTCAGTGATAGCCTCAATTAGTATCTATATTGCCATCTGAGCTGTGCCTAATAAATCAGACACTGGGAACTGGGCACTGGGAAGCACAGGTGTCTGCCTTGGTCATTAGCAGAGTTTGGTGACCCTGAGAGATTCAGATGATGCGTTCTGCTTTTGTCACCAGGGAAGGAGTCATATTGGACTCCAAGACTGTGTCTGTGTTGGCTACAGAATCTATAGTGCAGAGGGGAGGCAGGAAGCCAATAAAGCTTCCATGTATCTACTCCCATTTCCTACTTCACAGAGTGGGGGCCGTCATGAGGCAGTAGGCAAAGTCAGTCCCTGGGACCCTACTTGGAGAAGCAGGGACAAATATTACTACAATTTAGAGACATTATTTTACAATGTGAGCCTGCACGGTTTGTCACAAAACTAGCTGCAGATATGGGGGAAAATGGTAATAAAATTAAAGAATTGTTAGTTTCAATCTGTGGAGGCCACCCCTCCTGATGATTTGGAATAAATCCGTCTTAAATCATGTTCATGAAAATATGTATACTTATAAATGCCTTTGAATTAAGCATACCATCTGTAACCCACTTTTTAAAAGCAAAAAAAAGTCACAAATAGCCTCTCATGACAAGAAGTAGACGTGTGTTACATGGCTGTATTAAGGTATTCCACTTCATAAAGTCATCATCATTTATTTAACTAATCTCCCACTGAAAACCATTTGGATCAACTCCAGTTTTTCACTCCTGCATACACACAAGGGGCCACCAGCAAATAACTTTTAAAGCAAATATTCAAACACTTGTAATGAGGTATTTTGGCACAAAATGTAGGAAAAGTGGATATGAAAGGCGTCCAGGGGAGAGAAATATTTCCTAAGCGGAGATTTAACCGGAGTGGGATGAGGGAGGACCAGTGTACAGTAGGAGAAAGCAGAAGGTGTTCAATGATTGACTCGTGCAGAGAGATATGTAAAGGGGGAACAGCTGGAGAGATAAGTCAGTAGCATCGGGGGGTGAGAGGAAGAGGGAGAGACTAGAACCAATACAATCAAATTGTCTTGTAGGCATCTTAAAATCACACACACACACACACACACACACACACACACACACACACACACACACAGAGCACAGTGCTTATCGGCTTTATGGTAATCGCCAAAGCAGACAGTATTTATACAATGTACATGATGATGTATCATGAGCGATTCTTCTGTGAAACAATGTTCCAAAGCCCAAGACTTTTTGTTGTTGCTGTTGTTTGAGTAGGAGTAAAATAGGAGTCACTTTGAATTTTCAAACAAAGAAATAATATAAAGAAACCTCATTCTCCATCACTTAGTACACGCATGTGTGCATACCACATGCTAAATATCATTTCTTAAAACATTTAGAAAATCCTTTAATATAATTCTGGCCATTGATGTTTTTAATTGTGTGTTCTTCTAGGGGGAGTGGCGGGGTTTGAAATGCTTTGCATGCCTGCCTTGCATCATAGCTTCAGAGAAAATGAAAGGGGAAGGCATTAGCTTCCTGTTTCTGCTACTCTGTAGCCCACTTCCTGTTTCGGAAAAGGTGTGAGCGTTCACTTTCTCTAGACTATCATTCTTCTGTATACTTTGGAGTAGGGTGGAGTGTATTTCTGGGGATTTAGTGGGTGGCTTCTATTGCAACATTTCTCGTGAAGAGTTCTATCCACACTAGTGAAGAACAGTGAAAACTATTTAAATAGAGAATAATCCTGACTCATCTGACACAGAAATGGTGAGACAAATATATAGCTGGCCATGCTTGTGCAAGTCCTTTAATCCTAGCACTCCAGAGACTTAGGCAGACAGAGCTCTTTGAGTTCAAGGCCAGCTTGGTTTGCATAGTGAAACCCTATTCCCCCCCCCCGCAAAAAAAAACAACACAACAACAACAACAACAAAAACAAAAACAAGTTATTGATGTGAACATGTTTGGTTAATGCTAAAGAGTTAATATAAGTTCAAGGTTTTGGTTTTGTTCTGTTTGCTTTGCTTCTAGGCAGAATTTTGCTATTAGCCTAGGCTGGTCTAGAACTCATGGTCTCCTTGTCTCTATCTCTAGAGTGTGGGGATTATAGATGCCCTACAAGTTCAAAGCCTTATTAAGTCTAGAACTTTCTTATACTCTGGTATCTATATGACCAATTCAAAGATAGAAGTAGCTAAGATCTTCCCACACCTGGAAGGTGAGCTGAAGGATATGATTATTGGCTTCTCCTTGGTTACTTCCCAGTGTTCTCTTTTGCATAGATAGAAAACTTGGGAAGTTGAGTTTTCCTCTGTCAAACCTATAAAAAGTGGCCTCCCCTTTCAGCTAAAAATAAGCAAACAAGAAACTACTCAAGACTGGCTCATACTAATCACATCCGGTGTGGAGCCCTGCCTGTGTCTCTGACACCCAGAGCAGAGCAGGGAGAGGGTGGGGCCTTGCTCTAAACACTCCTAAGGGCACTTTAATTAACAGGCCCAGCAAGTTTGGGATGACTCAGCAAGGTGAGTCACTTGGCACCATCCACCCCAGGAGTATATAAGCATATCCAACCACCGTGTAACCTAGGAGAAGGGCTAGCAAAGCAGAACCTTCAGGTCTGTCCCTGAGCTGAGCAAGGCTGGGGGCCTCCTCATGACATGAGCACCTTGTGTCTAACTACCTCTGCAGAGGGAGCGGAGTCTAACCCTTCCAAATGTTTGATTTGCACTTTCCATGTGAAGAGGGTTTAACTCTGTTCATATTCACGCCTCTTCTTTGTTGTATTAGAATCTCTCTCTCTCTCTCTCTCTCTCTCTCTCTCTCTCTCACACACACACACACACACACACACACACACACACTGATCTAGTATTTAACATTAGAAAAACGCTTCTGACAAACTATGTCCTGCTTCTTTCTTTTCTTCATTCTTGTATCTACCTGTGATTTAGAACTCTCTGAATGTCTGCTCTGCCTTGTCATTCTGAGATTTACTATGCATATGGCTCAGACATTCTGTTTGTTTAATATGAGCAATGCCAGCTTAGTTACCGTAATAAAGGTACTTTTTTATTCTTCTGAGGAAAAAGAAAACCAAATACCAAAGACACTTTTAAGCCTTAGTATCTAATACAGAAGATGCTGAGAAACCTATTGCCACAACATCAGGGAATTTCTCAGTCTCACTTTTCTGGTGTATGTGTTCTGGTTATAGATATATAACCATATATATATGGTTATAGACATGGTGTTGCTGTAGTAGAGGGCTGAAGGCTATGTTTGGGGATCTGACCGATCATAGTCTCTTCATTCATTTTGAGAGGCTTAAAAGTGTCCAATTCTGATAAAGAAGAGAGTTGAGAAATGAATATTCGTGGTAAATTGCACATTCATGCTCAGTTTTGTGTTTCAGGGATTTAATAGCATGAGATTTTAAAATACCTGCAACTACCCTAGAAGTTCTGATATGTGAGGTTTTTATTGGTTTTCTTTTTTTTTTTTCTTTTGGTTTTTCAAGACATGGTTTCTTTGTAGCTTCGGAGCCTGTCCTGGAACTAGCTCTTGTAGACCAGGCTGGCCTCGAACTCACAGAGATCCACCTGCCTCTGCCTCCCGAGTGCTGGGATTAAAGGTGTGTGCCACCACCGCCCGGCTTGATTTTCTTTTTATAATTGCTATAACCTGCCTGCTATTCACTGCAAGTCTGTGGGTTCTGCTTTGGGTATGAAAAACACGCTGCTTGGCTCAACATAAAAGCTTTACTTTTACTTCCCAACATCTTTGTATTTGTTGCAGAAATCAGGCTAGCTCAGGCTGGGCTTGAACTTGGTAAGTAGCTGAGGGTGACCTGGTACTTCTGGTCCTCCTGTCCCCACCTCCCAAGAGCTGAGATTACTTCATGGGTGCATGAATCCACTGTCCTGTGTGACAGACCCTTGTTTGATTTTTCCCTAGACAAAGCACACTCTCTCCCACTGGGAATGATTAGGCGCTCAGCAGGGCACTGCAGCCTCAGATTGTCTGAAGCTCTGTATCTGAATTGATTTCTGACCCCTTTACAATACAAGCCTGAATAATTCTACACTCTGTTAAGAGCAACATGTTCTTAGATTCAGCATGCTTTTTTGGTTTGTTTGTTTTGCCTGCTTTTTGTTTCTTTTGTTTACAAAGCTGTTACTAGGAAATCATTTAAGAAGCCCAGTCGTCACCATCTCTTGGTACCTCAAGAATGATCGATGTCTTCCTGTAACTTTAGACACAGCACTTCCATTCACGGCTTTTCACTTTATTACCTACTTGCTTCCCAAGTAATGCAGAGTTGAAAGGAATCCTATTTAAACTGTCTTCGCACATAGTCATCAATGGACAGGGAACACTGTCTTTAAAAACAGGTAAGTGAGCTCAATTTTTTCTCCTGTCAAGTGTGTTCATCACAAAAGCTTTTTAGGGCATTTTGATCCCCAAAGGATACCTCCAAAGTCATTTAATCCGTCCTCATACATCTGGAGAGACCGGCTAGCTCTATGCTTATCGTCAACATTTGGGGCTAATGCTTCTTATTCAGTTTATTGTGGCTTGGTTTTATTCTGTTACTATTTTAGTGTGGTAGCTTTTATCTTTTCCCCTCTCAGTTGAGCATATCTTATTCAGAGTGTTAAGTCAATGGTAGCTTCCACCTAGAGAAGTAGAAAAGAGAAAAAGATGAGCTAGGGTAAGTTTTATGGGAGCATTTATAATATTGAATTTTGAATACCATCTAATATATAAGCACACAAGCAAATTTTTATAGCACCAGCCAAATGTGGCCCTCAAATCCTTTCTCCTGCTTCTACCTCCTAGCCATTATTCTCTCTCCCACTTTCTAGAAAAGTCACTCAGAAGTGGGGTTTTCACTGTCCCAGCCTAAAACCTACACTTCTTGATCTCAGTCGAGGAACATGGCTACACCCAGTGCAAGCCGCCCAGTGCAAGCCGCAGGCCTCTAGACCAGGTGCTTCTTTAGGAATGGAGATGACAACTCGTCAAGCAGGCAGCATTCTTTCTTCCTTCCCTGGTTCAACAAGTTGGGCTCGCTTGGGCTGTGACATCTGTGTGCTTCCGAACTCACGCGTGTGGTTTCTTCTTCTCTGTTTCGATCCTTTCCAGTTTTTCAAGGTCCACATGTAATTTAGCACTTCCCTGGAATTATGTTCTTTGGAAAAGCATCTCTTTCACAAGTGTGGCTTCCTGTACATTAGTAGTTTGGTCTATCAGATCCTTCCTTCCACTCCTAACCTAGAGACAGGGTCTGTTTAGGGTCAATTTACTTCCATTGGGGAAAGTTGTTCTTGCAAAGAACTGTGGTTTTTGTTGTGAGAAAAACCTATCTAGTCCATTCATTTCATTTCAGGATTAGAAAAAAATTAGAGCTCAGAGAAATTAAATGACCTTTTTAGTTAATAGTAACAGGGACAGTTGACAAGAGTTGAGACTAGAAATTGGGTCTTTCTGATACCCAGGCCAGGATTTTTTCCTCTTGTGTTTCTGGGAAGGAGACTGTTTAATCCCTTATGTTCATTGTTAACCAAACTTTTGAAAATCATAATTAATTACATTATACCAACAGTGCTTTACTGATTTATGTCTTTGCTTATTTTATTTTTTTCTGGGATGAGGTCTCATGTATCCCAGGCTGGTCTCAAACTCATTATATATGTGAGGATATCCTTGAAACCCTTTCCTCTGTTCCATCTCTTAAGTTCTGGGATTATGGGGAACACTTTACCATTTCCAAATTTTTAACAACCTAAAAGGTATTCTAAATCTAGTTATTAAATAGAGGCAGTGCTTTTGCTTCCTGGCCACCCAGTCCTGAATAATCATACAGAAGCTTAATATTAACTACAAACTCTTTGGCCTATTGCTCAGGCTTATTTCTAACTAACTCCCACTTTTAAATTAACCTGTTTATATTAACCTATGTATTACTATGTGGCTTTACCCGTAGTCTAGTACATCTTGCTGCTCTGGAGGCTGGCTGGCATGTCTTTAACTCTGCCCCTCTTCCTCCGAGTCCTCAGTTTGATTGTTCCGCCTATCCTTATCCTGTCTTGCCATAGGCCAAAATAGCTTTGATATCAACCAATGAGAGCAACACACATTGACACCATACAGAAGGACCAACCCACAGCATTTCCCCTTTTCTGTCTAAACAAAAAGGAAAGTTTTAAATTAACATAGTAAGATTACATACAGCAAAACAGTTATCAAGCAAGAACTGTAGTTATAATATCCAGTCTATTTGTATTTGACAAAATCAGAGAAAACACTCAGCTATCTATTCTATGCTGGTGAGTCTAAAGTTTTATATCTAATCTACCTTTTATCATAACTAAGAAGAACTATAACTATTAATCTTCAACTCCATCAAAGACCTGAGAAGGAAATAATATTACTCGAGTAAGCAGGAAGTGCAAGCAAATGACTTCCAAAAACTCTAAGAAATGATAGAAACATCTGGCTGCCTGGACAGTCATCCAAAGTTCCTCTGTAAAGTTGAGGCATCCATCTTTGGCCTACAGGGCTAGCATATCTTACAGACTTTCCTGTGAAGCAGGAAAGCTGAAAACTTGTTCTACTTTGTCTTGGCAAAGTTTGGCAGTTGCTTTACTTTGTGTCCTGCTGATCCAGATTGGATAATGTACCTACTGTCAGCAGTTGAGGCAAGAGCGATTTCTTGCCCAATAGATTAGTTTTGCCAAAAGGAAAAAAAAAAACCCTCTATATAGAGTATCTTCAGTGCCCATCATTCTCTTGGGAGTAGATCAATGCTGCCAGGAGAAGATGTGTCTCACATTCAAAGATTTCTAAGTTATTAAAACATTTTAAATGCCATATTCTATAGGCCATTGACGTGTTTGAAGATCATCTATTTGGAACATATCTCTGCATACCTAGAAAACCTAACTAATATGTATATAAGTTTGACAAACATGGGTGATTATTACCCTATAATTCTCATTAACCTATATAGCTTAAAGACTAAAACTTCACATTATAAATATATAAGCTGTAGAGGTAATACCTTATGAAAAATAGAAAGAGATGTACAGTATAAGGTCAATAACCTTGAAATTGTGACAATATACAAAAATATCTTAACCAGAGGTAGAAAAGTATAATACAATATGACAAAAATAACCTTAATTTGCATCAATATGCAAAAATATCCTAAACAAAAGTAGAAACATATATACAGTATAACAAAAATAATTTAACATTTGTATCAATATACAAAAATATCTTAAACAGAAATAGAAACATGTATATAGTATAGCAAAAATAACTTTGAATTTATATCACCTCTCCTTATCAAGAGATCTCTCCTGTTCGAATCAAATCCTTATTAATTTTGATGTTATCCATAGTTATTCTTCTCCTGTGGGAACAAAAGTAAAACCCTTTCCCCAGTGTAACATATCTCCTGGTTTCCTTTCTGAAGTTAATGTATCTTTTAAAGTACATAGGCTAATTTAATTCAGTAGTTTTTTTCTATTGTCTAATGTCTCTCCTCAGCTGTTGTTCCTTTCTCATTAGCATTTAAAAAATTTAAAGTTAATAAGGCATTATGCAATCTATCTTTGAGGGTCTTTATTACCACTTTCTTTTTATTAAGCATTTCTTTTAAAATGCAATTTGATCTTTACAACCACTTGTCCTGTTGGATTGTGTGATATACCTGTAATATGCTTTATATTGTAATATGCAAAAAACTGTTTCATTTTACTAGAGACATATACTGGAACATTGTCAGTCTTAATTTGTACAGGTATTTCCATGATGATCATAACTTATAATAGATGTGTAATTACAGAATCAGCCTCTTCAGAACTCAAGGAAGTTGCCCATTGAAATCCTGAATATGTATCTATGGTATGGTGTACATATTTTAATTTTCCAAATTCTACAAAATGAAACACACCCATTTGACAAATTTCATTGGAATTGAAGACTTGATAGTTATAGTTACAATCCTCACAAATTTTAGCTAAAGACATATCAGGTACAGGCCTAGATTCTTCAGGAAAGGACAGCTATTGGAGTAATCTCTATAAAATTGCCAATTACTTGTGGTTGGGACATCTAAGACGTATTTCTTGCTTGATAATTTGTAGTAATGAGGCACGGGCAGGCTGGCTGCAATCCCGGCACCCAACTAGCTTAAACCCCGAAATAATTACATAGAAACTGTATTCATTTAAACTCTGCCTGGCCCATTAGTTCTAGCCTCTTATTGGCTAACTCTTTTTTTTCTCTGCTCCCCTCCCTGCCACTCCCCTCCCTCCCTCAACCCTCCCCCAAGGTCCCCATGCTCCCAGTTTATTCAAGAGATCTTGTCTTTTTATACTTTCTACTTCCCACATAGATTATATCTATGTAAGTCTCTCTTAGTGTCCGTATTGTTGTCTCAATTCTCTGGGATTGTGGTTTGTAAGATGGTTTTCTTTGCCTTATGTTTAAAAAATACCTATGAGTGAGTACATGTAATAATTGTCTTTCTGTGTCTGGGTTACCTCACTCAAAATAATGCTTTCTATTTCCATCCATTTTCCTGCAAAATTTAGGCTGTCGTTATTTTTTTCTGCTATGTAGTACTCCATTGTGTAAATGTACCACTTTTTTTTATCCATTCTTCGATCGAGGGGCATTTAGGTTGTTTCCAGTTTCCGGCTATGACAAATATAGCTGCTATGAACATAGTTGAACACATGTCCTTGTGGCACGATTGAGCATCTTTTGGGTATATACCCAAAAGTGGTATTACTGGGTCTTGAGGAAGGTTGTTTCCTAATTTTCTGAGAAATCGCCACACTGACATCCATAGGGGTTGTACCAGCTTGCATTCCCACCAGCAATGCAGAAGTGTTCCCTTTTCCCCACAGCCTCTCCAGCATAAGTTGTCAT